>VZSC01012372.1:182397-219275 GCA_013398225.1 Steatornis caripensis | reverse complement strand
CTGTAGTTTATTATTCTTGACTAAATATAGTGTATTTCACTACTGATGTTAATGCTATTTTTTCAGACTGTTTCCCTAGTTTAACATAATCTTTAATTCTTTTTTTTTCTTCCTCTAAAGTTACAACTCTTCTTAGCAGCTAATTAAAAATACATGTTCCCCATTCCACCATCCACATTACTAATAAAAATATGGAATGGAATCAGGTTCAGGTTAGATCTTTGAAATCTCCCTGACTGCAGCCTGCTCTTCCAGAAGGAGCCATGAATATGTGCTTTCTCTATGTGATTGTCCAACAGCCACCCTAGTTTCTTCATTATGACAGCATTTCCTTAGGCTTAGAAAAATGATCAGAGGGACAATGTGAGATGTATCCTTCATTCCCACAGTGTGCTTTCCTATAGAAGGAAGCTTGATTGGTTTGATAGGAGTTGGTTTTTGCAGTCTCTTTGCTATGTTGACGGGGTTGCAAGTTCATTTTATTAGTTATTTCATTATGTTTTCCGCCATTTTCTAGACACCTTTGTCGATCTGAAAAAATACATTGCAGTTCTATAGTCTTCCAGTACCTTATGTGTCCTCCATCAGTTATCAAAAATAATTTTAAAGTTTTGTGATTGTTTTAACCTGTTATTTAATTATCCATCAGATAGTTCAGAAGTTCATGAGACCTAACTGATCCTAAACTTTATTTACATAATCATTTACTACTTCTTTTCCTATGCTAGCCTGCCTCTTTCCTCTTTAGTATTACCCCTAATATAACTATTCTAGCCACCTGTTCACAGTTGATCTTTTAGTGAAGACAGTTTCACATTTTAGCATTCTCAGTCTCATCTGTCAATAACAAGGAATTGATGTCATTTACAGTCTAACACTGTAGGAGCAGTTTTCTTGTCTTTCTTTTGATACTTCCAATGTAATCAGACTTTTTTCTTTGCACTAGAATAAACCCACTTTATTTAGTGTTTGTAGTGGATATTAGCTGAATGTAACAGATAAGGACTGCTACTGCATGGGGAATGTGCGTGAAAAAGAAGGATTGCAGACAAGCTCTTCAAGTTCTCAAAAGTAATTTGGGATCCTCAGAGATGGGGTGTGGATTCCACGAGACAAGAAAATTCAGTTTGGAATCCAACAGTCACAAGTGACAGGATGCAAGAAGAAATCTCAGTGGTGAACACTACTTACTGCTTTTCAGGAAAGCGATGGGTTGTTGAAAGAACAATCACAACTTCAGTTTATTTCAGATCTCGTCTCAGCATTTGTCCTGCTTAGCAGGGTATAACTGTCTAGTTCTGTCTTGTACTGCAGGTTTTCAGTTTCCTTGATTTTACCAGTTCTTTCTCAGACCTCGTCCCATTTTGCATATCTTTCTTGAACAAAGATGTCAAAAATTGTACACAATTTTTCAAATAAGATCTTACCAGCACTTTGTACAGTACAGTGATTATAATATTTGAAATGCTTGTTTTGCTGTGTGCTGCCCCACCTGATACATTCCATAATATTTTTTTTTCATGGGTACAACATGATAGCCTCAGTGATTCTGTCATTAACTAATGGAAATGGCCCTTTTTATTTTATTCCATTCCAGTCCTTCCTTATTGAAGAAGTCCCCACTTAAAGCTGATATTTTGATTATTCTCTGAACTCATGACTTACATTTGAAAATAATAAACATGCTTAATATCAGTAAAGAGTGATTTGGTTTGAAAGTATTAAAACAGAATTGTGCAGATATGCTGTATTTTTCTACTTGTTCTTACTACATTTCTTAATCACTCTTACTGAGCCTCTCAGTAAGAATATAACCTTATACTGTACAGTTTAGCTTGTTTCCTTCCTATTTATAAATGGTTCATTAATGTTTCAGTGGACCTTCAAAAGCTATTGAAAGCTCTATTGATCTTTTGACAAGACATTATGCAATTATTATGAAACACAGAATACAGTGGTTTTATTTTAATCTGTTACCTTTCGTTTTAACAGTATTTTGTAAAAAATAGTCAGCAATGTAATACATCAAGCAAGAAATTATACAGTGTACCTGAATTCCTAAATGTCAGTATTAAATACAGAAAAAGTCTTTTTTTTTTTAAATAAACCTACCAGTTAGTTGTTCAGCTTCAAAACTATGAATCGGCAATTTATAACAGAGCTCAAAAGAAATCCTATCAACAGGTGCTGTTATTCTGCTGCAGAGACACTCCAGGAGCACATTATAGTTCATTTCAGAATGACTGACAATGAGGATACAATCTGCACACTAGCAATAATGTCCGTCTTCTTTCTGCAGACATTACAATCTGAAAATCATCACATTAAGAAATAATCACTAACAACATATTTAGTCTGGAAAATAGAAGTCTATTTGAGCAAGGGCTCTGGTCAGTTATTTTCTTGACAAGTCATAGAAGGACATAAGGAAATCATCTTACTTTACCAAAAAGTTAGTTGAGGTGGTATATTAGAAAACAACCCTTTCTGATTGTAGAGATAGTGAATTGTATCCAAGATATCTAACTAGATAATGAAAGCTCTCAAAGGTTGTTAAGAAAGAGACATAAATCTCATGTGGTTGTCTAGATCTATTTATTTCTCAGTAGTGACTGATGATTACTCTGTGTTCCTACCAGCCACAAAATTCAGTTGTTGTACCTTCTGATTGCTTATAGTATTCAGAAAGTGCCCACTCAATTTTTTAACCTTAAGTGTAATTTTCTGCATATTTATAGTGAATATTAAGATTGTATAACTTTATAAATAGGTATACAACAGAAAGTGTTTTCCTCATGTGCACCACATTGTCAGAAAGCACTTGAATATCTGGCTAAATCACTCTTGGTTTCAAAGTGTACTTGTTAAGAACAGAGTGGGGCTTTAACTGTATGCTTAAATAGATATTTAAATAAGTGAGTTCTCCTGAATCAGAGCTTTGAATGATTGCTATTACCTTGTTGTGATTAAAGGGTGTGAAGTGCCTTACAGTTACAATTGCACAAATTGGCATCATGAATCATTTCTTTTACTTTCATTCTAAACATTCAGTAGTCCTGAAGTCACAACGCTGCATTGTTGTTTAGTCCTGAAATCACAATTCTCTTTGAATTTTTCAAAGTTTTTTACTGGTAAATACTGATTTCTTTTAACTGAAATTTAGCAGAAGCCTGCAAAGAGAGCAAACCTTTCAAAGAACTTTCATCTGGGCTATTTCTTGGGTGGAACATGAAATTTTGATGTTTGAAATAGCAAGTTTGTAGGGCTAGTTTGGAGAATATAAAGAAGGGATTTATCCTGAGTTCCCGTTACGTTGTAATTGGCCATTGCACTCATTATATCCCTTTTTCCTGCCCCTGCCTTTCAAGTAATCACATTCATATTGCCTCCTTTTTCAAATACAAAATAAAATCAAATTTTGAAGCCTTTTAAATTATATACTGGTTTCTCATGTTCCTCTTCTCAGGATTAATAAAGAGCAGATAAAAGGCTTATTAATCGTGTTTTGCATTTTTTATTAATTTTTTATTTGATTTTTCTAATACTAGAAATATTTTTTCTTAAATGAACACCTTCATAAAAATATGATTATTATCCTGACATTTAGTGTTATACTTGCAATGGCATTATTAAAGGTAGGGGCAATATTAATTTAACCTCAGATGTGAAGATAGGATGAATCTGATCTCTAAATTTTCATGCAGCAAATTGCACTCACCCATAGTTTTACACTGCCTACAGCATGAAGGGGACATTTTTAAATCTCTAGTTTATTGTGGAATGCAGTTATTTTCATGTTTACATTTTATCTTTATCTAATTTTGCTTTCGTATGTGTGAGGACTGCTAGCCTTTGCTAAATGTCTTGTGCGTGAATTGCCAAAAAATTAGTTTCTTCCTCTTCAGCTGTGGTCACCTTTGGAGTTAAAAGTATCTATAATCTCAAAATTGTTGCGCAGTTTTCAAATACGTGAACATTACAATAGACATCTTTCTTACATCTGGCATAGAGGCCAGATGTTTCCCAGCAATTGTAGGGTAGAGGTTTGGTGTGATTGTCTCAGGAAGTTCTTGGCTTATGCAGTCGTTGACTCTTTCTTTGCTGTATCATCTACTAGTACTGTTACCATGACCACCACATATAGTTTTGGTCAGATATCAAGAGGGAAAAAATATTATATACCAAATGAAAAGACTTTGATTGATACCATTGCTAATGATTTTACAAGACAAAGAAAGATAATATTATAGAACCCAGAGATGTATAGATGTGTTTTATCTGGGAGCTATTTGCATAGTAGTATGATGTACAAAGCAAGAAAATACATTCAATAAATATGCTTTAATGAAATTTAGTCATGTTATAAGAATATTTTTTTCAGAATAGAGTACTGCACATGCTTAAATAAAAGAGTAAGAACTCAATAATATTTGTTAAATTAGACTTTATTAAACAACTTAGAATCATGAAATAATTTGGTTAGAAAGTGACCTCAGAGTTTGGTTGTACCTGCTCTTAAAAATAAGGCCAACTTTGAAGTTAGATGAGATTGGATTTGACTTGCTGTGTAACTTTTTGCCAAATATAAATTCCTGTAATGCGAAATGCTTCGTAAGTTAGACTACAATAGAACATATAGTTCTATAGTAATAGGACTGTAGTCATAGAGTGGATTTTGAGTAGTGTTATTTCCAAGTAAAAATGACTTGTTTTCTTCTTTCAGAAAGGATACACGTTTATGGCTGAAGCATGTACTGATGACCTACCTGTGGCAGCTGGCAGGTGGAGGCTCCGGCTCATCGGTTCTCATAGTCCACTCCCGTTTCTCTCTCGTGAGGCTGTAAATAATGTCTATTCTACTAAAGAATTTAAAGAGTATTACGTACCTAATGACAAGCATGTAATGTTCAGGTAAGTATTGAAAGAAGAATGTTTAAATTCTGCTTTTTATATGGACCATCCTTGACAGAAAAGCATGTTATTTCCTCTTTCTTAGAAGGGGAAAGTGTAAAAGCAAATATCTGAATTTTATGGGCCATCAATGTGCAATATCAAACTTGACATTTCAGTTATGAAAGTGTTATTTTCTGAAATATTGCCGCTGCTTAATGAAGAACAGCTATTAAGTATACAGACTATAACTTTAAAATCGTAGTAACAATATTTTGCATTTCTGTAGGCTCCATCTTGAAATCTTATCCCTATGTCAATTACTGAAATCCCATAGTACTTTTGAAGATTAAATATGTATTAAAATAGAGATTTTGCAGGTGGAGAGGAGACATAAATTTTGATACATTTTTTCAGCTATTCAGATAAAGCTTTAAATAAAATCCAGAAATACAACACTTTCTTTTCTGATGTATCAGACCAATTTCCATCTTGCACTGTTGGAAGAAAAATTTATATAGATTTTATATTAGCATGCTGATTATTTTAGGAGAACATTTCTAATAAAGACTTGATGATTTAATTTTTGTTAATCCTTTTATAATAGATTAAAGTTTATTAAAATCCATTTACTCTAGTTCAGTTTGAGTTCAGAACTGACCCTGACTAAATCACTATGCTTAAGTTTTTACATAAAGGACTACACACTGCACTAAAACAGGCCCTGTGCTTAGAGCTGAATACATGTATGTATTTTGAAGGTTAATTCTAAAATGTTTTTCCTTTATTCTTAACAATGTGTATCAGTATTTCAAATCAATGTATTATTCTCAGGATAGAGGTCTATTCCACAAGAGGAATCAGGTTCAGTATAAATTAAGAAAGCGTGTAATGGAAACACAACAAATGCACTCAAATTCTGTAAACTCTCTCTTGATGAGTTTGTGGGGATTTTTTTCTGCTTTTGCCCTCTGATGTTGCTAATCTTTTAAAAAATGTGAATTTATGGGCAAAAATCAAATAATATATAAAATTATGAGTCGCAACAAAAATATTTAAATTTCATCCTAAAACTCTTAATTCTACAATCTTTTAATTCCACAGTTTTAAGTTCACCAGAGTAGCAGCTGCTATCAAATGAGATAACTCTCTTGAAAGCAAATATTTTTTTTGTTTCCTTTTGCTCGGTTACTTTTCAATTGAAACAGTTTCCTCATCTGGCTAACCATGTTTTTCAACGAATACTAGTACAGCAGTATTTTTTGATAAGGCAGCGAAAAAAAGAAATGGCAAGACAACCCATTTTTTTTTGCAGCAGCAGCACTTACTTTGATCGTAGATTCACTGCACTAAACTTCATTACAGGAAGCTTAGCCCATCAGATTGCAGAAAAACTGTTGACTACAAACTCAATTTTAAGTGTTCACTTTCAAGTCAGCACAACGTTTTGGTAGTTTCCTAAAAAAGAATAATCTGGCATAGGTGGTTATATTCCTGTAATTTTTTTCTTCTTCTTCAGGTATTCAGTAAAAGTCACAGCTTCGCATATTGCTACAGTGCAGGTACAAACCTCTAAGTCAGATGTGTTCATTAAACTGCAAGTCCTAGATAATGAGGAAGAAATCGTGAGTGTCACTGGAAAGGGCCATGCAGTCATCCCTGCTTTTAATTTCTTGAGTAATGAAACACTTTTGAGTTCCTACTGTAAGTACTGTATTCTGTATATTATAAGTTTATTCACTGAGGGATATACATTCTTACAGTAACTTTAGGTAATCACAGAAAATATTATTTTTTCCTACTTGTGCCATGAATCTGTAATTGCTTTATGATTAAATGAAATCAGCTACATTTTTGAGGAATAAACAGGAGTCCTTGGTCCTCAGTAATGAGGAAAGGTTCCAAAAGGATTGACTGAAATAAGGTGTCCAGCTTTGCTTTCTTCCTCTGCCTTTTGATCTTGTTTTTTAACTGAGTAAAGATTTCTGTGGATATTTGAAGTAGTTTCTTAGTTCTGAAAATTTTATGCATAATGCTTGTCTTGTCCTTGAGAACTGAAATGTGTTTTATTTTCAAGATCTCACCCTTTATTTGTTTCATCTTAAAGTTCAAAAAATTTTGATTGTTAAAACTGTTGTCCAAACCACGGGACATGGTAGATAATTCACGGATTACACTGAGCCTTGTGGTTTAAATGCACCGTCTTGAGCATCACTCCTTTTTGCAGAAGCACATGTTTTATTGGCTTCTCATCCATCATATGAGCCCCAGAGTACAAGGCAAAAGACTCTCTATTTTTGGCGCTGCCACTGCTACAGCTTAACAATGATATTCATGGAAATAGAAGACACTAAAGGAAGAGCTACTTGCTCCAGACTTGCAAAGCTCATAAATGCCCGGTATACTATTGTCAATTCCTTATGATAGCAACTGAAAGACTGAGAAGAATTATCCCTTATGGGAATACATGAATTTTAACAAAATTTCTTTTGAGACAAATTTATTTGAAAGCTTCAGCAAACACTTCACTCATTTTTGGCTGAACAGTTGAATCTGAGAAGTTTATTCGCTCAAAATTCTTTTTTTATTATTTTTTAAAGATTTTATTGCCATTCATTACATTGCAATCTTGTCAGCTTTTGTAAAAGGTGAGAACCACGGTGTGTTCAAAGGTCACCTTTCGTAAGTATGCTAAAATTCATGTGTTTTCTCAAAATACTTTGAAACTAGCCATTGTACCTAATAAAAATCCAGCTGGCATCAGTTAAAACTGACTCTCTGTAGTCCAGCAAACTACCACTCTGAATCTGCTGTGTGCCCAAGCCTGGCAGCATATAAATACTGGGGGAAGGGGCAGGGAGGTAAAGAAAATTAAGCCAAGCTCTTTTCAGTGGTGCCCAGTGACAAGACAAGAGGCAATGGGCACAAACTCAAATACAGAAAATACAATTTAAGCATTAGAAAAGGTGATTTAGAGTAGAAGGTTTGTTTAGTTTTTGGGTTTTGGTTGTTTCATTTTTATTCTTAGGGTGTCAGACATTGGAACAGGTTGCCCAGAGAGGTTTTGGAGTTTTCATCCTTGGAGATAATCAAAACCGAAATGGACATTGCCATGAGCGACCTGCCCTAGCTGACCCTGCTTTTAGCAATGATGTTGAACTAAATGGTGTCCAGAGGTGTCTTCCAGCCTCTGCCAGGACCTCTCAGCCTCTCGTGATATCAGTTAGTCATTAAGGCTCACGTTGGGCTTTTTTTTTCTTTATGATGCACAAGTAATCCAGTTTCTTTGGATGTGCTGTCCAGCTAAACAGCTATTCATTTACAACTGGACTTAAAAGAGACAGCCTTCAGCTTGAGATTGTGGCAATGGTCTGCCATCGTCCCTCTCTGATGTAGTGAGATAACGTCCTGCACACTCTACAGGGCAGAGTTGGGTTATCCAGAGGACATCCTCTTTCATGCTTCACTTCCAGGCTTTCAGAAGTTAGACTTCTGCCAGTTTGTTACTGGCATTTTTATTGTTTGATAACATTAGGGCTGGGCTACTAAAGAAGCTAAAACAAAACTGGAATGAAAATGTCATCTGGAAGTACACTCAGCCAGTTGATTGACAGTGGTGTTTAATTTGACTGTTCGGAAGCAATAAATAGAGCTTATTGTGGTACATAATTCTTAGCCTATTTTCAACAATTGTCTCTGTAGATTCTGCCTGCTTCCAGTAAATTCTACCTGCTTCCGCTACACTTCTTATGTGTAGTAGATTCTTAGATGCTGCTGCCATGCCACTGTTTCATAATCTTAATTTGTTTCCCTGTTTTCTATACACTTCACTTCTTAATCAAGCTATTTCTATTTCATTTATAAGATCATATACTATTTTGAATTTTTCATTATATCTATAGGTTTAATTTTGAAAATGTATATTCTTCATAAGCATTACAAGGTTGCTTAAATAAAGTAGCTGTTTATAAGCAAACAAGTCAGGTACTGTAGTCTCCATGGACACTACTATACATCAATGTTGTAAGATTTAAAGTCTACAGTCCTTTTATGAAGAATTTAAAACAATAAATCTTCTGTAAATCAATCAGTTTCTGCCTGTTTGAGCATATTCAGAACCTGAAGCAAAGACAAATTGTTCAAATATTGGATTATTGCTTCGCTAAAGCCCAAAATATCATCATATTTCATGTGCTCACCTCCGCTACTATGAACTGTGTAGTTTTCAACATGATCCTTTAGAAAAATGTTTTATCTGAATTTCCAGTGCTCTGTGGGAAAAATAACTAATTTAATCATGTTTATGAAACACTTTGATTTCTGTCTCAACTGCACCTTGTTATTACCAGAAATGTAAAATTAAGTATTATGGACACCATGCTCTTAAAGTGTAATTCATCAGTTGACAATGTTGTGGTTTTAGAGGAGATCGTGGAGCAGCTGTCATGATTCTGAAACTGAGTTGCCAAGATAATCTGTAGCTATTTTTGGTTACTGGTTTTGGAATGTGGAAATGGATTAGTAAACTTAATAGTAGACTGGTGGAAATAGAAGCAGGAAAGCTGAAAGATAGCTCAGATTAGGGTAAGCATCACAAATACTTGAAAGAAATTGCCAAGTTCCCCTCAGTAAAGCGAAGAAGAAACTTTCTTTCGGGAAACGGGTTTATTGAAGACTGAAATATGCTTAAAGGCACAATGAGGTGAAAGAGAAGAGAAATGGATTCCAACAGTTGCTGGAAGGGAGAGGATGAGGCAGAATAACTAAGAGGGACATTTTGGCTTTGCCAGACTAGCAGGGGATGTAGGCGAGAAGAGCTATTCAAAATATCCTCAGAAATCAGACATGCACGATAAGCTTTCATGTCTTACTCTTATGTGCTGTGATACAAATAATTTCTGCTAATTTAAAATCATTTTAATGCATTGTGAATCATTCAAGAAAATATCTGCTATATTAACCTGATTGAAAATAGGAAGATTGTTTCTTATTCAGCAGTGGAGCCAGTGAATCCTAACTGGAATAAGTGGTGATGAAAGTCACTTTATTTCAAAGGGAATTTAAAAGAGTTTCTAGACCTGACAAACTAACTGTAAAAAAAGTTGTAATTTTAGACCATCTTGAAGGTGAAATGAATATTCTGATGCCATTTAAATGTGCTTGAGTGTATAGAGAGCTGTCATTTGGAAGGAACGGCTATGAAGCTGTCACTGTTATTTTTTTTACTATTAGTATTATTTTTACAATACTAGACCAAGTAGCCTTAACGTTGAAGTTCTTTTCCTACTTATATGGAGCCTGTACATCACAAAGAAGACATTTTGTATAAGTGTTCCAGATGTTTCAGAGCATCCAAACTAAATGAAAAAATAATGAAATGTAGTCAGTATAATGAATATGAGATTATCATATTACCTAACCTGCTGAGTATCTGTAGGTGCAATTTATGGCATTGTAAAAGCATGTTTGTTTGCTGTTGTCAAAAGTGTTAGGAAATTATGGTATAGGAACGATATAGGATAATAACGATATAGGAACCTCCATAAATACTGATGCCAAATTCAGTTGGGGATTTGTACAACTGACATTCGATACAAGATTCATATTGTCAGTATCTAGTTGTTGTCCGTGTGTTTCGACAGAATAGGAATAATCAGAAAAAACTGTTCTACCATCAGCACCAAACCTGTCAGTTATGCAAGACACAGAGTTCTCACATTTGAGACCTGTTCGGTATTGCACATGTTCTGCCTCTCATAGAATTGATCGCTGTGTTGATAGAAGTATTCAAAACTATTGTGCAAGCATCACCAATAAGACATTATTCCCCTTTCCCACCCACAATCTGTTAATTCATCTCCAATCACACCTGTTTTATAAATGTCTTTTATAGCTCAAAAACTGCAGTCAATCAATTGATTTTGAATATATTTACCTATTCTGAGATGCAGCAGATGACTTGGACCTTGAACACTCACTTGCCAATAAAGGACTTACATATTGACATGTTGCAAGCACAACTTGTTTTGTTGATACAAGTGCAGCAGTCCTGTAGCACAGGTGAACAAGCTTTTATTTTCCATAGTAGCAGCCTAATACAATCCAGTCTCAAAGTATCAAAATATCATTCAGATATTTGTTTGAATCTGGAACCAAGATAGGTACGAGTTCCTTCAAGGCAGAGCTTTGCTTAGGAAAACCAAGATTGAGTATTTATGTGTGCAGTAAGAAAAGAAATTTGGTGTCACAGCACCACCTGGTGACTATTGCTAGAACTATTATTTTGGTTGTGCATGAATTTTGGGGAACTTTTCCGAGTCATCTTTTCAGCAAGGGCAGAATGAGTCTTATGGAGGATTCCACCATTCTGAGCTGAGTTATCTTCATGGCAGGATCATCCTCTAAACAATTATAGAATTCTTCAGTACTTATGCTCTTCAGGTTTATGAGAGAGAAGAGGAGGATAGTGAGGCATTCAGGAAAGCTAATTATAGCCCAAAGAATACAATCCCCCTTGAAACTCACCTGCTACCTGAACTCATAGCTTTGATTAGGAGTTTGAGACATCTTGAGGAAAGCATCTCTGCAAAGTCTTGTTTTCATTTCCTGACTTCTACTGATTTTCTTAGGAAAAAGGAAACACTACCTTATGCAGAGGAAAGATGGAACAGCAAGTGTTCCATGGCATTTAACTTCCATAAGAAACAATATTTCCTGGCTCACTTCGAGTTTCTAGTGGCACACTTCGGCTTTTATTTGGCATTGATACACTGACACACCACCTGTAAAATTTGCTGAATCTCGTCTAATAGCCCTGCAAGCTCCTGTGAACTTCCCTGGATGTTTTGTCAACACACACAAAACTCTGTACATTTTTATTTTGAAGTGTTGCAGTGATGCAGTATTGTTCTTTGCTTCTACAATAAACCTTGGGAAGAGTAAAGCCTCCTATCCTCAGTGAAGTCAAAAAGATATCTCTTTCCCAGTTGATGGTCCTGCTGTTATTAGTGTAACACAGGTGAAGCCGCTTCCCCAGGGGTGTTATTTTTGCTGTTTTTCAATTTTCTGTAAGATACTCCCTTTTAGAATTCTCTTTTCATTCTCTGTTGACATTCAGGCAAGAGATTATCATAGGTATCAGTGGCAGCAGAAATGAACACTAGTTTACATTTTCTCAGTTAATACTTCTGTAACAGCTCTTCTTTAGCATGTCCCTGGTTTCACAGCTTTTCCCCGTTAGTTCCTTCTTTGGGAGACAATGAATGATACAACTTTATAAATGATAAATCACAAATAGTTCTATAGCTCTTCTCAAGATCAGCTTTCTTTAAACTTCAGTCAGCTATGATCTTTGTGTCAGGTTGATGTAAGACACTTCTGTAAGGGCAGGAGTTGCCATAACTGTGGCCAATACACTTCTCTGCCCCTTACACAGACGCACAACAGTTTGTTAAATTAGCTACACAGAGATCCCATCTTACAGAGTGCAAGGCTATCTGTATTATGTAACACATAGCATGGTGCTGTGGTGGGTAGTGCAGGAAAGAAGTGCGGGGTTTGGGGAGGAAAATATTATATACTTCATAAACAGCAACAACAGTTATATAGACAGTCTTTCAAATATCTCATTATTTACTTTGAAGCGATTTGTGATTTGCATGCAGAGTGAAATCAGGACAGTATTTGGAATAAGCATAATTTTAATTGGAACCTTGTGAGCATAATACAGCATGAGAAATTGACTGTGGTAATTCTTATAGTTTCTGGAGGCATCTGTTTACCTCATGCCAATAATTCATAGAATTTCTGGAAATTAACACTGACATTTTTTATCATCTTGCAGCAAGCAAAACTCAGATTATTCAAAGCAGTACAAAGAAGGAATCAGAAACTGGAGGAGTCAAAAAAAAAGGTCATATTTCATCTTCAAAGGATACCAAAACTTCTTTCAAGCCAGGACTTGTGCGAGACGGTCCACCTGTATTAGAAGATGAATCTTTCCTCTCGGAAAACTTTCAAAATAATGATGGAAGTCCACAACAAGTAAGAGATACCGTATCATTGGGATCTGGGGAAAAAAAACAAATCAAAAACAAGGAAGGCATATTGATATCTTTTGGTACATCTGAAGATCCAATATCCTCAGGCAAGAACATGCAATCCAAAATTAAGATTGTTGGTAGCCTCTGAATGAGGCTATGGAGAAAGGATAATGTACATATATGAATAACCAAATAACAAGGGGTCATTATTTGCCAAGTCCAGTTCAAACATAACATAACTTTCAGCTGAGGGCCAAAAACTACCAGTAATGAAGTTAAACGTCTGATGCTTCACTGTGAGTTTTCTTTGAAATATAATGGAAGAGAAGGCCATCTTTAATAGTTTTAATAGAGAAACACTTACAGCAAGTCAGCTGAAAGCTGTAGTAACACATGCACAATAGCTGCTACTTGAGCCAAGTTTCTCAGACTTATGTCAAAAACATGGATTTTTCTTTACTTGACCTAGTATTATTTGTCTATCTTAGAAAAATAACATTTATTTTCTAAAACAGTTCTTGTTTCTCTGTCTCTGAGTGTTTCTCTACTGTGATTTTTCCTGATAATTTAGTTCAATTGCAAGAAAATATTCCAAGAAAAAAAATGATTGAGAAATAAATTCCAGGGCTTTTCCTTTGACTCAGAACTGGCTTTAGAATTTGGAAAACAATTTTTAAGAGAATAACTTCCTGTTCTGTGTAGACAATGTTTAAAATAACCCATGGACCCTTTCACTTCTACCTCAAATTAATGCATTATTAAGTGCTAGTATTAGGGCTCAAAGCTCTGTAGTAGTTCTTAAAATCAAAGACACATGGCATACATAGGAAAGTTAAATGGAAATCTTAAAGGAATGTAGCTCCTTATTGTATAGCCGAGTTTAGTTTCACTTGGTAAACACATGAGTAATTGTTTAATTTCACAGGAATTAAAATAAATTCTGTGGAATTAACACTATTTTTTTAAGCTCCTTATGAATACTGTAATGTGCAAGCTTGTAAATTAATTATGTGTTTTATTTGCTGAGTTCAATAGCTGGAAGTTTACTCACCTGCAAGACTTTTGATTTTTTACGATAATTGTTGTGTCTTCAGCATGTTAACGTATTGTGTTTTCTTTCACAGTCTCACAAGTACGTCATACAAGCATTGGTGCTATGTAATAGTTGGCCACTTACTGGGAGTCAGTCTCTGTTTGTTCAGGCACTGAAAGAAATGGAGAAAAATGAAATGAAAGGTTCGTTTGATCTAAGTATGTATTTAGTCGAATGCATCATGTTACCAATTTTTAAAAAAAAGCTATATTGCTACATGCTAAGACCATGTGCTATTTTTTCTTTTATTCACTGCTTGAGTGAAATAATTGAGCAACAAAGCTCTTTGTTCTGTGCTTCATAGAAATGAAGTTTGATTGCATGATTCTTTACCTTCGGTTCACAAATTATAAAGAAAGCAGAGAACACTCTGCAAAACTCATCTGAGCTTGTTAGGGCTCAACTTTAGGTAGGGATGTGGAACAGTTGTAGAAGCATGGCAGCTTCTACAATCAGAGACACCAAAGAAGTGTAATATAAAGGCACAGTGCCCTGACAAAGTACATCCAAACAGAAGTTTCTACTGAAACTAGAGAAACATGCCTGATGATAATTTAAGAACATGCACTGACAGGAGGGGGAAAAAGGCCTGGTTTGGGATATATATTACTTCAGTACTGCTGGGAGAAGAATTTAGGCAGGAGGCAAGACTTGGAAAGGTCCCAAGGACAGGCTGTGCATTCAAGCCAGGAAGGGGACATAGAAATTACAGAAACTTTCTTTTCCACATTCTCTTAGCATTTCTTGTTAAGACACAGAAAAAAACCAACACATGTTAAAAACAGAATACTAGTCGATATCTTCGAAATAAGATAAATGTCCCATATTTGCTTCTCCTTTTACCACTGGGGCTGACATAGAATGATTTAGATCGTAAGTATGTTAAAGGAAAACTTATCATGCTGGATAGACGTTTTATCATGCTGTGTCCAACAGCCCTAGAGAGGTGAGGCTGCTGCCACTCCGCATCCCAGATCCAACCAGCAGTGAGGCTGAAGATGTTGTCCCAGCAGGCCCACTCACACAAAATACACAGAACACGCATACACACTACCTATATACACGTATACATTGCCAGCCACACAAATCACAGACACTTAGAGCACTCACACAAACACAGACAGCACCATTGGCCTCATCCTGACTCCCCTGTGCTCTCATCCCTAGATTCCTGTGGAACCTAAAATTCTACCCCAGTTCTGCCACTCAGTAAATTTCCTGCATCATTAATATTAAAATTCTATAACTCAATTTTAAAAGTGCAAGATAGGGAGACATTGTTTGCATTAGCCTTCCTCATATATATACACTTGCTAATAGCCTTAGATTTTCTTAGGAAGTGTTGATATTTATTTGTTAGTGGTATTTCTCATTTACTCCAGTTACATATTTCTTTTTAATGTCTGGTCATTGTTTCTTTTTAAATTTCTATTACCCTGGGCTGAAGTTAGATTCATCAGCAGTAATTGCTAACATATATTATTTCTTTTCTTGTATTTGAGTGTAACATTTCTGATTTTTGCAGTCTTTTTTCAGCTAGCATTACAGAACTCTACAAAGATAAATCTTGTTGGTTTGCTATAGTCCCTAGTCAGTTTTAGTAATATTTGAGGAGCTCTGTCATGTAGCCTTACAGGCCTGTACAAAGACAGCATTTTTAGTGGGTATTTCGTCTGCTTTTAGCTTGTTGCATCCTTCACAAAATCATCTTTTCTTGCTAGATGACTCCGTTGAGTCTCCTCATTGTCCCTTTAATGATAGACTGCTTCTTACAACAGACATCCTATTACATTGTCTTATCCTTCTGAGTCAGCTACGTAGTAACAGCTTGCCTGTAACACACCAGTCGTTCTACCGGTGCGTATCTTTTCATATGGCAAACACCATGGTCTGTAAAACTGCAGGTCAAACGAGGTCACTTAATTTCTAAGTTTCTTCACTAGTTCTCAGCTGTTATTACTGAAACTTGACAATGTCATGAGCATTCTCATGGTCAGTTCAAGGTAGCAGTATTCTAGTTCGTATCTTCCCTTCTCTATGTTAACCGATGCTGTGGCTCACTTTCAGTCAACAAGTCTCAAGCCACAGTAAGTGATAGCGAGCACTTTTCCCATAGGATTCTTTTTAAATGTTGTGGTTTCTGTGTCTTCTCATAATTGCTGCCTTTCAAAGTAACCCAAATCTATTTCGCAGTTCATATTAATTTGGTGTTTCTGTTTATACAAGGATACCAACAGATTACCCAGGCCACCAACAGAGTTTAAAAACAACGTATATCATAAAAAATTTAAACACCAACACTTACTGTATTTACTGCTTAGCATTTATTTTATGTACCCCTATTAATAGCAATATTTATCTGGAGTGCTTACTATAGGTAAGTATTTTGAAAAAAACCAACATTTAATCTTTGACTCTTTTTCTGATTGTGAACTAGTCTTAAAGCAATCTGAAAACTTTGCTTTACCATTTAAACACCAGTTGTCAAACACACAAATCTTATCATAACAATGTTGGTAGCATCCTCTCACCATTTGATTTTTAAGAAAGCTGCAGTGAGCCAGGTGGAAAATTCCTGCAGCAAATTTTCACCTTTCAGATATCACTTTTTCATGTAAGACAACAGTGCCATCTGGAGTTAGTTTTATATTAAAGCTAATTTATAATGGCAAAAGCATATTTCAGCTTTGTATTAGCATTTACTGAAGTCTTTTAAACTAATCTCCCTTTAAATGAAGACTCATGCTATTATACTATCAATAGTAACTGTAAATATTAAGTACATTTTTTAAGAAAGTTCGTTCTCTGGCATACAGATGCTACAATAATTTTGTATTTGTTGATATTTATTATTTTATTCTTTCTTCAGAACTCTTAATACTGCTGTTTGGCAGTATTTGTGAAAAGAACTGCATTAGCAAAAGTTATTTAATGGCTAATGTTTAGTCATATTTATTATATATGAAATCTCATTAAATGTTTCATTAAAGAGCACATTGCACAAGCAAAATATTAAAAAGGCATTAACCAGGAAAACCCAAGTACACAGAAATTAGAAAGTGCCAGATAGATAGTTTGTTATTTATACAGTCGTCATTCTTTTCTCTCTCTTTTTTTTTTTTTTCCCCTTGCATTGGGAACTGTTAGTGGCGCAAGTCTTCAGTGGAAAAATAGTAAGAAAAAAATAAGGTCTGGATCATGATTCTTGTGTAAAAGGGCAAAAATTAGCAGGTAATCTTGCAACTGCTAATACCATTTTAAGTTGCTTGCCTGTGCAAATGAAATTTTTTTAAGATTTGTTTTGTGTCTATGATTTTCAGCTATTGCCTTTTTGGGTTCTTTGGTTTCACTTTTCTTGTAGTAAGATCAGAAGTTTTAATGTGCAACTATCACGACCCAGAGTCGAAACATCAGTGTGCACTGAATGCTGACTGCAGCATGTGTTTTATATGTTGCCTTAAGTTAAGTCAAGAGTATTAACTGTTGATGAGAGAAGGCTGTCTATCCAACTGGGAGAGCAGGGGGAGATAGGGCGCTCAGCCCAGGTGGTAGAGGTAAGTTTGAAAAGGCAGGAGAGGCAATATCCTTTAGTATATTCCTTTTTTTCTCCAGAGCTGGGAAAGTTTCTCCCACAGGTTTTCTCTTCCCACAGGAGAACTTGCTGGCTCATGCCAAGGGCAGGATTTCATGAGATGTTTAACAGGATGTTCATTTCTCCCTCTCTCTATCTCTTTCTCACCTTGCCTGTCCGTAGTAATTAATCACTTACTTGATGTTCAGTGAAAAAATAGGTCACTGAGGATACATGATGGTGCTAGAGTTGAAAGATGTGTAGACCTCTAAGCCATGCGCTAACCCCACCCTACTACTGCAACCATGTTGGCAGTTTCTTCTATCCTCTTGCAGTTTTGCTGCAACTTTATTGTCTGGACGAGCCCAACTTTGGTAAGATTTTTGACGTTGCTATCTGTCAAGAATCCTTCTGAGCGTCCGGTCAGACACAGGAAAAGCAACGTCTGAACTTCTTGGTCATTTCCTAACCAAATCTGAAAGTGTCTCAGGGGACAAGTAACAGTCATTTCTGCCAACTACTGAGTAATCCCACTAAATGCTTCGAGCCTATTTCAGATAGCGGGAGCATTATATCTCCTCAGAGAGAACTTCAAAAGACTTCTCTGTATTTTACCTACAAAAAAGATACATTCTCTGTAATTTGAATTTCATAAATCAGAAGTAGCTGTCCATCTTGCCTAAAAGGAGAATTGTTGTATTGCAATCTGCAGTTACGAGTTCCAGATGGGAATAATTTGGTGTAATTACTTAGCTTGTCATAAACAGGACTGGATGATTACTATGGTCTCTTCTGGCATTAGAGTAAATGAATCTCTGAGTAAATGATTGAAACGTGTTAGAGAAGCTAGTTTTAAGAGCTGCTATCAGCTGTTTGTCACGACTGTCAATTGGTGTGATGCCCAAGCTTTTCTTGGTGCCATACATACACACAATAACTGCCACTGAGAGTTTGTGATGCTTGATACGTAAGCTGTGAGCTAGAACACAGTCACGGCCTTTTACTTTCTGCATCACCTCTCCGCCTCTCTTCTTATCACATCCCGTGCAAAGCATTTGCCTGCCTTTGGCCTTCGGAAAAGCCCTGAGGAGCTACACACATCTCCCTTCGAGTCAGAGTGGGCTGCATACTATATTGCCAAACTGCAGCCAGTGCCCCCTCCAGGAATACCTGGAGGATGATCCCAAAACAGGGGAGACTGCCCGCTCTGCTGAGGGAAGGAGGAGGGCGAGAGGAACCTGGACAGTGCAGCGTACTGTTAGCTAAGAGAGCTCAACTGGATCCTGTCCTAAACCTCCATTGTCAGGAGTTAGAGCAGGATACCTCATTTTAGCCCTGTCATTTCATATGCTTGTTTGTTATTTACTAACTAACTTCTCAGTGTATGCAATAAGTCCAGAGCATCAAAATGTTAAAATTCGGATTTGTAAAATATTTATAGAAGCCAGACAAAGCTTGTGGTATCCCGTGACATACACAGAAAGTCTTTGCCTGATATCATTTAGCTAATGACACTGAATGTCTCTTGAGCGTTTGTATAAACAAAAAATAATGTATCTTTAAAAATTAATAATTCACTGAATACTGCATGTACACCAGCTTGATTTATGGTGCTGATATGTTACGATAATGTGAAATTAAATGGAAGGCCATTTATGTAATGATACGATAACTTCAAATAATGTCATCACTATTTATTTGATATTTGCATTTCCTCTTGAGTTGTTTAAGTATGTTCAATATTTGAGACCACTTTAATTTTTGCTTTCATTCTTTAATGTATGCTTTGATAGCACTGAATCATTTTAAGCTTAGCATTTTGTTGTCATTGTACATTATCTAAGTAGCATGAAGAGATAAGAATAATACAATTTATACATAAACACATGTATGATGTAATACACATATATATCATATAATATACATTTGTATATACATATACATATGTATGTGTACTTATGTGTGTATTATAAATATGTTTCTGTATATTTAATATTTACAATTTTGTGTATCCATATAACCTCAGCCATGACATTGCAGATCCGATCCAAAGCTCATTAAAGCCACTGGACTTCGGATCAAATCATGCAGCACAGTGATTTGTCCTCAGTGGAAAGAGATTAGAAAAGCATAGCATTAAGTGAAAGGTACCTTGTTATTAGAGCCAGATTGTAAAACAGTCACTGATTTCCTCTTTTTTCTAAGAGAAATCCCCTGTTTTATTGTATTGACTAAATCTAGGTTCTCAGCGTTTGTTTTAATGTTTCAAGCAGTATGAAGGTGGAGAGAAACAGAGATTTCAGACTCAGATCTTCAGCCTTTCTCATCGTGTTGTGGGTCCATTCCAAATTGTTTCTACTGACACGTTCCTTATGCTATTAAAGCTATATGCTATTACAGGCTTTATTTATTTAATTATTTATTTTCACAAGAATGTGACATGCCAGGTCTTGTTAATGGCTCCCGCCAGCTAAGACAGTGCAGAATAAGCGTTACAAACATCAATTTTCAGCATCTTTAGTTCAAGCGTGTAGCGTACACATAGCATACACATGTACTGATAAAATACTTAATCCAAAATGTTCTCAGATAGTTCTGAGAATGATTTTTTAAAATTTCTTAAATATCTCAACTATGTTTCTTTGCCTTAACTTCTTGGCATTTTTGGTAGGGCATCTTGCCTTCTGCTCTTCACACTTCCAGGCTTTCAAGGATATGAGACAGTGAGAACTCTGACTTTACCTACTTTGGGCTTCTCACCTGCCTGGTGCATAACGCTAACCGAGATTGTGTGAGAGTATATAAGAGAAATAAGAGTCAGACTGTGATTCTGTACATTGCAATCTTTAGACTGACCCATACACAAGGCAACAATGCAGTGACTGATGTGCAGGGACCATGGCAAACTCACAGTTAAGCCCTGGGTAAATTGCTATTTAGGACAGGTAAGGCTGTCACAATATGTCCAGCTTGTAAGTCTGTTTTTTAAAGTTATTTTGTCCCCAGATTCTTTCTTGGTCCAAAAATAAATGTTAGTGCAGTACTTGAAAGTGTCAACTAATGAACTTACTTTTCTTTGTCTTTCTTTATGGCTGTTTTGTGCTGTTATTTCACCCTGGATTTTATATGGGAAAATATATTTATGGATGACAATGGTATCCTCTCATTCATCATGCATCGTAACTGCATCTGAATAGTATACGGGGAAAAGCATGAGGAGCATAGCTTTCCCTTGATGCTCAATTATTTTGAAGGAAAAAAGTCTGCAAGTATTCCTAAACCAAGCAGAAAATCAAAAGATAAAGCATCTGAGAAGACAGAAAAGGAGAAGTCCAGTAAAGAAAGAGGGTCACTTTTATGTCTTGCATCTCAGTCTGAATCTCAGGTGAGAACAAATCCAAGTAACTGGATTTGTTGAATGTGCCATCATTTTACTGAGTGTAGATGTATTTTCAGGTCTGCAGATCAGTATTACTAGCATTTCTAGTGCATCCCTTGCATTTCTCTATGCCCTGCTTTGCCCCCTTTTTAGCTTTATGCGTGAGAGAGATTGAATTCCACATGTAACAGACATGCATCCTGCATTTAGAGATGTAGTGTGTTCATTTCTTTGTTTATGTATAAAGCGACTACTGGTTGTTCCTTCTGTTGGTCTACTTTCTGTCTCTGCTGAAGGTTTATTAAATTCCACGAATTTGCCATATTCGTGTCCCATTGGTCACTCATTGTAGTGGATTTCATGGGTTCCCAGGGAGATGAAATAAGTCTTTCCGCTATAGTCAGTTCCTGTCTTGTATGTCACAATTGTCATTAGCTTGTGGAAATGCAATGGCAGAAAAATTGGTACCTGCTTGCCTACTTGCAAATTCTTCTCGTCTGTGGTGGGATACTCTGAGTGTTCTGTGGTTGACCAAAAGGCTATTGTCAGCCTGTATGCCCTAAAAGGCATAATTGACTTTATGGATTGCAAAGAGATTAATGGAAGGCAAAGAAGAAACTGACAGCTCCTCCTATAATGGTATTGCTTTTGCTGGGAATTTTGCTGCCTCATGGCAGGTAGTTCAAGGGGAGGGCATCTCCACAGAGGTTTTCATGAAGAAATCTCTACAAAATTGTTTTGTTGACTAAACCTGCTGCACAGCAGACTTTCCTATGGTTCACATCCACACCTAATTATACAGAGTTTCAGAATAGTGTCTTAGCCCTTCTTGTAGAGCAGTCTGAATTGCTGCAGTTGAGATTGTTGACCACAGAAATGCAATGCAGCTTGAGGCTGTGTCAGATTTCTGCCTTCAGCTCCAATGGTGGGGTACGCTAGGAGTGCTGGGATGATAGCTCTTGGGAGTTCTTCAGTCTGCCACTAAAACAGATGCAAGATTCCAGATGGAGCTGTGTGCAGGTAAAGAAGATGCCCACCTTTAGTCTCAAATAAAAGCTGAACTCCTGTGTCTACTTCTAAATCTCGGGCTTAAAGCATCTGCAGATGGTACAGTTTCCAGAAATAGATGCAGCACAATATCTCATTCATAGGTCAGAGAGCAGAATAGTCTCCTACACATGAGGCACTACTTGTACCCTACGGTTCTGGAGAATCCATGCGTTAAGGTGGTTTAGAGAATTTGGGAAGTGATTGGAAAGAACCAGATGCCTCATAAGACAGAGCAAGTTGTATTTCTACATAAAAAGCCTAGTTAAATATAATAAGACTTCTTGTAAAAAAAAAAAACTTGTGGAAGGAAGGAAAGGAAAGGAGGGAAGGAAAAAACTTGACAGGAAGATAAGACAATAACCACTACAAAATGCTTTTGTTCAGACAGACTGTTGCGAAGAACTGGGAGTGTGGACATGCTACATGGGAGTGGGGGGGAAGCACATAAGCAAAATCCCTGAAATTGCTCCGAGACATTGAAAAGTGATTTTACTTGCCTTTGGCAGCCACTGTTTAGTAATGCATGTCAAAATCTATCAATGTATGTCAGTCAGGAAAATTACCAGGATACAAAAACATAACTTTATCCTAAATAGTGTGGTGTATGTGCACCAATGAATACATTATGTTTATGATCCTTCACTTTCAGCAGGCTGCTTCAAACAAACCGTACTGGACTTTACGTCTAGTTAGTGAGCAGAGAGAGGCAGACATTCTGGAGGTAAAGAAAGACACCCAGCGAGCAGATGAGATCAAAGCCATGAAACACTCATGGGAGTCTGCAGAGCCAGGAAGAGCTATCAAGGTAATACCAGAGTGCAATCTTTGGTATGATGTTTCTTCAAAAGTTCCAGGAGCTGCTGCGGTGATAGAGCAGTTGCCACAACAGAGACCTGACTTCATATGGCTGTCCTCTTCACCGCTCTGTGGAAGACAGGAAATTTTACACAGGTTAAAGAATCAGAAGTGATTGTGTGCATGAATTCTGGGCAGGAATACCGATAATCTCTTTAGACTTCTGTATATCACTAAGACTTTAGATTCGAGTTTATAACACAGAGAAAACGTTCTCCTTAGGAAGCCCACTACCTCTACACAATTGCAAAGCTGCTACTTGTGACAAGTTTAATGGTTAGCATGAACAGATTCTAGTGAGAAATACACTGTTTCAAACATGCCAAAATCATCTCTCTTGAAGAACTGGCACCTGGCCTTATCACCACTCAAATTGTCCCCTGCAGCCAGGATTCCCAACTTCGTTCTTGGTTGTAGGTTACCCATGAGCCTGTACGTGCTGCTCTATATGGATTCACCGTTTTGGAGAAGCAATACTAATTCAGATGTTAGCTGCAGCTGGGCTCTTTTGACATGACGTATGCATAAGATGGAAAAATAATACAAGTTCTTTCTAGCAAATCAAAAAGTTAAACTGCTGATTCAGGCTTGGAAAGCATCATTACCAAAGAAAAGGAAAGTAAAAGAACAAAATGCAGTCTTAAAACTTACTTAACAGTCGTCCTCTATCACCACCACCACAAATGACCTTTGAGGCGTATTCGGGCAGAAACCGCAGCTCAGAAGCATTTTGCGTTTTTTATAGTACCTTTCAGCATTGAACCTCAGACAGGGGTCTTCCCAGTTACACTTTCAGATTTTCTCAGTTCTGTTCAGCATATCCAAGGCTCAAAGATTTTTCTGACACTACTTTATTAAATTCTGATCTAAGGAGAGATGCATTACTCTGCAGCTTTGATGGCTGTGCTGAGACCGAAAACGCAAGTACAGTGTCCTAAAGGTTAGCTGGAAATGAATCCCCTTTGATGTGTAGAGTCTCTTCAGATTGCTGGTTCCATCACCGTTGCCTTTTTTGATCATAAAATCAACGGAATTACGGCTAAAGGGTTCCATTTTAAAAGCCCCTTAGGTCCGTGACACTTTGCTACAACATCCATCGTCAAGAAAATTGCAGCAACTAAATGTAATAGGCTAAAAAACAAAGGTCTAACTTGCGGGTCTGATGATATCCAGACTAAGTAGCTTCCCTCCTGCTTTCTTCCTGATCACCCTGCCCCAACGTCTGCCTGTTCCAGGGGTCGCATGCCATGTGGCTCCAGGAATTAGGTGCCTGAATCCAGGCTGACTTTTGTCTTGTCTGCCCATTCTGGCAATCTGAGCCCTTAAGAGAAAGTTCGCTGAGCCCAAGTCACCTTCTGAAAAGACAGGTAGAAATGGTGATGCTTGATTTTGGCATCAAAGGTAGTTGAGGTAGAAAGGGTTTGCACCCATAGCTCCTGTCTCTCAGGAGGAAATCCAGATCACCAGGATACAAGAGCTCCTAGGAAGAAGGGATATTTCCCTAAGGAGGTGCAGTAGCTGAATGTATTCTGACCATACATTCAGCTATGAGGGAACAGACTTTGCTTTTCAGGTTTTTATATTTTTTTTAATCCAAGGATTATTTTAAACTGCCTAGAGCTCAGTGATTTTCCAGTATTTCATTGCATGATGATCTTCAGTGTAACTATCCAGTGTCTCAGGACTGATTCAATGGGAACCCTGGCACATTTTCTGATTCCAGCCCTAGGCAGAGTTGCGTACCGAACTCTGGTGTTAGGTTTGTCAACAGCATCGTTTTCTCATTTGGGACATGTACTAAATATAGCCTGTATGCATTGAGAGGAGTGAAACCATTCTAAGTGTACTGCCTACTTTGCATTTTACTAAACTACCATCTCACAAAGGTTTACTTACGGGTTCCTATTCATCTACTCAAGACACACTTGATATAAACTAAAGATGAACTTTAAGTACTATGGCTAATTTATTTCTCCTCTACACAACACATTAAAACTAAACAAATAAAGGTTCTGAAATATTACTAGAAAAACTGAGTGTTGAATGTTGACAGGTTAGTATTTCAGAAAAGAAATATATTGGAGAGATGGCTTGAAATGACTGACGTGAAATGTGGTCCTCTTATGTTTATTTTTTTTTCTCCCCAGTGACTCACTAATGGTATTCCTGTTGTTAGAGGTGATGTTTTCATAGATCAAACCAGTGAAATATACTCACTGGTTATATGAAGTAGCATCATATCTCACATGCACTGGATTTGAAGATTTACTGTCTTATTGACCACTTATAGATTCCTAGTTTTGAAAACTTAAAAGTATCCAGTAGAAGTTTGCTTATCTGGATTAAAACTTTGATCTCTAGGCTTTTCAGGAACGCGTGCGGTTTATTAATAAGTATGCTGTGAGAGATTCAGAGGAGCCCATAGCTGGGACCGAGGCTGCCAATTTAACACCTAGTTTGGGAGAAAGAGGTAAGGGTATAACTTTCTGTCAAGCATGTCATCTGTTCATCATGTTCAGCTCCTTAGAAAAAAAATGGATAGAACAGCCCCAATAAAGGTGTCCAAATGCACAATGGCATGTTTAGTCTACATTTTCTCCATCCCCTTTTTGTTCTAATTGTTGCATTGCTCTATTTTCAGATACAGATATAGTCTCACAGCTCTTGGAGGCTGCCAAGTTACCGTTAAGCAAACTTTAAACAGTCCTCCTTCTAACCCTAAATTAACCTGACATTTTTGGAAGTTCAGTGGAAAATACCTACTCCCTCAGTTTCAAGTTGGGAACCAGAGGTTATTAGCATAGAAATATTAAAAAAATTGTTTAGCAGCTGAAATAGCATGTCAGTAAGACCCTAATACTTGTAAGGTGCATTTCCTTAATGTTCGTGTAAACTGTTCATGGAGAGTACTCTGGGGGTGAGGTATCAAAAGTGCATACTGAGTACCATCAGTTTCCTGGCAGCTTCCATAAGTGTTGTCAAATTTTATTTAGTTTTTACAATTTCTATGGATTCTTCATTTGTATTCCCTGGCAATTACTGGACTCTGATGAAAAATTGAACTGGGTGCAAGGGTGCACGGCTGCAAGGCTGTTTGTTGTTTCTTTTCTTCTGAGTATAATGCTGAGATCAGGCCATCGCAAAACAGAAAGTCTGGTTGTGACAATATCCAGTCATGTTTTCTGTGCATGGAACTGGAACCTGTGACCAGTGCATAACTTGTTAAGATGAGTGTTTTTCCAATCAGGTAAGTAATCGTCCCAGGAATGTTTCAGAACTTAAAAGCAGAAGTAGTCCTCACCTTACGCCGTAAACAAACACTTCATTAGTTACTCGTTGCATTCCAAAGGAACTTGAAAAAATATTATTTCCGTTATGTTATTGAATAAGGACTTCAAAGTTAATGGCTGTCTACCAAGAGCTTTGTTCTGAACTAAGCATTTGGAGTCTAATACAAAGTCTCATGAAGTAAGGTGATATGCCAATGACTTTAAGTCGTTATGGTTCAGTTCTATAGAGTGCATCCATGGGCAATAATGTGCTTAAAAATTTCTCTAATGTTCAGTATCTTAATGAGAATTTTTATGTTCTGGAGAATGCTTCTCTGATGGGCAGTGTCTAAGGCACTTTCAAAGTCCATGTCACCCTTCTAGATCAACAGAGAAGACTGGTATATTTGTCTATGTATGGACAGTAAATATATAGACAGTATTTTTTTTTAATGCTTAGAAACCTCTTTCCTGTTTCTGGTGAAAAATTCCAGTGATATTTTTTAAAAGTTTCAATTGATTACTACAGTAAGCAGAGTAATAGAAGAGTTTTTATGGAAACAAACTACTGCAGTCATGCATCATGCATCATGAAATTTCACAGGCATTTTCAGCACACGCAGACAAACCGAAAGAAGGAAGTGTTGGAATAATCACAAGGCAGCTCAGCCCAGTGGCATGCTTAATATCAGATATGCCACTGCATTGTGAGAATGCTACATTAAAGCATAACATAATACTATCTGTGTGGTTAAAAAAAAAAATTTAAGACTTCAGAATGACAATTTTAATTTGTCATGGGACCTTTTTTCTTTAGACTGGTATTCCCAAACTAAATCTCTGCTCAAAAGTGTTTGGTTTTCTTTAAAACTACAGCCAAGACTGAACAATCAGATTTTTATTGATTCTTTTTTTAATACCAGAATGTTATTCCTTGCTGATTAGAAGTTATTCTTATATTCTTTAGGCACTTTAAATTGAGTGTTCTTGCTTAGATTTACAAACCTTCTTGAGTACTGTGGATTTAGCTAAAATATATACATTAATTTCACTCTAGCATGCGTGGGATTTTTGCAGCATTGCTGATTCTGTCACGTGTGTTGGAAATACAAAGGCAGAAATATTATATCCTCTCCAACCCATATTCTCATTTAATAATGTATTTTGCTGAGCCAAAAGAGAAAAAAAAACTATATAAGAATTTAGATGGAGCCTTCTAGCATAACTGAATAACCAGTTTAATCTGTTCTGTTGTAGATTCTCTTACCACAGGAAAGAAAACATCACAAGAAGCTATTGACTCAAGCTTACAAATGCAGCAAAAAAAATGGGAGCCTATGGACCTTAGTCCTTACATGAGGTAAACTGCAGCAAGAACATTAAGTCCCATTGAAGCACCAAAATAAAAGACTGGCTAAGGGTTTTCATATATAGGAATTAGTAAATGCAATGTATTTTTATGCATTTGTATCCTATCTGTAATTGGATGCAGTATAATTGATGTGAGTTTAGACCTTATCCTTCACATGTCATTGAAGTAAGCTACAATTCTGTCACATACTTCTTAAAGTCACTGTTAAAATCCTGGCCCGTGTTTTGTCTGTCCTTTATGTTATGTACAGAAAAATCACTCAGTAGCGAACGCAGAAGTGTAGGTGGCATCAAGATACAGTTTTCAAATTTGATTTTCCTGGCATGGATGTGTTCTAAAATCTGTGCTTTCCTACACCCGTTTGTAATTTATGTCCTTTCCTTAACATAATGCATGTAAAAGGAGCTGAATCACTGCACTGCATGTAATCAGAATGTGACATAAATACTGAAAAAAATGCACATGCAGGCAAAGATGCTTATTTCAGTGGTTATCTTGAAAGAAGCGGTTATGACGTTTGTCAGGATACGATGCTAGATTCAAATAATATAATTAACAAGTGCAGTTCGGTTAAATAGCTGGAATACTTATATTAATTATATTATTTGTTCAAAAGAACTATATTATTTATTGCATGTGTTGATGTGAACTTATCTAGCTAATTTACATGCACCTGCATGTTTGCTGTGCTGCAGCTAGAACCAAGTTCATGCTGAAGTCCATTTGTATTCAGTGTGGCATTCACACAGCTCATTGATTTTCAAAAGACCTTAGAACATGCTAAAAAATTCCCAAATATAATTTTAAATTGAAAGGGAAACTGGTGGTATATTGAACTGAATAACATTAAAACAGTAGAAAATATGGCAAAATGTCTTCCACAGGCTTGAGTCTTGTAACCATTTCATTTGTCTTCAACTCCTTGACTTGGACACTAGTCATTTAAGTCACATTATAAAAATATATTGTGCACTTAGCATTACACCAGTGGCAAAAAAAAACCCCAAACATTTGTCTCAATGCTGAATTATAATATTGAAAACTTCTGGAAATACGATATTTCTTGCAAATTAAAAATAAGTGTCACATGTAGGAGTTTTTCATATGCTCAAAGACGAGCATGATTTTACAAATATTTTTAAAACAGACACTCAAGTATAAGAAGACCTGTCCTCCGGAATGTACTTTCTCGTCAGGGTTATATGTAAGCAGAGGAAAAGTGACTCCTTCACCATATCTAACCATACGATGGTGACATTGCAGTATATAAGCCAAGTATATGCGTATAGGTGTTAAGCAAAATATACATCACCCAAAACTGTCTTTGACACAAGACAAATATCTTCGTTTTTTCTTCAGAAAAACAATGTCTGAGTCTGTGCTAAGAAATGAGTCTATCATTCAACAGCAAGAGATACGTAAAGCGGAAAAAATCAACCATTTTCGGGAACTTCGAGAGCTGGCTTTGGAACAAAGAGAAAAAGAACAAAATGCCAGAGCTTTATTGAAGCAAAATATACTTGAAATGTATGAGAATCTGCAGGTAGGTTTTCAAGATTACTTTCCAGTAACTATTACTGTGATGTCCACCACCCGTGTGAATATCTTGATCAACCATTCTCATGAGACTGTATTCAGTACCAATAATTAGAAACAGTGAACTAGCTTGAAATTTTGTTTGGGCAAAGGTCAAAACTAAAGGTTCTAGGGGAAAAAAACAGAAAATAGTACTATACAACATCCTTAATATGGTAGTCTTAATACTTTCTTGATAGAGCTCTTTGCAAAAACGCTATTTTAGGAATATCACCATAAAAGGATAGTTAGAAATGAGCATAAATTGAGCACCCGGTATCTATGACCAGATGCATATTAGATGAAACATCTCTGGTTTGGCTATTTGTTTTGGTTATAGCATTGTATAGGGTTTGTTGGCGAGTAATAAAGAACGAGATAATTGAATAGCAGGGTGAGTTGCTCCTAATGTGTCTTACAGCAAAGGCAGAGAGCACAGTTTTCCTGCAATACGCATGATGCCAACAAACCAAAAAATTGGAATTATTAATCCTTAAAAGCCCATGTCTATAAATAATAAATTTGGTAGCCTTACTGTGGGATCCATTGTTAAGATTAATTTAGCCAATGCATTGTACATGAAATTGGTACAAATAAAAAAATTGGCGTAACCCTTGAGTGTCAAAAGGAACAAAATGTTTCGTTACACAGTGGCGATACAGTAACGACTAGGAATCAGCTGGTGACTATTCAGAGCTCTTAAAACTGGATAAGAGGCAGTAAAAATCACGTTACATCAAACCAACCTATTTACAGAAATCACTTGAAAACATCTCCTTAACAAGTTCCCAGACAGCCTGATTTATATTGCTTAACTCCAAGCCTACAGGAGCCATAGTTCTCTGCCAGTGCCTGACTGATCCCTAATAAGAATGCATGTTCAGTTTTTCAGATATTGCTATGATTTTGGATGCCTAACATATCATATATTAGAAGGGCAATTTTTTATTAAGAGTAGGTCCTTGGCTCTTTCTGGAAAGTAAGTCCACTAACAGTGTTTCACAGTACTAATTTAAAATGAGAGTTACTTGTGAATACGCATACTGTGCTGATTAGCACTTTTAGAGTTATCTCATCTGTAGACCACAGAGAACTATATAAAGGTGTCCAGGTATCCCCATTTTCCAGGATGGAAATGTAAAGGAAAAAGTTTTCAGAAGTGTCCAAGTCCCACTTGCCCTAAGTCTTGTCGAAGGTCAATGTGATTCAGGCTCCTTTAGTCTCTTAAAAGACTAGACCTCCTAAGCCATTTTGGCATTTCTGAAAACTAAATTTTACGGGACTTGTTTAAGACAGCAATGTAAGCCAGCAGCTGAATAGCAATTAGACCCAGATGGCTAGCTGGTCTGTTGCCCTCTCCTCCTTTCACACAATTAGCTTATTATGCCAACAATTTAAAAAGTATTTTCATGAACTTTCTCTCCTTCTTCATGGTGAAAAGATTGACATATAGCTGTGTCACTGTGACAAATCAATAAAAATAGTAAAAACACATAAAAAGAAAAGGAGAGATGCCCTTCCTGTACTTACAGACACACAAAATGAAACATAATAGGAAGGATGCAGTTGCTTGTGATGAACTCAAGATTCACGTGTTGGAGCGGGTATTGCTGTTTGTTTTTTGCTAGGCATCATTAGAAGAAGCACGAGGCAGTGTTCACAGCATTCGGGAAGCATACAGAATTAAGCTGCTAGAGGCTGAGCGCAGAAAACAAGAAGAGCTGACAGCTCATGAAGCAGTCCTTCAAGCAGAGCAAGAGAAGAAAAGTCCAAATGCACATAAAAAAAAGCAAGTTAAAGGTTTAGGGAAAAAAAAGTAGTTCCTAGCACTACTGAATGGCATTTAACAGTTTGGCAATTCCGGTATTTTTGTCAACTATATCACATTATATCTCTTTGCCTGATCGTAGTGAAAATATTGATCTAGTATTCTTCTTTTTAACAAAGTGATTGGTGTTTTGATTCTCACAAAAGTACTCACTACTTTTAAAGTTTGGATGCTTTACAGGCATAAAATTTTGCAACAAAAATTCATATTCCATTCAGATTCTTCTCCTAAAATCACAATGTCTTTCATCCTCTTTTTCCAATCAAAACAGAACCAGTCAACAATGAATCAGAGTTGAAACAGTGAATGTAACCTATAAGTGTTGAAGTCGTCTAACTTGGCAGAAACATGAGCTCCTTAAGTGGATGAAATTTGTGGAGTTTATAATAATTAAATAGTGGCATACCACGCTTTTCATACGCAGGCATTGGAAGGCTTCCCAAAGCCCAGTTCAGGAGACACTCACAAGCTTTCCATGTACTGTAGTGTTTTTCCCTTTCATCATTCTCTGAAGTGTTTTTGAATCTCACATTAACTCTCTGTAGAGATGAACTCATGGCACAACTTTCCAAGGCTTGTTGAATACTCCTTAAAACCCTATTACTCTACTTGTTTTTCTTTCCTAAACTATGTTTTGCCCACAGTGGCTTTGCTGCAAGTGATTACTGTGGACCCTTGGTTCCTAGACCTTCGGCTGGAACTTCGAGATGTTTCTTAAAGGTAGAATCAGTGTGTGAATGAAGTGGGAATCACGGGCCTTCTACATGAAGGATAAAATATATTTCCTCTAAGCTCTTGCTTCCGTTAGCATAGAATTCCTATATTTTTTGTTATTGTCATCAAACACAAAAACCCCCATGCATTTATACTCTACTAGCTAGCACTCTGTACTCAGACACAATGGTCAAAACTCTTACAATGGTGAAAACTGTCTCTAGACCAGACAGAGGTGTTTTAAAAGGCTCAAAGAACTTTCTCTGTATGTAGTCACAAGCAGAAGCTTGGGAAGTTAGACAGCCTACCTATTGTGTACATTCAATGTGCCTGGATGTCCAAAAGCATTTCATTATCTAGGTAACATGAGAAAACATGAGACTCACCTATTTAATGCAAGTCACAAGAAATGTTATCCTTTGCATTCTGGCTGCTGGTACTAGCTAGCCTTTGCGTTTGAAACTAGCCTTTCTTCTGCATCTTAATGACATGTCACGTGTTCAGCTTCTGCTGGCTTTCCTCACCTCTGTTTCATCGGTACCTTGCTGCCCGGCTTGAACTTGACTCACTCCTGTATCAGTTCTGTGATGTCTGTTCTTTGTACATCATCACCCCTACACACCTGCTCTGATGCCTCTGCCTGCATTCTGCCTCCTTCCTCCCATACAACGTAAACTAAACTAACTGGCTTGAGTTTTTGTGTTTGAAAAAGAATTGAAACCAGAGTCCTAAAACTGCACCGGTGATTTTTATTTCAGAGAGCAGGAGCTACGTTTTGCTTTGACCGGTACAGGCTGCAAATAAAAAGCCTGTCAGTCTTGTGCTGTAATTGGTCTGACTTTGTCCTCTTTATTTTGGAATATGGGCTCTACTGCTTCATAATATTCCGTCTGTTTCCATGGCAATAGCACGTGTTGGTTGTCTTCTTATGTGAATCTCTAATGAGCTTTTGTAGAGGAAGATCAAGCTGAAGTTCTGTTCTTGGTGTCACTGCAAGCGCTATAATGACATTCTGGTGTAAAAATCAATCCAATTCTGAAAGCCAGGATAATTGACATCTAAATGTCAAAAATTGAGCTAATAACCTGCATGATCACAACCCATCCCCGCGTGCAATCAGCTATAAACTGACTTAAACTCAGACACAGTGTACTCAGATCTACATTATCAAATCTAGTTCTGATGATAGACACAATTCTAAGTTTCATAATTTCCTCATTTTAAAGACTAATGTGGCATCTTCAAAATCTTCTGTGTGGTTTGTGAATGTCTCTATTGGCTCATTTATCATTTCAACAATGCAGGAGTGAATTACTGTCACACTGTTTAATTGCATGCACTTTGCAGTATGTAATGTTTTAAGAGAAGCACAGTGGCGGTTTTATTAAATCCCTGTGCATATTCCAGAAGAACAAATTACCCACTTACCTTGTAACAGAGCCTGGGAGAAAAAAGGCCTTGTTTGGATGGTGCCATGGAATTTACATATATGGGACCCAGAAAGAGATGACTGATGACATTTCACATGCATCAGTTTTACATCAACACAAAAGCTTTTTACATGGTGCACTATATTACAGGCTGAGTTAGTGGGGAAAGATGTACAAAAGCTAAACCAAAATGCAACTATTCCAAACCAGCCATTTGCAGTAATTTAAGGAGCCGTCATGTGTAGCACTTTACAGTAAAGAAAAACAAACAAGTAAAACTATACGTTGTGTTTTAATTGATAGGAGTGTTGCCTCCAGTTTGTAGACCAAATTGCCCAATAGGCAAATTGTGTGTTCACATAGCTAAGGCATTTTTATTCTTTTGCCCTTTAGGAGTAGGACAGCTTTTAAGCACAATAATTTTCATAATTTTATGAAATGAAAGCAGCCTTTGTATCAAAGGAATTTACTGCCTGTATTCAGTGCAAGAAATTGCTCCAATTCTATTTTCACAGATTTTATGTTTCAGAAATATGCCATATTGCATCAAGCATTCATATTTGCTTAAGGTTTCCTGTAATAAATCTCTGGAACATAGATAGTCATCATTCCTGCTTATACTCAGCTTGGCCGTTCAGGACCAGATTCAGTAGGGGCGTAAGGACAAGCTTTAAATTATGTGCTTTCTTATTCAGTAAAGGACTTCAGCAAACGACTGAAACATGGGGTCAAGCCCTTTTCAGAACAGAATAGATAGGGAAAGCTTTTCTGAATCAAGATATGATTGCCGCTCTTTTAAGATGACCGTCGTTTTGGAGGTGCAATAGAGGAAAGGCTGCATCAAAGCATGCTATACCGGGTATCTGGCTTCAAGTCACAGAAGAGAGGGTTTGGATTTGGGGGAGTGGGAGCAAGGGTTGAGCAGTTGCCTTCTAACATTTCTTACAGAAAAATCATCCCTGAGAGTTTGCACAGTTTGTCACTTACACAGCCTCTAATTTTTGTTCATGAAAGGACTCTGGGTATGAGGAACACCACAGATAACTATGTCGATCTCTAAATGTCGCAGTTTAGTTGTCTTGTGACTTGGAGAGTTGCATACTTCTCCCTTGAAATGCCAAGCGTTACTCCTGAAGAAGAGCATGGCAATAGCCATCTCTGTACATAGATGAAGAAGATGGGGTACTCCAGCAGTTCAGAAATCCTGATCTGTCACTGGCAGAAGATTGCGTGCTTCTTACAGAGCCAGTCTCCAGTATTCTGGTAACACTTTATTTTTGTGTTTGCGTGATGCCCCCACACCTTAAGTACCTCCAACTCATGAATCAAATACAAAGCTAATTCCAGTCTCTGTGTTTAAAATGCTGTCAAACAATCATCACTGAGAACATGCACAAGGAGAAGCAGTTCCAGGAACCACCAGCGCAGCGGCCTGTGAGAGACAAGCCTTGCTTTCCCACTGTGGACCAGCTATGCAGTTTGAGAGACCTGAGGAGCTCAGAGCTTAGGGCAGTACTGAAAATATTTTACAATCATACGTTGTGATTGGCTGGCATTTTGAATAAAGATTTAGAGATTCTTTAGAGCAGGGGGGCACCTTTCAGAGCATCTTTAAGGTTTAGCTGCATTTTTGTAGTGGTAAAACAAAAAGAATTTTTTTACCGTCTTGATTCGTCACACTCATGTCTCTTTCATATGAAGTATAGCCAGTTACACAAAGGAAATTGTTCAGCAGAAGTTGTGAAAAGTTTTGATGGAAACTACAAATGCCACAGGGGAATGAAAACACTTCAACATGTTAGACTGCATTGTGAATAATCCCTAAAGAAGAGCTCAGAGTTCGCTTCCTTTACTTCTACATTTTAGGAAAAATGGTATCATTTACAAGGCAACACAGGCACCTGAGAAAGAAATTAAGTCTTTGACTTGATAATTCAGTTTAATAGGGATTAACTCTGTAAATTCCTACCTGACCACCCCCCCATCTCTTTTATCTTATTTTAGCTACTAACGTCTTCAACGCACCTTTCTTTTGTGCTTTTGTCTCACTTCATACAATGCAGACTGTTTCCCCTGCTTCCCTGACTTTCTAACTCTGTAAAGAGTTAATCACACCTGATAATTCTTTGTAGATGTGTTCTGCTAAGCTTTAGTGGTTTTCATTGCTTGATCCTTTTCTTTTGACCAGCTATTATGAACTAGAAAGGATCTTTTTCATTAAAATACATAGCTAAAGTTACTTTTTAATGCAAGTAGCTTCATTAGTCTTCAAATGACTTGTCCCATCTGCTTTGCTTTAATTTGGCTGGCATTTACACAATGAGTTACAGACCAAAAACCAGACCAAGCCCGTTCCAGGATGCCTCGCTGCTGAGACAAGCAATGTGCTGTGAAATCAGGCTCAGTTCTGAGCTGCCAGTCTGCTCACCCCAGCAATGTGCAATTTCCCAGCTATGTAAGGTCTCATTTTAATTCAAGGAAGAGACACAGCATTTATGCACATGCACAGCATTTCCTCTCCAAAAGGCAAGAAAAGTGTCTACATATTTTGTCTGGCAGAAAACATGAGAACAGCTTTGCATAATCACACAGCAGTTTGCAGAATGAAAGAAATCTCCCTTTAAGAACCCTTCTTTCCTCTCATTCATTTCTTGAATCAGCCCTAATAGATTCACAGTCCAGGTAATGTTTCAATGATTTAAATATTCATGTTATTTACAGAAAAAACAAGATACTGTTGTCCTCCATCTCAAAGGAGCACAAAGACAGGAAAAGAGTAGAAAGTCAAGAAAGGAGAGGAAACAGCCTGCATCATATGCAGGGAGACACTAGCACAAAAGAAAGGTGCCGTGAAGATGTTACTTGCTAAAATAAGACAAGAGAGATGGGGGGGTGATCAGGTAGGACTCAGGACCTTTGTCTTCTGTGGCAGTAAGACTGTGGTTAGGGACAGTGGTTCAGGGACTGGCAGGCTAATCTGACAATGGGATAACATACAGACCCAAGCGTAGCCAGGAGACATCAGTTCGGGCCAGGTCTGAATGCACACTCCTCTCTCAAACCTGGGCTCCTCTGCCCAACACCTGGACTTCTCTTTAAGGGCAAGCACCAAAATGCTCACTCTTTTGGCAACACACGAGAGGTGTTTGCCTTGCACATGATAGCCCAGTGGGTGCAGCACAATCCACGGAAAGCAACAGCCAGGCTTCTGCACCCTCAGCCTGAGAAAGCTGAAGTGGACTCTGCGGGTGTGTGCTCCACTCAGCAGGGCATCATGGACATCGTCTCCCATCTCTTGAGCTGGAACCACTGTGCAATGTTCACAAGACCTGGTACAGAGCACAGCATAAGACAGCCTGGCTCCGGGTCTGAGCCAACTCGTTGCAAAGCTGGAACATTTGAGAAAGGATAGAGCAGCTGCATGTTCAAGGGTGTTGGTGAGGTTTAACTTGCAAATAAGTCACACAAATTAAGTGTCCTGCTAAAAAGATACCACTGTTTTGTGGTCCAGAGTGTCCTAGATTTAATTGCCATCCCATGGCTGGACATTCTACAGGGGGCAAAAACCAGAAGACATCACCAACAGGGTACAGAGGCAGCCAAAGTACTCAGACGTGGCATGGCTAGGAGCAACCAGAACTACTTCAGACATACAGAAAGCAGAAAGTGCCTGAAGGGACACAAAGGGGCAGTGAAAAATCCATCATCTCCTCTACATCTTCTCTTTACTCTGCCCATGCCACAGACCACAAGGCAACTCTGCCTCTTCAGCTTTAGGGCCTTTTTTTTTTTTTTTTTTTTTTTTTTTTT
>VZSC01012372.1:169854-182254 GCA_013398225.1 Steatornis caripensis | reverse complement strand
TTTTTTTTTTTTTTTTTTTTTTTTTTTGCAGGACAGAGAAACCTTGAGTTGGCTCTGGAGACAGTTTTTGGCAGAGGCTAGAATCATAGAAGTAGAAATGCTAGAAAGACTAAAGCTGCTCCACTCCCAGACACCTGGGTAGACCAGGGGATGGAAACTTCCATGCCACAGGCTTTTACATATACCATAAAAATATGACTCTTGGGAACGGGAAAAATTTAAGAGACCAGAAGTTAGTCACACATGCCTAACATAATGCTTGCACTCTTCTCTCTTACACCACAGAAATGTGGCACGAGGGGATGTGAGATTCAATTAAAGAAGGAATCAGAAGCTGCTTCCTCTTACCTTGTCCTTACTTTTGATAGAATGAGTTTTACAGCACCTCCCTGTCATCATCAAAAGCATTAGGAAAACCAAGAGAATGCGAGAATGCTTTTCTGTTGTTCCAGAGCAAAAGCTGGCGTTCCCAAAAGCACGTTTCTCAGACTTGCTTAAGTGGCTTTCACCTAAACCTCTTAGCGGTTTCAAAGACTTCATTGGCATCTTAGCTTTTTTCAGTGTTTTCTTTTATTTTATTTTTTTTCCCTCCCATATATATTACTGGCTTAACACATTGCAGCTGCGAGGTTGCAGATGGAAACTGTCAGCACGTGTGTGCTCAGTATATAATCTATATAATTTAATACACAGTCAGCACTTGTACAACAGTGCCGACGTGCAGTGCAGAGCAACTGCAAACCAGGTGCGAGGCATTTTATAAGATAAAGTCCCTGCTCAGTGGAATTTAGCTGGAGTTTTGCTAGAGGCCGGGACTTCACCAGTGGGATGCAGAGGGCAGGGCATTGTGAGATATCACCCCTGACAATCCAGTTAAGTGCTTTGCTTTCAGGCCCAAAGTCTCCTTGTTCCATCCTTTTTTTACGGGTTCGACTGGTTTCACTGCTGCTTTCGTACTGTCACCTTGGTAGCAGCGTGGCTAGATGGGGAAGTAATACGGGTAAAGTGGAAATGATTTTAAATAGAAACCTACAGAAAGGTTGTGCCACAGCCATTTTTTGATCAAAGATGGTACAGATAGTATAGAGGCAATGCGTAACTCTGGCCAACTATATCTGGAGGCTGAGTCATTCACACGCTTTTAAAAATTCATAATGATGATTGTTGCCTGGAGGAATTTCTAAAACGAGATGTGAATTGTGTCAATGTCAACAGGTAATATACACTGTGAATAAGGTAATTAAGAGAGTATTTAGCTTACTAAATGGCTTGTAATTTCTTTTTTTGTAGTCCTGATGCTGCTGTTTCCTCATGTAAAAATAGGAAACATTTTCTTTATTAAAACAAAGTATGACAGCCTTACAGTCATTCTGAGGAGTCTAACACCTTCTACCCGTATCAGGTGTTTCCTAGCCTCGTAACAACACAAACCAGGCAAACCTCCGAGTGCATTCTCACTGCTTCTTTGCCAAACTGAAGATCTGGGTTTTTTCCAGAGCGGCTGTGAGAAGTAGTGTCTTTCCACCACTAGCTTAGATCCCAGCCCTAGCCGGAGTCTCCCCGTGGTCCTGGGCCAGACGTGCTGGTCCCCTTCCCTGAACGCGTTCCTTATCGAGACGCCCTCACGCCTGCGGGTTGCTCTGCCCTGCGGAGCTACACTCGCGGGGGCCACTCCGCCTTCTGGCAGAGGCATGCAGCGCCCAGCGGGCACTGGCCGCGGTGGGACAAAGCGCCCACCAAACCCAGTGTCTGAGCAACTTGCGACAGCAGAAGAGAAACGCTGAATTTCCAGCTGAGCTGGGCTTATTTCTGAGAGACCGCAGGCAAGGATAGCGATGGTTTTAGTCTTTTTTTTACCCCACAGCAAAATATGTACTCAGTTTTGAGTAGCGCTATAAATAAACAAAGTAAAAAAAAAAAAAAACAACCGAAAGGCACTGGTCTGCAAAATAACAAAAGCATGGTACTTTCAGCTAGGCCCCTCAAAGCTGTGCCCTGTCTTGCCATATTCTACTCCTGAAGGAGACTGAATCTGTGTGAACCGGGAGCATTTTGTGTGGCTTCCAGTCCTTCTGCCCATTCAAAGGTGGTGTGCGCACCTGCTCCACCGTACATCTCAAGCGCAGCTCAGCTAACCAGTGGATGAATCTTCACTGCCGCAAACTGCCATGAACGCAGGCGCTGTCTGTGTCTAGCTTTAGTTGCCCCAAGTCCTTGAGTCCTAGAAGGCTTTTCTACTTTCTGTTTCCAGTGCTTGTCCGCAGGCCGGGTGCTGGCTCAGCCTACCTTTCTCCTCCGGCAAGGTTGACGGCGGTGCACCGTATTGATCTCACTGCAGTATGAGAGGTGCAGCCGAAATACCAATAGTCACTTACCTTCTACAGTGTAGTACAATGAACGTCCAAAAAGTACAAGTGCTTGTTCAGGAGGCTGATAGAGTAAATAATTAAAAATACCCACTGTCCATTGTGCCTCTTGACATTCATTGTGCTGCAGCTGTGCCTTGTTTTATTGACTCATTATAAGGATATAGCGTCCTAGGGAGTCAGTAACTTGCAAAGGGAAGTATCTGCTGTCCCATAAATTGTCCCTCTAATTTTGTAACACATTACAGTTTAAAGGCAGGTCATAATGTTCCAAATCACTTACCAAAAGGTAGGTCTCTAACTAAAAATGACTTGATTTCATGAGGAGCTGAGGAACTTCCTTCAAGTCAGGGCACTGAAAATCAGGCCAGTTTGAATTAACTGCTAGTGGAGTCTAGCTCTGAAAACAGGGGCTGCCATCTCTGAGTACAAGGCTTGCCTTTTAAAACAGATCCAGGGAATGAACAAGCATAAAAATATTTCAGACAACTTCAGGGTACTATTCTGTGGCACTTGCGGTGCCCACACCCGTGAGGAACATGACCCGAAGTCCCTCACCTTGAATGAAGACACAGTACAAGTGCCATCCCCACTGGATGTGCATTTGCTTGACCCTGGATGGGTTCTTCAGCTGGGACATGAAATCCACACTCTGTGTGTTGTACGAGAGGAAAACTGGGGATTGGGATAAGCGAGGGTCTGTTTTCTCCCCTCCAATTACTCTTAACAGGCTGAGTAGCTAACGGTGAAAGTAAGTTGAATCATACCAGGTTTTTGAACAGCTGATTGACTTTTGCCTTCCATTTATGAATCTGATACATATTAGTATGCTGTTGTCATCCAGCAATTTTTTTTGTGTTGCGGCATTGAGAGCTGCAGCAAAACACTTCAATGTGTTTTAAGTTTTGTTTGTTACTTATTTTTCAAATGTCAGCATGCACCAAAGGTCTGCAGGAGCCCATGACTTCTCAGGGACAAGAAGACTGTGAGAACCTTCTGATGGGCAACAGTCCATGCAGTCTTCTGCTTACAATAAACTGTTTCTTCCCAGTATGTGGGCAACAAGACGGAATATCTCAGAGATTAAAAAACAGATTGAAGCTCTCATTGTGTTTAAGCTGCAGTGTATACTAGGATATGACATTTGTCTAATGTTGAGTCTTATGGCTAAGGTGTTAAAAAAGAATTAGTCTAGGCAATTTAGCCACCAGACAGCTATTGATATTAACAGAAGCAGTCTGATTGACTTTGAAAGTCTCCAATTATAATCCCTGCTCTAATGATGATCATGCTTCTCTGTAGAGCACTACTGAGCCTCCGCTTTTGACTCATACCAGATTCCCACTGAAGTCAGCAGGAGCTGTGCTTCAGACGGGGCTCTCACAGGCAGTACTGCCTGTCCGAAAGTAAACAAGCTGTTCCTGTAAATTGGCTCCCTAATATGGACAGGTTTCCCCTTTGTATGTTAATAGCTCCAATCAAACATACAGCTTTTGCTTTGTTCTGCCACAGGAACAAAGTGAGGCCTAAGGGACCAGTGGTCTGGAATATTTTCAGACTTGTCCAGCACTGTAGAAGTCTTAAGTAGAGTTTTCAGGCTGGCAGATTCAGGGGCTAGCCCGAGTCCCTTGAGTCTCCATCCAATAATTCACTATCAATAATACCCTGTTTGCCTGTAAATCTTCTTCTCGTTAGGTTTTGGGCAGATAAGTAAACTATCTTTAATTGATTTTGTCGTGATGATTAAAAGGAGGTAAGTACATTTACTGCAAGAGAAGTAAATACTCAGGTTTATTGCAGAAAGCTTACACGGGAAAAATCTATCTTCATCTCCTTACCTACTGCATTATATACTCAGGAGAACTCTGTGTATTGATTGTGGGTGAAGTTGTTAATTGCGTGGCCAGCACTGCAAGCGAGGAAATGTGTTTGAGAAGCAGCTTTCCATTTTTGTAGAAAAAGAGGAAAAAAAGACCATAAGCCGGGGAAAACCTGAAGTAGCAAAATTCATGAGACTATCCTCGTTCATGTTAAGATGCACAATGTGAGAGGAAGATCTTCATATTAGGAGGTTTCTGTAAAGGTTAGCTTGCTGGCAAATTGCCCCCATTACCTCTATAATGACCTGCTAAACTGTAAAAAACATAAATCTCTCATCTTGCAAGTAGATCCGTAGACATACAATCCCGTGGAATTCTGCATGGCCCTACCAGCCTGTTCAAGTTCATCAGAGGATGGGGTTAGGGCTGCCATCTCAGGCCGTCTTTGAATGTTTTTCTAGTCTCTTATTTCTGGGAGAATTGGGGTCTTCACCCCTTCAGTATTTGTCTGGGCATCAACGAGCACATATATTCACAATCAGAAGTATATGGACATTTCTTCATGGAGAGTTTTCAGAAATATAATTGCAACTGTCCTTAAACAACATGTTCTGTGCTTTCCTCTGTCCTTTATGGTTCTGTGCTACATGGTCGCTATGTTAACCTAAAGGACCAGCCGTTTAATCTCAGGCTTTTTTCTTACTGACTCCTCTTTCCAAAATTTGCAATATCAAACACTTATAATCAAGCACTGAAACAGAACAGAGAGTATCTCTCAAAAAGTTTTTCATTACAGTGGTGGCTACAGCATGTTACCCTACGGTATTTGGGCACTTGCATACAGGAACAGTTTCTGTCTCCTGAGAGCTCTGGGTGGCAAGGAGTTGTCCTAGTTTAGCAGAGAGTGATTTGGGTATTAGCAATAACACCACATAAGCATTGTGGCCTTTCAAAAGGGGTGTTAGATGGGAGACACAGCATGGCCATGGTTTCATAGTGAGTCTGGGGTCTTGCAGGACCTGGGCCCTGGGCGCACCACAATTTTGACAACTCAATCAATGCCTTTGCTAATTAACCCATAGCCATGCTGCACAACTCAGTAGTAGGAGAAACCCTCTTGCTGAGCGCACATTACCTTCCTTTTGTTGGGAAGGAAACCCAAATTTGAAAAGTCAACTCATCCTTCTTTCTCACCTCTCTCTTGCAGAATAAAAAGCGAGGCTTCCCAATGTGCAAGCACTTGCATTAGCCAGGCAGTGACTGAGCCAGAGAAGCACTCCGGGAGCTCCCACCTGGAGCGAGAGGCCAGGTTAATCTCAGACTTCAACATTTCTGCTGCCCGCAGCCAGCGGCAGGGGCCGCAGGATCCTTTCCAAGAGACACGAGTGTCATCTAGTGGTGAACACACCCACTCGATCACACCCCAAGGGCCACCATCTGCCCACTGGTTTCCATACAGAGCGTTGGGCAACACATTTTGTTTCTGCTGCACTTTAACAACCTAATGTGGGGTGTGTGTAGTAACGCTTATTTTAGCTTTCGTCCTCGCGAGATTTATTTTGCACAGGCAAATGGAAAATAATACGAGCCAACCACAGTTCAGCAAGCAACAGACACTAATGGCTCTCTGCCTAGAGGTTTTTCTGTCCCTACGATGAGATACGGAAAGGATCTGTCCGCCTGGGTACGATGACCATGACCATCAGCCTTGCTCCCCAGGTGAGAACTTTGCAAGCTAAAGGGCTGTTGAAGCTTTATTTACTTGTTATGTTTTGTAATGTGTCCATTGCAGGAACAGACATTCAAGATCTTTGCATTTTAGAGTAAATTTTCTCCCAAACTCTTTTGCCTTCTTTCACACATAAATCCATACTCATTAGTGAAGCAGAGCATAAACATAGTAATTTGCTTTTCGTCGGTCAAACACAAAAGAAGAAACACCTTCTCACTGGAAGGATCGCTAGCAGAGAAACACATAAGAAAAGGTGGCTGAGCTGGTAACAAAGCAGAGTGGAGAAATACTGGCTGGTTATGTATAATTTTCCCCATTTGACTTTCTGGCAGTTCATCACAGTAATTGCAATGCAATGCCCAGCTTGAGGTGGTGTGCTGGTCTTCTGAGGAAAAGCACTTTGAATGCCTGCAACTCACCTAGAAATCATCATGTAAAATTACTCCCACAATTGGGATCCACTTGAGTGTGCTCAGTGCACATTTCCGAGTGCAGAACTGGAAACCCACCTTTTTTAGGACAAAGCAAACTTCCCATATTTTCAGCTGATGCCAAGGACTGACGCTTCAGGAGAATCCTAAGTGCTAAAATCAGGAGAGTTGAGTAGGGGCTGGTGGATAGAGGAAGGGGAGGTACATGGCCTCATAGCCTGGCTCCCACCATGGGCAGTGCAAACAGGGAGACTACAGTATCTTATCACCCTTCCCTCCTGCTGGAATAAGCTCTGTGGGCTGTGCCAATGGAGAAAAGACCTTTACCATCTCTTTTATCTCAGTGTTTCTCTGAGGAGGAATCACACTCCAAAATGACAAGGGCCTGATGGCCCTGTGGAAATGGCAAGGGAAGAAGTGTGGCTGGTCCCACTAGGCCCTGGGACCGTGTTGTTCCACGTGTGTCTTCTACCACTTTGGTGCCAGAGAAGTGCTGCTGTGTTTACGAAAAGGCACATTCCTAGTTCTGCCCTCGAAGCTGTGAGGAAATGATACTCTGTTGGCAAAGGATGATTTAGTAGCACAGAGCAAAGGGTGCTGTAATTCCCTTCCCAAAGCAGAAGTTGTCCTTTCCCACCCTTTCACCCCTACCTATAATTGTCCGTAGCCTATCTCCTGGCTCTGTGCTCTTTCCTTTCTTTGATGCTGGATACTTTCCCGTTAACTAGACACCTCTGCATGGCTCTGCACCTGTAGAGGCTGACCTGCTGCTTCCTGCCCAGTTGCTCGCCCTGTGAGCTATGGTAGTGCTAATGCTGCTGCCAGGAGCCAGTATGGCAGTGAAAAAGGTGCATGAACCGGAGAGCGTGGGCTCCCCGATCGTCCCCCTCCTCCTCCAGAGCTATGCCACTCTCTGTCTGTGTGCTGCACGAAGATGAACACCGCTAATCCTAGATTTGCTCTATCCGCCAGTGCATCCTATATTGTGCCAGCAATACAGGTCACACCAGTTTGCAGTGAGGCTTTTGAATGAGCAAAATCTAACTGTGCCCCTGGCCGCTCGCTGATTAGCTCCTGACCCCAAAGCTCCTGTGTTCACAGGGACCATGTTGTGAAAATTTGAGGATCCAGTCTCTCTTCTAGGGAGAGAAACTAAAAGCACGCTCCATCCTTCTTCAAATGGCGCTTCACCTCCCACGGCCTTGCAGCCCTTTCTGCTAGAGCAGGCCTCGGGCAGTCACGCTACGCACATTTCTTTCTCCTAGGGATGCGTGCAAGGGGAAAAAAAAAAAAAAACAAACAACAAACGACCTGATAAGAAGCACTGAATCCCTTTGCAAAGCTGCCAGCTGGCTGTGTAACTGTGCTGGGCAGGGCTTGGATCAGCCAGGTAGCCAGGGGCTCTTGGCAAGCTGAGGGCAGTGAAGCATATGGGTCTTTGCCCTGTGTCGCTCCGTGCCAGAGCCACAAAAGGAAAGGTGATCAAGAGCCACTGGCTCTTGCTCTTTACCAGCCCATCAGCCTCCCTCTCCTGTTCCCCATAAAAGCTGACCCCGTGGGGCTCACGCTTGGTCTTTCATTTGTCAGCCTGCCTGCGTCAGCAGTAACACGGGGAGCTCAGCTGCTCGCCATCCCAGCTGATAACGTCTCGGGAGGAATTAGGCAAGACATACTGGTGAGAGGGAGAGAGAGGGTTTGAGGGAGAGTAATCACCCGCACAGTGATGGGAAATAAATGGGAACAGGAAAAAAAACCCCCTTGAATGGGGTGTTCTCAGGCTAGAAGGGAGTGTATTTTTAGGAGGATGAGGCTGTTTTGATCCCAGCTGTGGGGAGCCATGGGACCAGCAGCAGGTCTCCCTGGGATTTCAGCAGGGTTTGGCTCAAGGCTGCAGTAAGAGAGTTGCCACGAGGGAACTGGCATTCAGCTGTGCTGCAGAAAAGCTAAATGGGTGGGCCGAGAGGCTGTGTTGTCCCCTTGTCCACAGATGAGTTGTGGCAAGAGGCAGGGGAGGCCTTGCAGGTGCTGTTGGGTCCGCATGGGTGCTGTGCAGGCTTTCCCTCTTCTGAGTGAAAGCAGACAGCTTTGCTTGTCACAGGTGCTCAGTCAGACACCTTTCAGCTGAGGTCTGAAGCACTCTTTCCCCATGAGGACAGAGCTAATGAGGGGGGGCCATGCCACAGTCGGCCTGACTGAAAGCAGGGGAGGTCTGGGCAGTGTGAGGGGTGTTACTCGCTGTGCAGCAGCTGACTGGAGTCCAGGCCCTGGTACCTCCCTCCTCAGCAGAGTAAGCAAACAGAGGACTGTATCAAAAGAAGGCATACATTTAATGAATTCCTGTGGTGCTTGCTGTAGAACTCAAATTTAATTTGAAATTTTAAAATTTGCTCCGGTGTTTTACCCACTGCTAGAACCAGAGTGACGTTATTCTCCTTCTCCCAGTCATTCCCCAGCAGACTGTGTCTCTTTCTGCTGAAATTCAGTAAACGTTTGGAAAACACTGTGGCAAGGTCAAAGATGTTTTGCGAGATCTTTATCTGTGTAGCATAAATGGACCTGGCAACAGAACAGATTGTGCGCTGAACTTAGGGAAAAAGGGGAAATAACTCATCTGTATCAGTTCTGCTGTTTCTATGCGGGAGCAAATTCAGGCTGGTTGTCCATCTCCAAATGCTGTGCTGACCTCTGGATACATAGCATCCGGAGTCGCAGTGCCTGGACTGCCCAGCCGTGTACACCTTGGAGCAGCTTGGCTCTGCCAAATGGAGGAAAGGCGTGTGTCCAGAGTGCCAGCACTGGGGTGACAGCAGAGCTACAGACCAGAATTGTCCGTTTAGAAAGCTGCCTTTCATGGATACTGGGGAAGGAACAAGTATGACAGTGAAGAATGAGCTTTTGGGGGGGTTTAACACTGTTGTGTCATGTCTGCACATCTAGAACCAAATGCCGTTATACTTTATGCCTCCGTTTTGCTTTTTTGGACATCCATTTCATTTTGGACATACACTTTCCATAGCTCCAAATTTTCAGCAAAGTTCAGCAGCAAACAATTATCTAAAAATCAAAAAAATTGCTTTTCATCCCCATTTTTTTCCTTTTTCTTCTTCCTAACTGGCCACCAACAGAAGAAGCACCATTAGAGTGATGCTGATAACAAAACCTTTGCTAAGACTTTCAGAGTGACTGAGGGAGAATTGTCACGAGGAAGGTGTCTGTCCTCTGCATATCAGGCCCTGAAAAGTAAGCCCAAAAAGGGGATGCTCTGCAATTGAATTCTTAGCCAGTGGCTACATTTGAATATTCCACTGCTGTGATGGCAAAGCCTCCCTTGAAATGAGTTATTTCGCCTGACATCATGCCTCCAAGTTAAATTGCATTCCATATTCTTGTAGAGAAATTATCCTATACCGTGTTTTTCCTTTCAGAACGTGCCTGGGGTAAGCAGGCATCCTTTGCTAATAAGCCCGAGAGAAAAAGCCTAGCTTGCACAAGTTAAAAAATGTCTGAAGGACTGATAATTTTGACAGAAAGCACTTTGTGCCCTCTAAGGGAAGATCATAAGCTATTGCCTGTCAGCTAGCTCATAAATTACCAAGCCAGAGCAAGTCTGATCATTCTTCCATTTATTAGTAGATTTAAAATAAAATTTATCACCAAGGTTTATACATTGTTGATTAGTCCTTTATAAATGATTATGCACTGCAAAGCCATTCACCAGGCAGTATAGCTCTTTGGGTACCAAGCAGGGTTTGGGGAACAAAAACATTGGTGACAGAAATGGAAAGAAACCTGTGTTCATCAGAAATGTCCCTTGCACTAGCACCAACCTCGGTGCCAACTTTTGGCCTCTGGCTGTTTGGTGTTTCTTCTGCCGCTGGGTCCTGGGTGCAGGGGACTGTCACCTGGCCACCAGGATAACCGTCTTCCCTGAACAGCAAAAGTCTCTCATATTATACAGTGAGGTCTGCAAATAATCATGTCAGCTTAACATTATGATAAACTCTGGGTTGTTTGTCCTTTCTTCACTTGGATTTTTGTCTGGGAAATTCAAAAGCCGGCCCCACTCCTCTGTAATCTTTCGTCCAAACTTCACTTCATTACCGCATTGTGGGAAGTCTTCTGAAACACATCTCATCACCACCTAGATTTACTGGGTTCCTCCGTTCCATCCAAGTGAAGAGCTTTTTGTTGCACAGTGCACTCATGTCGGGCACAGCTTTTGATGCAATTGCAGTCCAGCTTCTTGCTCTGCAGGTGTTCTCTGCAAGAACTACGAACAGTTTTATTCTTTCATTTCAGCAGATTATTTTCCCCATAGGGCTTTGCTAGCTGCCGTTGTGACAACTGGATGCAAATGCATGACTGGGGAGTAAGGGTCTTTGTTTTCAGTGAGACCCCAGAGGGTTATCCATGCACTTAATTCCCCATACAACAACCTGACTAATTCCCTTCAGTGAATTCAGCAATGCACGGGTGCTCCTAGAGCAGCTGTAACCAGCAGCTCACAGGTGGAGCAGGCTTCAGTGTTGCAGAAGTGGATTTCATGGCAGGCTGATCCCAAGACTCAGACAAGGTTTCATGGTGACGTTACTCATCCTCCATATAAACCTAGGGTCCATTGGGCTCAGAAGACACTCTTGCCTGAACATTTCCATAATTCCCCGCTCTGCCCCAGCTCTGCTTCCCAAGCGCTGCATCCCTGCGCTGCCCCATGAAGTGATGTGCCAGCCAGGAGGAGGAAACCCCTCTGGGACCTCTGTCCTGACATTAGCTCAGAAAAATCTCAATCCTTGGACAAGTTAGGGCCTTGCATGAAAGCTGGGTCTTAGTGGAAGAAAGCTGAATGGGGAAAGCAAGCAGTGCCTGGCGAAACGACCACACAAAAAGAAACCCTGCCTCAGGCCAGCAGCAAATACAAAGTGGACTTCAGGGGCTTCTGCCTTGACATCAGGGTGTATTTTGGGATGAAGAAAAGACAGCTGTAGGTGAGCTGCTGTGAATAAAGGAATTGAGAGCAGAGTTAGACAACAAGAAGCTATTGATGAAGGGAGAAGATGACTGGGTACAGGCTGAAAGGCTATAAACCAGGCTTTTTCAGGCTGGCTGTGAGAGGAGACGAGTAGCAGCTGGTACAGCATCCACAAGGACTGAAGCAATGCCTGCAGTAAGCAATGCAGTGAGGATGGGGCCAGCTGCCAGCATCCTTCTGTGTCACAGGGCCAAGATGCCCAACATCATCTGGGTAACCAGCGCAGTGGCTTCTACATGCAGGGAACAGTTTAGGCAGGGATGCGTTTGGTCTTTCCACCCCAGCGGCTAGGGTTAGCTAATAGTCCTGTCTCTGTCTAATTAAAAAAAAACCTTTCAAAGTGTTTAAATATCCCGAGGTGCAAATCTTCTTGAAACCTGTCTGTTGCATCTCAGTTTGCTCCCTGAGGCACATCATGGAAACCAGTGCTTACAGGTCTCATTGGTGTCCATTTGTAGACTAGTAGGCGACTTAACAAATTGTTCACCATACTCGCTCCTTGCTAAAAGCTATCTATTTTCATGTTATAATACCAGCCAGAGGCCAGCAAAATCTCTGAGATGACTGGGACCGGTCTGTATATATACATATACACACATATATACACACATGTGTGTATATATATGTCTGCCTTCATCTTAGTATGTATCTACACACAAACACACATAGAATAAACTGCACTCAAAACATGCAGAGTTCAAGACTGAGGGGGGGAGAAGTGTTATCACATTTTATAGCTGGGGTGCTGAAGGAACAGGAGATGACATGAGTTCCAGATCATACTCAACATCTGTGATAGATCTGGAAACTCAGCCTAAACCTCCAGGGTTAACAAGCAAACCGTCCCTGCTTCCTGAAACGGAAAGAAGGAGGTTAATACACAGGGGTAAATAGGATTGTACCTTCTGTAGAGTACTTGTAGTATTAAAATAACCTTAATTCCCTGCCTGAGACAGTCTCCCTGCTATTCCTTCATTTTGCATTCAGTAGTCTAAAGGAGGACCTGTGACACTTTTTTTTTT
>VZSC01012372.1:149818-169820 GCA_013398225.1 Steatornis caripensis | reverse complement strand
AGATGTTTTGCCTGGGGCTGTGCAGTATGCGAAGAGTGTGTGATTCATTTCAGCAAGAACCAGACCAGGGGTGACAGGAAGAAGTTCCGAGGACAAGCACAGAAAACCAGCTGTAACAGGAGAGGAAAGCCACACAGAACTGTTTTTCACATGCCACAGTGCCCATTGCCTCCAGAGCAGTAACTGGGCAGGGGAATGAGGGCCTTTCCTTCTCATGTGCCTACAAAGAACTTAGCTGGCTCCCTTCGTCTTTACCTATCCCTCCCCATAATGAAACAGAAGCAGAGCAATGTGGTTGAATGCTGGGATAGTTCATGTTTCCAAGCTCTCTTTCTACTCTGCCTCAGATTGCACCCCCGGTAGAGCTCCTCCACGCACACTTGAAGGACATTTCTGGGAGCTCTTCTTTCCCAGGAGAACAGGCAGTCGCTGCCTTGCTAGAAGTAATCCTCTCGGTTGCCTTGTTCATGTTTTGTGAATACAAGGGCGTCATTTCCACTGGCATAGAAGAGGAGTATTAATGGCAATAGAACAATGAATATCCGTGCAAGCAGAATCTGACATCTTGTATTTGTCATGCCACTGAAGAGCTTGTTTTCAAATTATAAAACACTCGTGTGGTGAATGGAATCAGGCTGTGATAATTTGTATGTATGAACGATATTTTAAGTTCCAGTTGTTGCATCTTGTTCAAATACCGCAAGGATGGATGTTGGATGGATGGAGGAGCATATGTACAGAGGGGCTTCTCTTCCCATCCTTCAGCGTGGCTAGCTGAGCTGCCTCTCCTCTGGTTATTCACTTTCAGTAAGACCGCTGGGAAGGCGGCAAACTGAACACAGCACAGCATCTGAGGACACAGTGTTTTCGGAGTTGGCTGGGAGTGGTAGTCTGTTTTCCTGACAAGACAAAGATGATGTGACAGATCTGCCTGTCTCTTTTTCTCCAGTCTTCTCCTTCCTTCCCCTTGCCCTTCCCCTTCTTGTCAGTCAGTGGTGTCGCCTCAGTCAAATTTGGCAAAGGAATTCAGGCATAATATCTGAGAGATACTAAGTTCCTACAGTTTTTGCCAAAATCAGATGCAGAGGAAAGAGACCCTGCTGGTGCCTGCTTTGGGGGAGAGGCAGGCTTTAGCCATCGCCTTTCAGCCTTGAGGCAGCCACTCACTGGCCAGTCCTTATACGCAATGCTCCCAGTTGCTTAAGGTATTTGCTGCAGTAGCAAATACAATTGAAGCAGTTGTGCTATGCCTGGACAGAGGAAACCTCAGCAATTTTGCAGAGCAGGCAAGCGCCAGGAAGTTGTCTTATATTCTGTCTTGGCATTAACTCCCAAACTCTCCTGTTCACTTTTCTGATATCTTTTTTTTTTTTTTAAACAATCTCACTAACAACAGGCTTCCTGAGAACTGATAAAGATTTTGTTGCTCTTTTGACTGTGGTAGTGCTGCACTCTTCCAGCTCGGCTTATCAGTGCAAATTCGCTCGCCTTCATTAAATGCTAACCTTTCCAAATACAACAAGGGGACACAATAGTTTTTCTTTTCCTGATGAAAAAGATTCGTGAGGTCTACCACAGCATTGGCTTTCTCATCCTCTAAACCCTTTTTCTTTTTTTCACCTGGTGATTGCTGGCATGTTGGAGAGCAGCTGACATTTTGGGCTGACGAGTACCTCACCCAACATGAGGACCTGCTGTTATCAATTCACCCAGGGTCTCAGCTTATTCTAGAGATTAATCAACTGAGTACTAATAGTGAGGGTGATTATCGCATAAAGAGCTAGCTCTACGGTAAGTAACTAAACCACTTATCCTGAGATCTGTTAATTAACTTTATCAAGAGTAGACGAATAAACACCTAAGTAGGTCCCAGTAAAATAATATTTTTTGCTTATAATAATACCAGTCCTCTGTGAAATCCCCACCTACACTTTTGACTGTGAAGAAAAGCCTGAAGAAAATAAAAAAGAGTCTTCTGTTTCTCCCTTGACTTTGCCCTGGTGCCTGACCTTTGAGCAGACACACAACAGCTGATGGGAATTCAGAGCCGCCTGTTTGCAAAGTCCTCTTCTGTAGGGTGTCATTTCAAGCCCATCCAGTTCACAAGTCTCCTGAGTCACCCTGTATCTGGGCCTCTGAAATTGTCTGTCTGCAGTACGGAACCACGGTGGAGGACAGTGCTAACACTCAGGTGTGATCTTGCAGATGCTCTGACTCAGTTTTGAAGCTTGCCCGAATGCCTGCCGTGGGCAGAAGAGCTCTTGAGCCTACCTTTCTGTGGAGATGAGGCCTGAGTGCCTGCAGGTTGGCCAGTGATTCTCCCCATTCTCATTTTCTGGCCAATTTCAGCCAAATTTGCCAGAAACACGGAGCTCACAAAAACTGGTAGTTTCCCTGTGGTTTCAAAAGTTGTCAGCCAGGGAGAGAGGTGTTTGTGCTGCTACCGAAGGTACAGCCTACTGGCAAGGAAAGACTGCTCTAGTTTTCTTTTGCATTCGTTCATTTTACTCATAAGCCAATTAATTAAGAAGGAAGATAATAAGCCACAGTCACTTTTCATCTCCAGTCCTCATGCATGCCAAATGCCTGTCCTTCACTGGGTTGTTGCTCCAAAGTCAAATCCTACAGCTGTGCCATCTTGCTTTGAGGCATGCGCTGGAAATGAGGCCCCTGCAGAGGTTTCTCTGTAAGAAGGTTCTCCGCATCGCCATTATGTGTTTTCTTTGGATCCAAGTGGCCCCAGGCCCTATTCTCTTCCCCACAAAGTGCAACAGTATGGCCTGTGCCTTTGCGCAACTCTCCTGTTCCCTGAGCCCTTATCAGGGCAAACAGGCAGAGTCCTTGGCTCTTCCCCTTTTTCAGGAGCTGCTCTGAAAATTCGTTCAGAGTCAGCTGCCTGCGCAGGTCTTCCTGTGGTTTTAGAAACGGCAGCAGTGGAGCAACATTTAATTTGCTGCTTTTACTTCTTAACCTCCAAGGAAAAAGGTGGTAACTGTTCGTTGCATCACAGCGTGCTTGTGCTGGAGAGCACAGCAGTTTGCTCTGACTCTCGGTGTCCAGGGGCCAGCAAACCTAACCAAACGCAGACCCAAAGCACCATGTGTGCAAACCTAAGCCCAAACCGCACTGCAAAATGTATGTGTTTATTGTTCCTGTGGATTTGGAGGCAAGAAGTTGTTAATCATCTCTCAGAGCTCCTGATGCTAACGCACACAGATATAAAAGATCACAGGAATGCTGACACATGCTCACTGATGAGGGCAATTACACACTGAAAACCTGTATGTGGCAATTCTTTCAAAAAGAGCCTGGAGCTGTCCAGATCAGGCCTGTTGCAAGAAATAGGTTGCAAAATTTGTTTTTAAGGACCTGTTCTTTTATTTCGAAGTTATGCCAGACCTCAGGAGAGTTGTTTGTTTGCTTGGGGGTTTGGTCTTTTTGTCTAACACTGGCTGCAGGGTGCACAGGGGAACGTGCATTAGTCTACATGGGAAGGATTTTGTGCGAAAGGCTGTAGGGGTAAGGCTCCAGGGTGAATTCTGCAAGGTTACAAGCTCTCACCGTTGCTCTGCCTCAGGCTTGACTTCTCCCCTTCCCTCCTCCTTTCCCCTCCCTGCTCGTCCCTTGCCAAGTCTAAAGCTGTCACTGTGAGAGGTAAGAGCTGTAGAGGTCTGTGCTGCTTTGTAGCAGCATGCAGGCAAGCTGCGATGATGGAAATACAATGAAAATTGGACATATTCTAATTAACCTCAGGAAAACTGCCATCAGGAATAGAGAGTATTCCCCTGGAAAAGATGCTTTTAAGCGGCTGATTGTGTGTTTGTCCATGAAGCTTTTATCAGACCACATAACAGCTTTGGGGAAAGCTTGTGAGGACTGTTCTTGAATAGGCTTCCATCAGAGAAGGAGGGGTGGGAAGCCAGCTCAGATGCTGAGAGGCAGTCTGTTGCATTTAGGAAATACAGCAAACAGCCATATAGGAGAGCAAAAGAAATGGAAAAAAACAACGGGGCACTCTGCTTAGTGGCTCAGAGGCTTAGGGGCACCTCAGCCAGCAGAACTTAGCAATTCCGTACTGATGAGTCCTTAATCATCTCACACCAGCGAAAGCTTTTCTGCACCAGAACAAAATATCAAATCATATTGCCATGCATAATGATGGAATCTGATAAACTATTTAGGCCAAGCTATAAAATGAAGATCTGAACCAGACTGGCAACAGTCAATAATAAGGTGCAGCCCCGCAGATTTACTGCTGTTCGCGATTTTTTTATTAGTAAATTAAAAAACTGCTTCTGTGTGATTTTGAGAAGTCCGTTTCAAACAGCATTGCAGGGCAGTGTGGGACATTTTCCTGGACTGTCTTCCTTTCTTAGGGCTTGAGATACTTTTCTTTAAAATGAGCCTTCCTCTTCCCCCTTGCCCCTTTCCAAACCTAGAGTTAATTTGTTCCCACACCTCAGTTTGCGTGAACAGATGCCTCCATCTCTAAGCTCACAATTGCTGGCTGGGAAGTGATTCAGCTACTAAACAGTTATAAGTGAGCAGGGGAATAATCACTGGGTATTGCTGACATCTGAAGAAATAATCTAGTGTTCATGACTTCGCTAGCAAATGAAAAGGGACAAAAATAGAGGCCCAAGCTGCCTCAAAGCGGGGCCGCATCTGAAGTCGTCTGCAGTGAGGAGCTGGCGAGCACCATGGTTTGACTTATAAAGGGGCAGTACCAGCTCCGTGGATGGTTGCTACCGTGGCAAATGGATGGAGCCACCAGGAACGTGGAGACGTGGTATCCCTGTAACCTGGAGGAGGTGTTGCAAAGCACTGAGTGCTGCCTTCGATGTAGCCCAGCTCTGCTACAGAAGATGCCATAAAGAAACAAGAACCAACAAACAAAACCTCTCAAACTTGTGGGTTGTAATGAGCCAACGGAGGGTTGCAAACATTTCTGACTCACTTTATGGTTTTTTTTTTTAAATCTCCAGAATAAGCAGTTAGGTTTTATAGCCTTGAATGGGTTTTGTGCATGCAGCAAATACATTGGATTCAGTCTTAAGTGTTCCTAGCTCGAGTAGTTTCGTAGTCAAAGTAGCTGAAATACCTTTTCACAATTCGTTAATCTTTCCAGACGCAGTCTCTTCTTTTTGATTAAATTGTGTTCAGTTCTGTAAAGAGAAAATTGGGGATTAAAATCACACACAGGTATTAGAGGAGAGGAATGTCAGTTTGCTGATTCTTTCTGTGTTGTGTAATCTGAAGTGAAAAAGGATGAATTCAGCAAACAGCCAAAAATAAAACAAAAACTTGTGCCAGAGCAATAGCACCTGTGCGGCACACTGACTCCTGCCTTGGTTTTTTGTATTCTCTCTACTGCAATACTCCGTTAACAAAATAGACAACCCCAGTTAATAGTACAGGGGCATAACTCAGAATTTGTCATTCTCCCAGGCTGAAAAATCTAAACTGCAGGGTCATAAACAAAGACTGTAGGTCTATCCCCACATTCCTTTATCTCCATGATGGGCAAAACTATGATCCATCATCAAAGTCCTAACGTGCGATGGGACTGGAACCTCACATGTGAATCTCTCAGACCCCCAGGCCTCAGCTTTTCGATATAGTGCACGTGGGGTGACCACAACCATGGAAGGAAATTCCAAGATCTGCTCCTTGGTACAGGTCAGACTTTCCAAGCGAGGATGTGTTGTATGTTCAAGAGTCTTTGTCTACTTTGAAGATAAAAAGCCATCATACAGATATTTTGTTAGGCAATAGCTATTAGGACTGACCTGTCACTGGGCAGTTTTTCACCTCTGTGTGGGGAAATGGCTTGGCATAGAAATCAGAGAATAAGTTATTCCGCTATATGGATTCCACAGAAAAATCCCCGCCGTGTACAGACAGTACTGAATATTGCCACTCATACTGTAGATAGGTATCTGCACAAGAGCCTGTTTGTATTACGGTAGCAGAACTCATTGTACCATGACTACATTGATTTCACTCCTCATGCAAAGCAGCCAGCAGCAGTCCTGTCATCAGATTAGCAGGACGTCCACAGGGAGTTCTATTTCTGGTTGAAAAAGGATTATTAGTTTTCAAGTGATAACGATCATGACAAAAGCACAGCTATAATTCACTCAAGAAAAAGGAACTCTTTCAATTAGTAAAAATTATTACCGGTACCTAAAACAATTGTGACTGCTCGCCAGTTTCTTGTTAATGTAAATCAGTATGCAATGATGTCCTGCAAGCCAAATTTAAACAGGGTGGATTGACAGAAGTGAATATTGGTAAGGAAGGAGACATGAACACGCCTTATTGCTACGAGCAGGTAGGTGGACCACTGTAAGTGTTACCACAGAACTGAGGTTTTGGAGGGTAAAGGATTCAAATGCTTTGGTTCAGGATTTGCTGAGGATGGCTCTGTCATGTTTAAGATAGCATTGAAGCCGCTTGATATAAAAGTGCCTCTAGCAGGAAGGAGCTTTCTGTGAGGAATTAAGAGAGGGCAGTTCAATTAAGAAGTGTTTAACTATGTCTTTCATCCTATTAAAATATATAAAAAATGATAATTATGAATGAGAGGCCTCATATGATCCATCAGAGAAACTAAGATGTTGAGATAGACTCTCCTGGTAAAAACTGAAATAAAGCTGGGAAGACAATTAAAAACAAACTGTGGAACATGAGTCCCTGTTGGTACGGGTATCCCCTGGAAAGAATTGTTTGGATGGTGGGAAAAGAATAACAAAGGTACAATTAAAGCCTACACCTGGACAAGATTGGACAGCTGGACACCAACAGACTAATCTGGATAAGATGGATTTATGATTATTACCTGGGTAAGATATTGGTGAACTTCAAAACTGTCAGTTTGCGCAGTGACCTGGCAGACAGCAACAGCACAGAGTCACGAAAAAAGGAGTAGCATTAATTTTCAGATGAAAGTACTTCAGTGTAAATGGGTGTCTAAATTCCAAATATGGTCAATGGAAACTTGGTAAGTTCAGGCAACGGAGCCTGAAGAAATATGCAGCTGACCAAATGCTTTTGTCTATTTTAAGATGAGCTGAAATATCTTTCTAGACTGTTCATGGAGCTACAACAAAGCATCTTAACCTGGAGCTAAATGAAATCCAAAATCATTAAAGAGAGAAGTGGTAAAAGAGAGGAAAAGAGGGAGACAAGAAAGGAAGGAAGGTAAAAAGACAGAGGAGCTCCTAATTTTTGGAATGACTCAGAAATACATTAGAGAGAATCTAAAGCAATCACCTGTACTCTGTGAATCTGGAGGCATGGTTGTGGAGGACTGTGCCCCTGTGAAACAGACACTACAGGTTCCCCTGCCAGGGGCGATGCCCCATCCTTTCCCTTGGTGTAGGTTGGAGGCAGGTGCCTCCACGCCACTGACAGAGTCCTTGGAAGCCTCTGCTTGTACCTGGCCAACCTCTGGGGCACACACTGAACCTTACATGCACAAATGCAGCTGGAGGAGCCGCGCCACACCTGGCCCACACAGACTCCTCCAGGGTCCCAGGGTCACTGCTGAATAAAACAGAGCATAACGATGTATATATGTCTCATGAATAAGTCTGGGATGTTTTTTATCAAACTCTGGGTATGTAGCATTTCCTGCATTCCTGGGAGGAACTCCTGGACTGTTCTCCTGGATCTCTCATGGAGCAGCTGAGGTGCCCTGCACCATTCTGAGCGTGACCAGTATCTATCACATGGTCGTGTGGGCAGAATCGGATACTACCCACTATATCCTGCTGAACAGACCTCATTCATTACCCAGTAAGGCTGGGTAGAAACTCCAGAATTATAGTTATGTTTTTTCCCAAGCCTCTAACGGATTTAATGGGCTGACAGTCCAGCCTGGATCTTTGAAGTGCCAGCACAGAAGACATCCTGAGCAGCATGCTTGTCACAGACGACATCATCATTAAATTTGCAAGTTACACAAGGCTGGGAAGGACTGCGGATGTGCTGGAGAACAGGATTAGAAATCAAAATTAATTTGAAAAATGTGGTGACTTGAAGACCTGCTTAACAATGACATGAGATACAGAAGAGTAAGGTGGGCTGAGGCAGAAATACGGGAACGCACATGAATTACACGAGTAGCAGCTTTCCAGGGATAAATTCTTCTAGTGATTTCAGAGGGTAACAAGCTGACCAGGAGTCAGAAACAGCACACTGAAAAGAAAACAGGGCATTATTTCATGCTGGGGTGTACTTACTGGAGCGCAGCCTGGAAGACACATGAAGTAACCCTTGGCTGGATTGACAGTGGGTGTTCAAGTAGGATTTACACAACTGGGCCTCTTTAAGGCCTATCAAATTCCTTCCTCCTCTCCTCTTTGAAAGAGGAAGCCAGATGAAGAGAAAAACTGATAAATAGACATGAATTCTGTGCACAGCAAATAGTACTGAAAAGGGAGAAAGCGAAGGCAGAGATAGAGTTATTTCTTCATTTACCATCAAACTGATTATGACAGTTCAATCTACCTCCCAAGTTCCCTTTTCCAGTCTGGAAGGAAAAGCAGCCAGCCTCCTTTCACATTACCAGATGGAAGCAGCAATATACACATATGAACGTTGGCCCAGTGTCAGTTTTGCCCTACACCTGCTGGAAAGAATTGCAGAACACTCATTGACTGGAGTGCAGCAGACCCAGAAGAACAGGTTACAGCATAAACCTTTTCCAATGTATTTGCAAGGTAGTGTGCATGGCTGCATAGTTAAAGGCTATCTTCAACAGGATTATTAATTTCAGTCTTTTCTTATCAATTATTTCACATAAACTCTCTGACAGCATCTCAGCCAGGGCTCCAAAAACTTCTGCCAAAGCCTTCAGTGAAATTCCTCCTCGGCAGCCACAGGTCTCAGAAATTTACTTGCTATTTATCTTCCTACACTCACCCCTGGCCACTGCTGTGGTCCTCATAATCTCAGAATTTGGCTGTATCACACAAAGCCCAACACTGTACGAGCCCAAAACTTATCTCTAATCTTTAAGGTAGACTTTGTATGCAGTTTCTACTCATTATTTTCTGCACCTTTTGTCTCAGCCTTTTTATTTACATACCCTTAGCCTGTCCAAGCTTTGTCTTTTTAACACAGAATAAAGATTAGACAAGTAAATCTGCCTTGCTTGCATTTTCTGCCAGTTTGGGTCTAGCAAACTTGGTATGACGATATAATAATGTTTTAGAATTTGTGATAGTATTATATAGTGATGCCAGCCCCACAGCAAAGGTCTCTATAACGTGTAAGCTGTAGATGCTACTCAGCCATCTGGGGTGGCAGGAAAAGAACATTTGCTGAAAGGCAAATTCTTCGGACTGCTATGAAATTTGCGATAAAGCATCATTTGCAGGAGGATTTGGATTGACTTAGCAGGTCTCGCAGCTATACTGCTTCCCCACAACAGAGCTTTCTTTTTTGCCTTCTGTTTTTCTTTGGGGTTCATCTTTAAAATCTTTTGCATGAAACTAATTGTTGCAAAGTGAACGGTAGACAAAAAGCTTTCCCCTGGCAAGAGCAAGGATGATACAAGCATGGAGGCAATGTTCTTATTTAGAAAGGAATCCTCCATCAAACACATTTTGATTGAAAAATAACTGATCACTATCTTAAAAATCAGAATAAAAACAGCTGATGTGCCTGAACATGAAGAAGGCTGTGATTAGGACTTTGGAGACTGGCACCTAAAATGGATCTCATCAGTATCAACCCCCGTTGTGATGGATCTCTTGGGACCAACAGTTGGGTTTTAGCCTCCTCAGGCTGGCAGGCTTAGTGTACATAACAACTAGGATTTTTTTATTATTTATTTTCTGAAAAGAGACAGCTTCTCTGCCAAAGGGCTGCTTTGAGTTTGTCTGCAAACCTCAAGGGTCCTGCTTCCATCTGAAAAGGTAGGCACTCAGCTCATCAGGCCCAGAAAAGCACTTAGAGAGGTGGCAAATCGGGGAGAGCTATGCAATGCTTTTCGATGCTTTGTGTAATAACGTAAAGTAATACAAATATCCTACAGACGTCAGAGCAATATTTAATAAAAGACTGCTGTCTCTCAGGTCCGTAGGAAAACAGCTGAGGATTTCTTGACTTCAGAAGTCATACTGAAAATTACTTTTACCCCAGAACCCTATAAGATTACTTTAAAAAGCCCTAACAGCAGCTGTTTTCTGTGAAAAGATATTGGATTTTGGAAAAATGTATTGCTTAAATATCTATTATGGAACCCTCCCAATATGGTTATAGCAGGAGTCAGCAGATGGCACTGTTACTCATAGTGATAAAACTTCTTTTTACAGCTGTGCAAAGCTTGCTACATCTTTGAACAAATTCTGCATTGTTGCTCATTTCCTAGTGAAATGTCCTTGGCCAAAAAATAGGCATTGGCTCCATGCCTCAGCTATCAAACCAGAGCAAATACTTGAGACAGATCTGGCCTTAGAGAACTGTTCAAATTCCTGAGAAAGGGGGTTGTTTGCATGCTGTCTGAGCACCTCTGTTGCAAACAAAAAAAAAAAGGAGTGTTTGAATACTTCAAAACAAATAGCCATACTTTTTGTCAGTGACTTCTCCTCTTCTGGGAAGTTGATGCTTTCAAGGGTACTGGTGCATAGGCCATCTGGAGTCCATCTCAGAGCCCGTGAGCACTGACGGGGAGGCTAGACGGGTGCTACAACACCAAATGTGCGCAAAGCAACCTGAGCCATGCAAAACAAGGAGGTGCTTCAGTTCTAGTAGACAAAACCCCATATTTTTAAAAATACTTTGTCATCAGATCTCAAAAACAGGGTGAAGAGGCTAGTTGAGGTAAAGCTGGAGGACAGGGAGAAGGCCTTGGAAACAAGAGAAGACTCACCAGCAGGAAAATGGTGGACACACTTGAAAAGCCAAGGTAGAAACACATGTGGAGCCTTGTGGGGACAGCAAGACTGGAGAAAAATGAGAAAGGCTGTGACGGGTACAGCGAGGGGCAGGGAAGCATGCCCAGAGGAGACTCGCAAGGGAAGGCCACGGGGCACTCAGCGGTGGTTGTTCATTCCCCAGGAAGAAGCAGCATCTCTCAGAAGACTGCTGGTCCAGTCTGAAGTATTTACCTCGCTGGTGCCATGGACTGAAAGAAACAGTGCATAACACCCAGTAATTTTCTCAATAATTGCATCTGTCTTTGTTAAGGTTGTTTTTTCTCCTAAGGGTCTTGTAAAACCTCTGCGAACAAATTCCACTTGTCAACGTTTTGCTGGTGTTTCTGGCTTCTGTTATTAAAATTGTGACATCAGTCACTTCAATCTGTCTGTTAATGATGAATAGGCACACACAGATGCAGACACACAGAAACTTTTTGTCTCAGAATGACCGTTCCTAAAGTAAAAAGGATTTTACTGTTTGACTGAGGCTGCATAAATCATCAGGAGGGTCTATACCTGGTGAGGACAAAAGCTAGTTTCCAGGAATTTTCACTAGGATGTTCACATCTGGCTTCAATTCCCATTGGTACATGCAAATCCATAGGGATCCGGGTCCCAGCCAAGGCAATTTGAAATTCAGCTAGGGTTGAGGTCTGATGGGCACCCTCAGCTCCTTACAGCTGTGAGCCATAGCTAAGCCAGGTGGAGTGGAGCTGGGGGCGGGAGGAGACCTAAAGGGGCGGCTTCTCCCTCTCCAATCTCATTTAAAAATATGTCTTGGTGTATTTCTTCTTTTGTCAGCATCCCATCCACAAGATGTAATGTAGAGTCCCTATGCCCTGTGGAAATTCTTTTGTCAGAGTCCTCACAAAGTGCTCACAACTGGGTAAGTTTAGAGGCAATTAAGGAGCACAGAGCTCTAAAAATAACAGTCTATTTATAGTCTGTTTATAATCTATTGTGTTGTTACCATAGTCTTCTCTAGTTTGCAAGGTATGTTGTGGGGGTTTTGTGTTCAAAAAAAAAAAAAAAGACAAAAGTAAATAAAAACTGCTGTAATGGTTGACTTGATTAATATTATGCTTTAGGCTCTTGGTTTTCTTAGATTCTGCAGCCAAATCATTCATCGGCTATAGAATTTATTAAATCAAAGAGACTAAAAAAGACCTTTAAAACTGTAGGAGGAGCACAGGCTATATTCTCAATGTGCTTGCAAAAAAAAAAAATCTGTTTCTTACTTGTCATCTGTGCTAGGTTTGCCTGTGTTAATCAATATTGACTCCATCACTGATTGGGGCCGGGTGCTGCAATACACAAAAGGGAAGAAAAATACAATTGTGTAATAGATTTTTATTTTTGTTTATGGGTTTTTACACTCTAATATTTTCTCACATTATTTTCCCTGTAAATTTTTGTTTAACTACTATGTGAATTAATGACAGAAAACTATGTCCAAGACATTAAGGAGTGGGAACTCGATGCTAGAGAGATCCCTATTTACGGACTACTAAATTATATGAGGAGCACTGCTGTACACTGTGCTGAACATACGTTCAATAAGAGCTGCAAGGTTGAAGACCTGCTAAAATCATTTGGGAACAAGTCACTTGCATGGCTTCCTTCATATGCCTTTAGGCAATTACATATTTAAACTCTCAGCATCTCTGTCTTCTCTTTCAATAAACAAAGACCTACAAAAAAAATCCTTTTAAAATCCTGTTCAGTCAATGTACAGTTTGTATTCCTACCTAATTTTGGTAGGTTCAGTAGTTTTTGTTGAAAGAAATGCAGTCTTCCTGTGAGTAAAGAAAGAGGCCACAATCTAGAGGGGTGGGTGGAAACCACACATTTTTACAGTGAAGTACTATTATAGATAATGTTTCTTCTGTATTCGTTTGGATGAGAAATGAAAGGTAATAATGCTTAAACTTTTCATGCTATGTTTTGGAACAGATCAAATAAAGGCATGACTTTATTGTCTAGCAGCCGTTTGGTATCACCTGGAGCGTTATGAATTTGAAGACAATAGAATGCGTATCCCTTTTCTTGTTATGCTTTATTTTGGACTTGATTGTTTCAGCCTTCTAAGGGTTCCATTGGTAGCACCCAGCCCAACTAGTTAGTTATACTTTCATTGCAGCCACCAGCTTGTGGAGCAATAGCTCAGGGGGAAAATCTACATGCAGGACCAGAGGAATGGCTGCATTACTTCAATGAACAAGTACTCATTTCTGGAATTTTATTTGCTGGGCAATAAACAGTTGGGATGAGTTATCAGTAAGGCTTTATCTGGATGTGTATCAGCTGTCTCTGGGTTAATGTGAATGGTTCATGGCCAAAGCCAACTTGCAGTTTAAAAGGGAGTCCTTAAATCATCCTGCTTTCTCCTCCCTCCCCACATTTAAAGAGGATAGGACAAAATACATGTAAAAATGGTTATGTAAGAGCTCAAGACAAAGCTTTTCAATGTAAGAGGAAATAAATGATAATCCAGTTCTTTAGCTGCAAGGGTGCTCTCTGCACTGAGCAACACCTGCTTGCCTGAGCAGTCTTGACTACGAGATTGAACAGGGCTGGTCCTTTTTGACTTCATTCTGCTGTTCTCCACCAGTGTCTCTGGATAGTATGCTGTAGCTGGCTGGAGTCTGTCCTGCACTGCCAGGAGGACTGTTGGCTCCTAGCCAGGGAGTCCTTTCTGGTGATGCTCTGGGACACCACAAAACTGAAGGATGTGGCTCCCTCTGTGAAACGTGGAGGCCCAGGTCTATGTTGCGTAAAAGCCAGGGGCATAGAGAGCCTTGTGAGTCTTCAGAGACGATTTTCATTAAAGCTGTGCTGGCAGCTATTTAAGCACTGGTAGCCCTTTTGCAGGCCTGGCATGGGTGGGATTTGCCTCCTTCTGCCATCTCTGATTGGGATTTCAAAGATGTCATTATTTGGAACCAGACAAAGTAGAGGGCTATCTCATCCAACAGGATGGCTCAGAAAGAGCCTTTCTGAATAATATCCCAGATCTCTCACGGAGAGATTCTGTAAATTTAGGATAAATTTTTTTCTTCTGTTTCTGTTGTTTTGTGATTCAGCCCCTTCCCTTCCTGGGGAAGGTTTGTTCACAGCCATTCTGTTTGGCACAGCCTTGTATCATCAGATTTTTTGCAAACCTCAGCCTAAAGGCATGTGGTCTGGAATCACTTCTTTTTTACAGAAATACCCAAGGATTGTTTTTGGACAAGAGCCTTGGCCCATGGTAGTTTTTTACAGGAGAGGCAAGTAGACCTGTCCCGGCCCATGTTTTCCTGCAGTGCTTGGTCGGTCTGTCTGTCTGTGTAATTTCAAAACTTCTGATTCATTTCCAGACTTTGAAACTGGTGACCCCAAACATGGCCCTTTTCTGACTTGAGGAACACTTTTTCATGGTATGCAGACAAATAACACCTTAATGTAAATTGTCTGGCTTAAGCTAGAGTTAATCTGATTTGCTGTATGGAAGGCAGAACAAGCAAATTCCTTCAAGGCTGTTTCTCAGATTCAGACATTAGCTCCAGTCATAGCCTCTTTCTGTAGCTGCCAAAGTGTGAGCAGCAGTCAGAAAATGTTGTGCTTCAGCACAGGGAGCGTAACAACTAACAAGAGCAATACCTGACCCATCCCTCTGCAATCCAAGCCAGTGCACGAAGGCAGCTTTGCGAGAGCACTTCCCAGACTCCTCCGCCGTTGATGCTTTGGAGTCAGGACATGCGCAGAATTCGGCAAAGCAGAAACATCGCCTCTTCTGCCTCTCCACATTTTTTCCCTCTGGGGCAGCTTGCTAATGAGGGGCGGGGGAGAGAGGGTGGGTGGAAATTAAGCCTATAGGTCACATAGGGAAAGGTCACTACAGGTCACACGGTTGTATACACTAACTGAAAAGGGCTGGATGTGTTGGCAGTGGAACAATCTCTCATCACGGGGCTTTGCATATAGTAACCTGGTATTGTGCACCTGCACGAGAGATCGCCGTGTTTCTAAAATCAGATTAAAAAGCAGGTGGGGAATGCAGTTAAAAGCATGAGATGGGCAAGTTACCTTAGAGGTAAGGATGCCTGAGCTAGTTCATGGGTACATGTGTGAGGGTTGCTTGTGTGAGAACAGGTTCAGCTAAGAATAAAGAGAATCCTTAGGAGATGTGTCCCTTTGGTTTTGGTTTGAATTTCACTTCACTCTAGAAGAATGTATAGGAACTCAGCTGGTTCGCTCAAGATGCAAAGGGTATGTGAGCTGCAACTCTGCCTTTGGGTATTTGCAATTACAGAAAGTATAAATCTTGCAGAATCACCTCTAAGCTGCTTACAGATATGCTTCTGGATGGATGCAACTACTTGGTCTAAACACAGCTAAATATGTGGTTAAGAGCTACATTTTTGGAGCAGAGGAAAAAAAAACCCCAAGTGATTAGCATGTAGTAGAGTACTCTTCTCATTGTAAAATATGTACATTAGCTACCAGTGAGGCAAATACTTGCAGCTAAACCATCTAAATGTGATAAAGCTGTCTTTAGAAAATAATTGATTAAGGTAACTTAAATTTAAGCAAACTAAGACTGGACCTTAGCTCCAGGTATCAAATCCCATTTCCCTGTGCTTTCAGGTTCTTGTAATTTAATTTAATATTCCAGGATGTATGTGATTTACTAGGCAAGAAAACCTATACCTGTTATTGAGTTTGACATCTAAGCTGTTAATATAGGGTAGAGTTCATGCTCTTCTGGAAAAAAAAAATCTCTGCAGGATATTAATTTTTGAACAGAAGAATTCCTTTTTCACTCTTCCACAACCACCCATGTTTAAAAGGATGGAACAATAGACAGGAAAAGTGGAGAGGATGAAATTTGAACTTACTGTTTTGGAGAGAATATCCCTGCCAGATGACTCAGGATTCATGCTGCTGCTCACTTTGCAATGCCAAGTGAAAGTCAAGTATCAACTTCAGTGATGTGAAAGAGGAGACTGGACTGGACTGGACTGAACTGAAATCCAGTGGCCAAAAAGTGAGGTGGACCTGTTTAGTTGTATACCACCACTCCATAACTTTTCTGGGCTTTCCCCAAAGAGATGCATCCAGTAAACCAAAGATGGAGTACGAAAGAGAAGACATGAGGGTCACCGCCTACAATTTTTACTACTGAAAAATAATTTGAATGATCTATTGGCCATCTTCCCCAACCTCCAGTTAACTTAGCTAGAGCATGAAGTATTTATCTATGAACTTAGAGTTCTGGCTGGACAGCATGGTAATACCCTAAAAGGAAAGAGATCTTTTGACAGTATTTCACGTGAAATTCTTGTGAATTAAGTAGCAAAACATGGTCTTTAGCAAACTGGAATGTGTGAAAAATTTATTATCTCCAGATAAGCTGCTGTTTCAATGTGGTTATCAATGTTTCAACTTCAAAATAGAAGGCGATATCAAGTTGGATTCTTCATATGAACTGGTGTTGTGTTTTGTTTTTTACAAAGCATGAAGGAATAATCTAATCTCTTCAGAGATCAACCCTTCAAGTATAGAGCAAAAACCTCTGAGTTCATTGAGTATTTTGCTCAGTGAACTTTAAATGCAACAACAGAGTTAGAGATCAGGTGCTAGGGGGGAAAAAAAACCAAACACAAACAAAAAACAATCTAAAAGTAGAGATAACAAGATATTGTCTTAGCTTTGGGAAGCTGTGGAGGTCTTTAAGAACAGGTTGGACAAACATCAATCAGAAATGACAAGACTGAAGGCGGACCTGGGCATCTACTATGTGACTTCATATCGTCCTTTCTAACCATCTCGTATAGTGCTGTAACTTATGCATAATGCTTACATTTGAAAAGCAACACACACATATTGCCTTCAAGGAAAGGATAACTTCTAAATAGCTGAACCAGAAATGAGGTCTTTTTCTCCTAAGAAATTGGAAAATACTAAATTGATAATGATGTACTGAGTAATTCTTTCCACTGCACCATCAAATTACATGCTTGCATCTGTCAGCCATATGCCATTCCAGTCTTTCCTGTCTTGATTTCATTAATAGCACCGGGCCAAACCAGGCAGAATTCCTGTTTGCGTAGGCAGGTGACCTCTCATTAATATCTTTTTGCTTTCTGTTTTAGTGAGTATAACCCCAATAGTATGGCATTTTAAAATCACATGCTTCATTATTACATGCAACTTAGAATCAGTTCCTACATGGCAGAAATAAAATTGCACTGTTTATTTTCAGTCCCCTAATTCTTGGACCTTACAGGGACCCCATTTATGCTGCCGTGTCCCTGGGTTGCTTGTTCTGTACCACGTCCTGCACAGTGGGGCTGCAAATCCTAGGAGGAGCTGTTGCAGTACTGACAGCGATCTCTGCTGACATGACTATGAACTCTGTGCTTTGTCTGAAAATAGTTATTCTTGTGAATTGATCCTCTACTGAAGTGATGGGTTGACCTCCCCGCACTGAGTTATTCCCTCTGAAAACTCCCTGGGACACATGCAGGAGGCTGTTTTTGTAAGGCTAGATGACAGTTCAGAGATACAGGAGGTAATTGTTCTCTGGCAAAAAGAAAATCTCAGTGGGACAGATATGCTAATAGACCTTTACTGCTTTAATGAAAAGGCACCTAAATGTGTGCTACCGTGCCCAGAAAGCTTTTGAAAGATAAAGCCCAGGCTCTGTAATCCAACTAAGCAACTTGGATATGATTGCACTTTTAGGACAGGGGGTGGGGGTTGTTTTCTTTGCAGTGGTGATTATCACACCTCATTTTATCACCTTGCAAAGAAGGCACTGCAATGGGGTTAACTCTTAAATTTCCAAATATTTCTCAAGCTTTTTTCTGTGCCCACGAATATGAGCTGGAAATCCTCAGGATCCCCATGAAAACCCTTGTGATTCGGATGGGTAACGCAGTGATTACCCCTTTGCTCCCCAAGCCCTGAGGAGCAGACAGGCCAGGAAGAGGTTTCTGGTTTATAAATACTTGGCAAGTGCTGGGAAGAGGTAACAAGGACAGAATTTTTGACATGTACAAGAAGCGAAGTGGTGCACTACTGCAAAAACTATGGTGCAATGAGGAAGCTCTTTATATTTATGGTATTATTCAGAGGGCTAAGTCATGCTACCCCAAGACACTTCCTCCACAGGCAGAAGAAAAGGGTTTGGATCTAGCAGAACCTCATTCATCACAGGATGCCAAGTCAATTCCTTTTTTCCCTGATTATGTTTAAATTATTTTATTTACTGAAGGGACAGCTTTTTCCAAAATTATGGTTTCCCTGACCTGTCAGCATAGTTCTGTGGTTTTATAGTCTCTTCACATTAACTTTACAGTAAAGTTAATACGGTAGAATGACTTCGTGCCAGAATCTCTCAGCATATTTTATTTAAAAAAAAAATCATCAAAAACACAAAACAAAACATTTTGCTCTCAAAAGAAAAGGGATGCTAAATCATTTCAAGACTCATCCAGCTGATGTGGAGGTGAGTTGTTTCTGTTTAGGTGTATTTTTAGAAAAGACCTAGACTTCACTTGTACTCAAAGCAATTTTTTCTATCTTTTCTCAGTCCTCAGATGCACCACTGGCAGTGTCTGTACCTGGCAACAAGTCTCCGGTTAACAGAGATTTACAACCCTTTTCCAGAACAGAGTAGATAGTTGGCCCTCCTATCTAAATCTCTGTTTACATACAGACTACTTCTGATTTGGGAATCTTTAAGCTCTTTGAGAAGGAATGGCGTTATGTTTTTCATGTGGATCTCAATTTTAATCTTATCTAGATTTTATTCATCTTTATGCAGGGTTGTTTTGCCAAAAAGAAAATGTTGACTTTAAATTTCAGTTTGTTGCAGGAATCTATATAAAAAAAACCCTTAACAACAAATGTCACTTCCCTTGAAATTAAATTGCCCAACTGTTGTTTACTTTGCAAAAAATAAAACTTTTGCAGGTAAATACATAGATCTTATGCTTACAGCAGAGCTAAGAGGTTTTGAAATCTGATGTAACATGGTCAATTCTATTTGAATAGGTTCCATTTCAGCATTTCTACTTAATATAACTGAACTGGCAGAAAAAATTATTTGATAGTTGAGGAGGTAAAACACAATCTTTCAGTTTTCTCTCTCCCTGCCCACCCCCACCCACCCCACCCCCCCAAACTGGCAGACTAAGCTGCATCTACAAAGAGGTCCCCTTTCTAATCAAGAACAGTAGATGCAGGATAGAGTGTGAAGACTGCCCTGAGATTAGCCAGGCTGTCTCTGGGGTGGGAATAGGTGGCGTTGAAGTGGGTTCTTCAGCTCTCAAACAAGGGGGAAAAACCTCCATAATCCAAGGTGTGTACTTGGGTATCTGCAAAGCAGTACCTCTAGCAGCAAGTGAATTCCCTTGGATTCCCTGCCCACAAGGATAGGAAGAGGCTTTGAGTGGCTATCTTGCCATAAGTCCCTGGACTCTGTTTTAGGTATGGACTCCCACCCTTTTCCAAGCCTTGGTCATCTTCTGTGCCTCGGGGAGTAAGGGAGGGAACAGATTTGCTCAGAGTAGATTGCTCATGGCAGTGGAGGGAGCGACTGGAGTGAGGTCTTGCCTACGTGTGGGATTATATTATTTTTATACATTTGCATATGTGGGAATAAGGTAAATGACTTTTACACAGGGTAGTGCAAATTCTGCAAGTCCCTACAGCCTTACAATTTAGAAGTGAACCAGTAATTGATACTGTTTCTGAGCTACCTCAAAAAGTATGGATTTTCTACATGACTTGAATGTTTGTATTCAAGTGGTGTGTGAAAGGGTCTTTCATCATGTACAAGTAAACGCCAGACTACACCATGTAAGAACTACAAAAAGCTGAACACTCTTAATGGCCTTGTATACTCATAAAACTCAGCTATATTAACTGGGTGAGGTTTCCCAAGAACAGAGAACAGGAGAGCTGGAAAGAAGGCTCAGCTGGGCTAGTATTGAGTCAAGAGACTCAAACAGGCATTGAGATAAATATGGCTGAAATGAGGGAAAGATTTCTATCATCCTCTAATGAGATGAGAGAAAATTGTG
>VZSC01012372.1:69901-149558 GCA_013398225.1 Steatornis caripensis | reverse complement strand
TGGGATGATATTTCTCACAGTTTATATCTGGAGACAAAATTCATTTCTTTACTTCAGCCATGTAATGTGGTGGTGGTGGGTGATGTTATTACTGAAGTTTACTTGATTAGCTTGAACTGAACCCGTCTCGCTGCCCTTTGATCCATTCATAAAATTTCGTATGTTGTTGTTTCATTGCAAAGTAAGCAATGGAAATGTTAAATAGCATAAAGACTTCAGTCTCCATTGCAGTCAGGATTTCAGCATGATTAGATCTGTTGCCAAAACCACTGGAAAGTGTAAATCATAGACAAACACACCTTCCCTCATCTGTAGCTTTTCACTGGGTTTGGAGGAATAACTCATTCCATAAATGGGATTTCTAGAAAATTGTGGAGGGTAGTAGGGATACTAGACAGCTCCTTTATATCAACAGATCATGCAATACTCATCTGCAACAAAAGTACTTCAGACTGTTGAGACTGCTGATCTCTTGTCTCTTTGCGACATACCAGTGCCATACCGTTCACAGCCACATAGCTGTCTCCTGGAGGGGGTGACAGCTGTACACCCAGCCTTCCCTTGGCCACTCAAGCTTTGGGCACATAGCACATCTGTTACGCAGCACATAGTCTCAGGTAAGCCTTTGGCTACTTTGGGAGTTGATGGAAAAAGGCAAGCCAGACATATACTCGGCTGAAAAGGTGAGTAGGCTGCATACAGTCTCTTCGTCACTGTAGAGTTCTGCTATATACACTACGTCAAATGCAAGAGACAGCAGGAAATTGAAAACACAGAAACATGCCTTCCTAGTATTTCATGTCAACAAATACTGGAATATTCCTGAAATTTGCCAGTTCTAGCCTCTGTACAGGGAACACCAGTGAAACAAAATTTGCCTTGTTTCATATACTCATAGCTTTTTCTGAACTGAGGAGTCTGTAGATGATGTGGCAATGGGGAAAAGAGGAGGTTTTCAGGGCTTAAAGCAGAGTAATACAGAAGTGAAGGGCTGCTGCGATTAGATCAATTGAGGGGAAAGACCAAAGCATTTGAGCCACAGGGCTTGCCAGGACAGGAAGGCAGGAAGACAAGTGAAAAATTTATGGAGTGGGAAACGCAACAGTAGTGTGAAATTTGAGTACAGATTCACGACAATGAAAGAATAAAAATTTCTTAACCTTCTCCTTCCTGTTCTCCTCCCTGCTCCCTCCCCACTCTTTTCTTTGGTGGAGAACTCCTGTCTTCTCTCTTGACCTCAGAGGATGTTCATATGCAAACTGACCTGGCAAGGATCCCTGGAACATCTTAGGTTTAGAAGTGTGCCTATGAATTTTTGGTGTGGTGCTATTTCATAGGACCATGCTAACAACTTAACAGTATAGACCACCACATTCTCATTCCCAGGAAAAATCTCAAATGTTATTTAATTAAGGAGGACAGACAGCACCAGTATTCCCTTTCTGAGACTCTTTGCTGGGTGTTCCTGAGGAGCTGCAATGAAATGACAGAAGGTCTGCTGATATTTAGCTACTGAAAATCTGATAGTTAATTGCCAAGAGGAAAGCGCACTGAAACAATTATCTCTTTGATTTCAAAAGATTCCTCTCCTTTTAAAATCTCTTCATCTGTTATATGCATGCTTTTGTAGAGATGATATTCAGATCCATGATACCTCCTTCTTGAAAAGCCGTCGGTTATGGTAAAGAGTGCCCATATTTATCCCGAAATCCAGATAAGCTGCTGTTCTGGATCTGAAGTTCAGATGCATCTGAATTAACCTAGAAGTGAAGTGCTATGCATCTTCAACTTAATATGACAATAGAAAAGAGGCTACAGGTCAGACTAAGGATCTATCTGCCTTACCAGCCTAACTACTACAGTGGCCGCAAATGGAGACATGTGCACAAGTGAAAACAGTGCAAACATGGGTAATCCTTAAGATTCTCCCAATTACAGCTGCTATCGCCTTAGAGAATGTTGTATAATGAACCTTATCCTTTGGTTTGCTCCGGAACCTGGCTCCAAATGACTTTCTTGAATGCCTCATTTATTTTACTGACAAAGAGGGCAAACATGTGATCCCTTTTTAACCTATTAATGAGCTTCATGATTTTGTAGACCTCTACCATATGGCCCTTTGGTCATTTTTTTTACGACTGAGCAGTCCAATCCTGTATCCTTACTGTTTGTTGCTTCCCACCTCTGAATCTGTTCCAGACTCCCACAAGAGATGAGGAGGCTGCGCATAATATTAACGAGCAAAATGAACCATGGCGTAATGATGGTCTCCTCTTTTTTTCTGTGTTTATCACGTAATAGTGCTTAAAATTGTAGTTTTTAAGCACTGCAAAGTATTGAGCTGATGTTTTCATGGAGCTTCCTATTACCTTTATATAGTTATATATGATGTTCCTATTTCTGTTATAGTCTCGATATACCACTTCTGAGTGGTAATAGTCAGCTCAGTGGTAAGGGCCATCATTTATATGTGAAGCTGCGATTGTGCTTTTTCTTCTGTGCATACTTTGTTACCACCTACACTGAATTTCCCCTGCTCCTTTATTGTCCACTCAGCTCTCTAGTCCTGCTGTTTTTCTGTTGTAATAATAAAATGTAATAGTTACAAAACAAGAAAACTTTCTCACTGCATTGTTCAGCCTCTCTCAGGTCTTTCACGAGGATGAGAATCAGCATGAGTCCAGGCAGAACCAGTAGTCAGCAAGAAATGACCATTTATTTCCAACCTCTGTTTCCACTTCTTTCAACAGATTATTTGTCTGTGCTGATACATTCCTTTTTTATGCTGTAGTTATTTATTTCTACCACTTTAATGAGATAGAGTTTTGGAAATCTAAGTAGATGTTATCAGCCTCATCTCTCTTATCCATAGAGTTTCTTGCCACCTTCAAAATACAGCTTTGCAAGGCATAACTTGTCATCAAAACCATGTTTACTCCTGAAGTTGATCATTCAGATGCCTATTAATTCTGGGATTTTTTAGCTGAAGTTATCAATTACTTGCCCACTACAATCACCATGTCAGGAGGCCTGGAGTTCCCTTGAAACTGTTCGTTAAAAATTGATGTCACGTTTGCCGTGTTCCTCAGGTACCTATGCAATGAGAGGCTGTGCACTATCCTTGGTAATTTAGTTATTTCATCCTTGAGTTCCTTTAGAGCTCATGGATGAATACCATCTGGTCTTGGCAATTTGTTAAGTTCATTTTGTCAATTTGTTTCACAACTTGTTCTACAGTTGCTTCAATTTCAGACAGCTCCTCTGAGTCGCTCATTAAAAAAAAAAAGGCACCAAAAGACCCTCACCATTTTTTTGTTTTGACATAGGAATCTTCCTAGCTTCTTCCAGAATCAACAGTGCAACAAATAATGTGCTTTCTCTTCATAAGTTCCTGCTCTTCTTACATTATGATCAATCGACTCTTTGTAATCTTTGACAGGTTTTCTGTTCCTTGTGTGTTTAGTAGATTTATTACTGATACCTTTTATCAATTGTGCCTCAAAGCATTTTTGTCTGCTCCACTGCGTATTTAGTTTTTAATTGAGAGAAGTTCATGATCCTTTTTATTCAGCTCATTTGGACACAACTCTTCAGCTTTCTGAGGGCTGCCTCTGTTAATGTACCATAGCAATATTGAACTCCTTTGGCTCCCTTTCTCAAGGATTTCTCGGTAGCTGACACCATGCTTTCAACATGGTGGCTTTACATAACTTTGAGTGTATGGATGTAATTCTTGGAGCTGTTCTTTGTCTTTAACAAGTTTTTCTTTAATTTTACACAGAGTACTGACTTCTTGCAAGTAAATTTTCTGCTGCGAGGAAGAAGAGTTTTCATTTTTTCCCAGCTCTGAGTGATTGGGTCAGGGATTTCTTGCTTTTTTTTACCTTGATATCAACAACAGTTCTAGATATCAGCAATAGTTATGTACTCACTTAGGTCCTTTGTGCACTTACTGGACACTGAAAGAACCCCCCATATATATATATATATACACACACACATATTTTATCTATGTATAAAATATACATAGATGTGAATAAAAGGGAATTTGTGTTGTGTTCTGAATCAGTAGCACCACATGGGATGAATTGGCTAATTCTGGATCATTTTTATGACTTCATATAATAAATGGGTTCCTGATGAGCTCTTTCCATAACCTTTTGCTGTTTTTCTATAAGCGTCTCTCACTGGATGGCAGTGACTGCAACGAACAGTTCAGATAGCTCATAGTTGCTAAGCACCAAGCAGACCTTCAGTAAAAAGGAAAAGATAAGTGTGAGAATTTAAAAATACACAAGAAATTATTTTAATCCCTAACTACATCATTTTCTTTGAATTTATTTGATTTGTCATTCTAAAACAGGCAATTAGGGAAAGTAGTGGTCTAACCTGAGCTTTGCTTTCTCTGGTAGTATCTGGCGTGTCTTGGAGCATATCTTTAAGGAGATCTTAACATAAAGCTATGGCTACTCAATAAGGCTTCCTGCTTATAAATTAACAATTTTACAGTTACTAAGAGACACAGACAATGTTATCTGCTGCTAGCAGCTCTCTGCGTGTGGGCATGCTGAAATAATACCATCTATTTGAACCAGAACAGTCCTGTACAGTTACATCTTTAAGGAATCATTAAAACACCAGAAGAGTTGCATCAGGGTTTAAAATGTAATTGTTAAAAGTAATTTAAACCCCCTCATTGTATATCTGCTTTCCTAATGCTACAGGTCCAACTGAGTTGTGGGCACGTTCTTGTGTACTACACATACATCCTTGTCTTCCTGTGAAAGATGAGAAAAATGCCTAGTAACGAGATGAGTAAAGGAAGACATGCTGTTATCTTCCCAGTGATGACAGGTTTTACTTCTAACGCCTTGATCCTGCTGGCCCATTAGCAGTGAGCTTCGTGCCCTGTCTGCTCACGAAAAGCAGTCAGAATGCGTGGTGAAACAAGTCCAGAAAGGTTCATTTGCCAAAACCAACTTTTTGTGTTTGGATTCTGTTGAAATACTTAATCTCGGGAAGGTCAGAACACCATTTAGTTGCGATAAGGTTGAGGCATTTTAGGTCAGTTTCATCCAACGAGCTCTTCTCTTACACTAAAATAGAATTTCTAACACTGAGTATTTGAACCAGCTTTTAATACTGTGTTGTGCCGTGACCAGAATAGCAGGCAGGGTGTCATGCAGAGGACACCCACTGCGGGCTCCCCTCTGAGAGCAGTGCCAAACCAAAGCAAATATGCCCAAATCCCTCCAGCTACTGCTGTCATCTGAGAAGAGGGAATATGATTGTTCGCTGTAAATGAGTCTTGACATAATATGACCAGCACTTCCACGTACATACACTACATTATATAATACAGTTTGTAGGCATTCACAGAAAACTTTGCAATCATGGTCTTATTCTTATTTTCTTCTCCTTGATCAGGCGTTAATTTACGAGAACTTTCTGATCTCTTTCAATGGTGGTAGAATCCTAACTTACCATTTCTCCTGTGCTCTAATTCTAATACCGGCAGAAATGCTGTTGTAAGTAATAGTTTATTTTTCAGTGAGATTGTTTAATTTTGTGTTACATGCCATAATGACTTGCAGCTGTTGATAGGCCTGTGATGAGAAACTGCAATGGTATTTTTGGCCACTTGACTCTGACTTGTGAAGTTAAATTTGCCTGCTCATTTATGAGATGGACTACATATGGTAAAATAGGATTTATTTTGCCTGAACATTGTTTTCTGAAACTAGTCTAGGCAAGTTGTTTTGGACACTGGTAGCTGATGCACAGAGGAAAGTACTTCCAATGCTTCATTCCTCCCACGCGCTGAGGATGCCTCCGTTTGAGCAAGTATCTACTAGGATTACTGAGAAAAACTTATCTCCCTTACAAACAAAAGGGACTGCAAGTATTCCCACTGATGCTGTGGGAAAATCACAGGACACATCCAAACCTTGTATAAATTGAAACACTCTCTCAAAATGTGGACTGGTGAGTATAGGAAAAGAGGTCAAAGACAGTTTTGGAAGTAAAAAGTAAAATGCACCTGAGGGAGTCGCACTCCCACCTTGATTCTTTGCCACATAAACTTCCCATATACAAACAGGTTTTGGTCTTGAATGACACTACAGTGTTAGAACCCAATAGTTTGCTTCTACATTTATACTTTATATATAAAACTCTCTAGAGTCCTCAAATTATTTAGTGGTGAAATCATTATTTTGGGTGTTGTTAAAATGCAGCAAATAAGCTTGGAGGTTGGAAAGGGAGGAGACAGAATATATCTAACTGTCTTGTCCCTTACACCTGGTTATCCAGAAAGGTGAAAACATTTTCAACCTCTTCCCAGCAGGGATTACAGTGCCCAAAGTGATTCCACCTTCCCCCTTGACATAGCACGAACACATCCTTTTGGAAGGATGGTGAACACCCAGAAGATGAAGGACGTCTTCCTTCTCCAGCAATGAAAATCTAATGCCTTCCAGCACTGCCAGCTCCAGGGATTATCACTTGCTGTGGCCTGAAGTGGTAACAGAAGAGAAGAGTTATCAGCAGAAAATGCATCTTCCCCCACCACCTCCCTTCTTCGTTTCAGTAATCATAGCTGTGGAACAAATGATCGTTTCCAAGTAGTTCTGTTGGGTAGGGACTGGTATGTCCAGCTGCACTGCCGATGAGTTGAAAAAAAAAAACCAAAACCAACAAACCAAGGACACAGTGTCTATAGTCTCCTCCTGTATACAGCTGTCTCAATATTGAGGCAAATTAACTGGCGAGAAACCTTAAAAGCAGAAAGGCGAGTGTAAAATGGTGTGAGTTAAATTACTGTGCAGCAGATGATAACATTTCATATGCAGGTACTGTCTGCAAGGCATGTCTAGCTAGTAGGATTATTATTTTTTTAACCAAGTCTCTCTTAATTACGAAGAAGAAATTGCTGAGAAATTATTTCTATTGAGTTTCTGAAAGAGGCATTTTCAGTTGCAAGTGGTAATTATGAAACATAATTATACTTAATTTAATTTACATGTAAATTAAATTGTATTTCGTTTGCAACTCAAGTCACTCTTGCAAGATTATTACTAAGTGAGAAGAATGAGTCAGACCTGAAAAGAGAGTAGACTTCATGAACTGACAATAAAACTCTAAATTGTATTTCAAAATGCCAATTTTAACTAAATAATTGGTGTCACAAGTGCAAGACAGTTGAGAAGACAGAAAAAGGTTTGTAATAAATTTTGCACGTACTGCTTGACATATTTGATAGGAATAAAATCTGGCTTATTTAGTCACTTTTCACAAGTTGTGTCAAATTCAGAGGGTCTTTCTTGAAAAAGGTGAACAAGATTTGGCTGGTCTAAGCATACAGTATACAGCTAATGAAGTTCACACAACACCTACTCACAAAATAACTTTTACATCAGCATCTTAAAAGCACATTATATTTAATATGCATGCTGGAGATGCAATGTGAGAGTAATGAGCGGGGAGAGAAACATGCTTTTAGAGTTTCGGGCTCCTTCTTGATCACTATTGAAACAAGAAACGGACAGTCTTCTGGATTCTAGACTCTAATGGGAACATTTCTAGCCTAAGTGTAAGGGAAACATATCCCCATCAGCTAGGTACTTTTTTTTTTTGCCAGATGACTTTTGAATTAGGAACTAAAATAGCATCTTTGCTTTTTCTGCCTGCAGTCATCTATTGAAGCTACCTGGCACGCAAGCTTGTTTCCCACCACGAGGGTGTCGCTTGCCCCAGAGTTAATATACAACATTGCTGCACCAAGAGCGGGGCTGATGGCTCCAGCGCTCTGTTGCCGTTGTGCTGCATCGCAGTGCAGCAGTACCACCTCGCAAACTGATGGGTCATCACAGCATAGCCTACTGAGGCAGGCCAGGGCACTGCTTCAGCCTGGCCTGTAAAAACAGCCGCAAAACCATTCACTCCAAGGCAACGTAATTTAAGCTGCACAGAGCATCCTTTTATTCCCAGACTCTGCTTATTAGGAAAATTGCTCTTGGAAAACTTCACCTTGTTGTAAGTCATAGTGCTTGCATTCGTGCTTTGATCAGCTCAGAGTCCCTATTAAATAGAAACTGTTTGTGGTTCTGAAGACCCTTGTAGAACTGCTCCGTAGCAAAGCCAAGAGGACCTGAAAGCCACTGAAAATAACTCTGTACAGAGAGAGGCACAGCTGTTCCAGCTGTTACTAGCTGTAGTCATGATCTGTTGAAGTGCACATCATTGATTTCAGGCTTTCTACTGCCTAATGCAACAACTTTCTTCAACTTTTTGTGTGGCCAAAAACTTTCACAAGTCATCACAGCTGACCTCTGGCACAGAGCTTGCGGGGGACAGGGAACTCAAGCAAAAAGAAAGAGTTTTAAGAAATTAATGGGAAAAAAATTAAGTTGATGAACAAATTCATTTTTTCAGTAATGTTATGAAGTTGGCTCATTTATACTGCTCTATTCATATTTATGCAGTACAAGAATGTTGGTGGTGTTTGAATGCATATTACCTTCCCTACTTTTTAGGAAAGAGGACAACTTTTTGTGGTATATTAAACTCCTAATTGTTCTTGGTTTGACTTATTTTATTGGTGCAATACAAATACGGCGTATGTAACTAGGGCACCGTGTAAGAATAATAACTGAACCTCTTCAAGTTTCACTTCTGGACAACAGGTAATGCAAGCACCCTGTTGTGTTATTTGTTGTGCTTATTAAGTTATGTACCATTTAATGTTATCACTTTAAAATGAAAAGCGACTTTTCCAGTATTTATTTCAAGCCAAATAAAGTGGAAATATATAGCCATGTGTTCTCAATACAAAAAAAGGAAAAACTGGGGAGGAATTGTAACGTTTTNATGTACCATTTAATGTTATCACTTTAAAATGAAAAGCGACTTTTCCAGTATTTATTTCAAGCCAAATAAAGTGGAAATATATAGCCATGTGTTCTCAATACAAAAAAAGGAAAAACTGGGGAGGAATTGTAATGTTTTAATGTGGAATGCTAAAAAGCTCTAAAAAGCTCTTCTCCCATTTGAGCCTTTCAGATCCTGTGTTCCCATACTAACAACATTTTTCCCAATTGGAAGCAGTCTGGGAGCTTGCTGAGATTAGCACTAGGACCGTGAGTCCCGAAGGTGACTTGATTTACAGATTGTTTACTGATAAGTTAGCCATATCATCAAGAAATATGATAACAACGTAGGAATCGCTTTTAAATACGTATGTCATGAATAAGGTGAACTGTACCCTAAAGGTATATATATGTGTGTATATATATATATATCTGCGTGCATACACATGCATGTGGGCAGACATCTTGTGCACAGTTTTTGCTGAACTTGCTGTTCATTTCTTTTGTGCCAACAGTTAAAGACGACTTAGGATTCCCAGAGGCTCCTACCAGGATTTGTTCCAAGTGGTCACGCTTATGCCTGGGTGGGGCTTTTGACACATACTCGATAAAAAAGCTGCTGTTAGGCTTGGAAGTACCTTAAACACTGCCACACGAAGCCAGAACACTTTCACATTTGGAGCTAAGGTTCAGCACAACTTCAGAACCTGTATTCACCAGTGCAGCGAAGATGACAGTGGTTTTTTCTGTGTAAGGTGTCTGTCTGAGTTGGATTTCTGTTCCCCCTTCTCTTATGCATTGTGTCTTTGTAACTGTCATTTTATACAAAGTGCTATGTGATAAACTTATTTGTCCAAAGGCTAGTTGAAGTTGTGAGTTGACCTTGTCTTGGCTAGTTAAGGTCAAGAGGTAGACAGCTGGTGAAATCCTGCCCCAGATAAAGATAATGCTTGCTTTGCTATTGACAGTGAGAGACAACATTTTCCTCCACTAAATTTTCCCAAAGGAAAGGCTGTCTGTGTAAGTGACAGGCTACAAATCACTGTTTTGAGATGTACTACCTAGTGGTAACAAGCAGTATAAGCAGTCCAACAGTCAATACGAACAATTGTGCTACTAAACTGCCTCAAATCATATATAGGAAGAAAGGAGGTCAAGAGAGGTTGGGGTTCTTCGGGGGGAGGCTTCCCCTCAACAGTTTTATAGAACAAATCTAGTTCCTCCCTAATTTCACTTCAATTTTACATACAAACTCACTGGTCTTCATTTTGCAGTATCTCCACTTTTTTTCTTAAGCCCATCGCAGAGGGAATTAATACATGTATGGCTTTGGTAGTCCTATATGACATATTAAACTGAAGCAGTGATGAATGATCCACAGCTTGTTTGCAGAGCTGTATTAAATATACAATATTTCTGTTTTCCTGTATTTGCTAGAGGTTTTCAGAATTGGTCCTTCATGCCAAAAAGCAAAGGCAATTGGAAGAGCTTCAACTTTTATCTAGTCCACTGTGCAACTGAAACAGACATTTAATTGCCCTTCATAGAGTCTACTGATAGCAGAAATGTTTTTGTAGGATAGAGCTGATCCTGAATGCCCCCTTCTCCCAGAGCGAATGTGCCTCCTGGCATCAGGCTCACAGAGAACGTCTGCAACACTGCACGAGCGTGTCTTGCTTCGTTCTCCAGAAGTCCAAAAACAAAGCCAGATCTCTTGAATTGCAGCCCCTAGAGTGTTATTTCCTTCTTTCTGTACTGAGTGACACATCTATTTGGTTTCCCCTTCTCCAATCCAATACGATAAAAATCCAGGAAAATAGCATGTTCCTAAAAGCTAATGTTGTTACAATTGGATAAACTGAAATCCATTTATTGTTTTTGGAGAGACTTGTTTAAAGCTAAACAACTCTTTTTGCAGTCATAAAGGAAGTATGTGAAGTGTCCTGTGTTCATTTCACCACTGTGCAGAGCAGATGTTGAGATAAAATCTTTCATAAACATTTCCAGAAAATATGTATTTTTCTTCCTGTAAAGTACTCTAGCCTCTTCCCACCTTTCTTTAGAAATAGAAGAAAAAATATGCTCAAATAATATGATGTTATACATAATCATACAAAATCATAGAATCATAGAATGGTAGGGGTTGGAAGGGACCTCTAGAGATCATCTAGTCCAACCCCCATATCTGTGTAGTTTTGGAAATGTGTGCATTGTAACTGATCAAGGCAATACTAGATGAATTGCTATGATGATATCACATTTATCACACCCTTGCCATACTTCTTTGCTATTTATTAAGTTCTTTCTGATCTGTGTGCCCCCATCTGCTGATGGGGGAGTGCTGACCTGACAGGGACTTGAGATAGGTACGTTCCCTTCCAGGAGCTAAAATCAGATATATTGCTGAGAAGGTGCCACAACTTGTTAAGAGCATGGACTATTATCCCCTTCTACCCTTTCATGTGGGCATGAATGACACCACACACTGGAACCTGGACAGGATGAAGGAAGACTACAAAGCTCTGGGCATGTGAGTGAAAAACATCAATGCCCAAGTCATCTTCTCCTCCATTTTACCGGTGAGGGGTAAGGGTGAAGCCAGGCATAGACCCATAATGAACATCAACTTCTGACTACGTGGCTGGTGTCGTCGCAAGGGTTTTGGCTTTTATGATAACAGGACATTCTTCAACAACTTAACCTGTTAGGGAGGGATGGTTTCCACCTGTCTAGAAGAGGCAAGGGAATCTTCTGCAACAGGCTGGCCAACTTGGTGAGGTGGGCTTTAAACTGAAGGACTTGGGGAGTGGGGTCCAAAATGGCAATACTGATGCCATCGCATCCAACTGGGGAATAAGCCAGGCCAACCAGCGCAGAGACAAATGTCCCTTAGCTGCCTACAAAGATGAGAAGCAGAAGGCCAAACACCTCAAGGGTCTGTATGACTATAGTGGATCCTCTTGCACTCCCTGAAGTCCCTGTACACCAATGAATGCAGTTTGGGGAATAAACAGGAAGAGCTAGAGATCTGTGCACAGTTGTAGGACCATGATTTCATTGCAATTAGAGAGACATGGTGGGATAGTTTGCATGACTGGAATGCCGTCATGGATGGCTATGTAATTTTTAGGAAAGATAGGCTAGCACGGTGTGGTGCTGGAGTTGCTCCTTATGTGAGAGAGCCACTGGAATGTATCGAGCTCTGCCTAGGGGTGAATGAAGAATGAGTTGAGAGCCTATGGGTAAGAACTAAGGGGCAGGCCAATACAAGTGACACTGCTGTGGGTGTTTACTATAGGCCACCTGATCAGGAAGAGGAAGTTGACGAGGCCTTCTACAGACAGCTGGAAGTTGCTTCATGGTCACAGGCCCTGGTTCTCATGGGGGACTTCAACTACCCTGATATTTGCTGGAAACACAACACAGCTAGGCACACACAGTCCAGGAGGTTCCTGCAGAGCACTGATGATAACTTTTTGGCACAGGTGGTGGAGGAGCCAACGAGGAGAGCTGTGCTGCTGGACGTGGTACTAACAAGCAAAGAAGGACTGGTTGGCGATGTGAAGGTTGAGGGCAGCCTTGGCTGCATCAACCATGAGATGGTGGAATTCAGAATCCTGCTTGGAAGAAGCAGGGCAACAAGGAGGATTACAACCCTGGAATTCAGGAGAGCGAATTTTGGCCTCTTCAAAGACCTACTTGAAGAAATCCCATGGGTTAGGGTTCTAGAAGGCAGAGGGGCCCAAGAGATCTGGCTAATATTCAAGTACCACCTCCTCTAAGCTCAGGATTGATGCATCCCTATGAGTAAGAAGTCAAGCAAAGGAGGCAGGAGATCTGCATAGGTGAGCAAGCACTCAAATGGAAGAAGGAAATTTACAGAATGTGGAAAAAGGGACTGGCCACTTGGGAGGAATATAGAACTGTTGTCAGAGCATTCAGGGATACAACAAGGAAGGCTAAGGCCCACTTGGAATTAGATCTGACAAGGGAGGTCAGGGACAACAGGTATGGCTTCTTCAGGTACCTTGGTAACAAAAGAAAGAGTAGGGAAGGTGTGGGCCTGCTGCTGAACGAGGTGCATGCCCTGGTGACGAAAGATACAGAGAAAGTGGAATTACTGAATGCCTTCTTTGCTTCAGTCTTCACGCCAAGGCTTGCCCTCAGGATTCCCAGACGCTGGAGGTAAGAGAGAAAGTCTGGAGAAACAAAGACTTTCCCTTGGTCGAGGAAATGGTACATAAGTGTCTGTATATGTTTGACTTTCTCCAGCAGCAGAGAAACTTTTGCAATACTCCTAGGCACGTACTTGTTGTACTACTACACCTCCTGATGGGGTGAGATTCACAGCAGAATTTTAAACCTGCTTAGATAAACCCAGTTGCTATCTATCTCACCTGCCACTTACTACCACTATGGTATGCTGGTAGTAAACTCTCCAAGTATGGGCTGGATAGCAGCCTCAGTTATACAAGCCTATATGGCTGGTGTAACTTCAGAGCAGCTGTATATTCAGGACTTACAGTTTCCCTCTTCACTATCTTTTTCTGATTCTGAAAAGTACATTGCCTTGAGAGAGCTGGGTGTTACCATGCTCTAGGCATATACTTTTATAGGGTTTATGGTGGTATTTCTGTTGCAGTTCTCACTGTAGTGAGACACATAGAAATGAACCATGTGCAAATATGCAAGGTCTTGCTACCCTTGTACAGTGCTTTTATCTTAGATTTTATGGTTTCTGTTTAAAATTAAAAATATATATATACACACATATAAGCAGGGCAGAAGAACTGCAATCTGTTGAGAGACTTGCTACCCATTTTCTGTGTAAGGTAGTCATGTACTACCAAGGGACTTCTCTATGTATCAGCAACCAAAACGCAAATGTGTTAGGAATCTGCATCTGCTCAAGAAGAGCAATCAGGGAGGGGTGGTAGAAACCTGTTTTTTAAAATAACTGGTTTATGTTTGAACTCACCGAAAACCAGTTACTACTACGTTACAACAACAATAACAGTGCTGAGCCACTCTTGCAAGAAATGCCCTCTTACCTGCTGTGCATAGTATGAGGTCTGTCTTGTGCATTAGAAAGGTCATAAAGCACAGATTGCATCCACTTAAACTAAGGAATTGTCTAGCTCCCCCAGAAAGAGAGTGGAGGGGAAGACTTTTCACTCCACTTAGAAAAGAAGTTGGAACTAATGTGTGTTGATGCTGAAGAATCTGGCTAATACGCATGGCAAAATTGTTTCCTACAGACAACTACGTAAAGGAAAATTATAAAATGAAATCAATATGCAATCCTTAAAAAATATTGAAGTGGATAGGAACAGGCAATTGACTGAGAATACAGCAAGTTGCTAATGATATCCTTCCACTAAATGAATTACACACCAAGCCTTTTGCTGTAATCTCACTCATGTGGTGCAGGTCTCTGAGGGGAAGAACAGAAACAAATTGTATTTCGCATCACTTGGCATCTCAGTATAATCAAAACTCCAGATCCAAGTGAGTGTGCTATTGAATAGTAAAGCATTCTTATCCCTTTCCTAAAAATGTCTATTCGCATGTATCAACTTTGCAGTCCTTGTTTTGCTGCTTAAACTCTGCTGCCAAGCCACAAGGAAACTCAAAAGCTCAGTTCAAGCCAAATGTGATCATAAATGGCAGTGGTATCAGGATTTCTGTGAAACTTGCAACAATAGGGTTAGAAGGAAAGTGTGAATTTTATATGCGCTACTGAGAGGTAAAATTTTCAAAGTACTTAAGTCCCAAATGAGGTGTGGGTCCGAGTTTCCGAAGTCCTGATGCTGTGTAGACAGGATTTTCAGAAACATACGAGAAGCCTGTCTTCCTAAAATCAGCGTTTACTCACATTGACTGTGGTATTTTGTTCTGCGTGCATGTTGATGATCACTTATGTGTCTGTATATGAAAAGAATACAACTTTCTCAGTTCTAGGTGAAAGAGAACTGTTTCAGTATGTTTCAGTTTTCAACATGCTCCACAAAATTTAAGCAGAAGTTTAATTTGTCTTTAATTCTGTTTTTTTACCTCATTCTCATCAGAAGTCTGACTGCGAGCTGTCACAGTTCAGGATTATTCTGCACTATCTGGTAGTTGTACAACTTGTACTACCTTGTACAACCATATACCAGCCCACAAAGCTGAAACTGAATATTTGAGTCATTCTCATACTGAGACCCAACCTTGACATTAGTTGTTCTGTTTAGATTAATGACAACTTAGTAAAGCGTATCTGACAAATGTATCTATTCAACATGTTTATCTTGCAGAGGGTTAGAGGCCAAAGTCATACCCTATTCCTTGTTCATTTTGTTGATGTTCATCTTCTGTGTTTTTCCCCTACTGCAGTTTTTCACTGAGTGTTTTTCTCCTAATGATCACATGTAATGACCAGTCACTCGTAATCTCAGCAATAGTGCAAATGCCTTGCAAATTTTTGGGGGTTTGTGGAAACCTTAAGTTTTCTAGATGCCATTTTTTCCCTAAGCTTACAAGTTATGGTGTGCACTGTGTAAATGACTAACCAAGAAGTGGAAGGAGGTACCACAACTGGGTTGGGGGAACCTTAGCAGTGAAGCGACCTTAGAGCTTGGCCATGTTTTCTTTCTCTCTATTTAAGTTGGCACAAGGCTTTCAAAATATTAATACAGTCATGCTCAAATCATGAGCCTAGATAAGTCATGAACTCATCAGTTCAGACCCTAGACATACATACTCTGTCATGGGACCACCACTGAATAACTAAAGTTGCACTGTATGAGTGCCACCTCATACCAATCCCCATGCTGCTTCTCTATCCTTGAGAGCCTCAGCAGCGTTGCCTTGGGCTTCAGAGGCTTTCTGCTTCTGGAACTAAGTACTGCCACCAAGCCCAAAGAGAAGAAATGCCCTCATTGAAAACTGAATTCTCACCTATTACCCTCAACCTTTTCAGTCCTTTAAGGAATGTTTTAGGTTCTCAGTATCTTGCTGTAAGGCTGGTTCTCTGTCATTTTTAATAGCCAGAAATATACTTTTATTTTTCCGTTGTGGGACACCCAAGGAAACTTTGGCCTTTCTGCCCTGTAGCCCCACAGAGAGCAACAGTGGTTTGGGCTCGGAAACCTCTGGCTTTTCTGATGCAAGGTGTTCTGATGCAAAGTGTACCCCCACCTTGGGCACTCACAAGTGACTGTGACCTCTCTCTTTTGGGACCAACAAGTGCTGCTTCTCTGAGTCAAGTCTTCCTTATGCCAGGAATATTGCAGACTCCTGTAGTCTTTCACTAAGATTCAATCTCACCATATCATTGTGTATGTTCAGACAGTCATGCCCTTCCCTTTGAAATGCAAAAGGTCCTTACACTATACCAATACTAGTCTTCTATTCCAAACCCTGTAGGCCCTGTGGAACTTAGCACTCATTTGGACTTTTAGATAGAGGAGGCAAAATTGAACGTTGCTACCACAAGGATGTGGGATGGGGACCAGGCACTGTTGCTGTAGGAAGAGGATAGAGAGGCAGGGGGTCAGAGAAGAGTGGAGCTGAGGTGGAATGTGGCTGGTGGAGGTACCAGGAGATCTAGCCCTCGTGCGCCTTCTGAGGCTGAATGAGGGAAGGGAAGAGTTTATTGCTGCCACAGTCCCCAGCAACAGCCTGACCCACAAGCCCTGAGCCATTCCTTGGCGGTAAGGGTCATACCAGCCTTGCTACCCAGGGCTATCGCAGTGACAAAGCAGGCAGTGAATGGTAGGTGCTTTGCCACTCTAGCAGTCTGTTGTCTGGAGAGCTGTACTCTTCTGATGCCCAAACATGTAATGTCCCACGGCTTTCAAAGCTGGCTTGCAGTAGATGAATGGGCAGAGCTCAGCAATAACCATGGCTGAACAACCTGCTATCTGCTCAGATCTGCTAAAGTTGCAAAATTTGAACTGAAGTTTTGGGGAAATTGTGTCTAACATAAAAGTTTTAGTAGTTAAACACTGTGGTCATTCTCTAGCTTTTCCTTTTTTTTTTTTTTTTGAGTGCTTGTTATGAACCAGATTAATCTTTTCATTGATTGATCAGTTCACCAGACTCGATCCCTTAGCAGCTGTGAAATGTTTTGAAACCTTCAGTAATTCATGAGACATTTGTCATAGGGTAGCCCTGGAGTAGACAGAACTGGGGAACTTTTGATCCTCTGCTGTGGTGGAAGTATTTCCAATGAAAGGTGTATTTGTCTGTTGGCCAGAGCTTCTCTCTTCTTGTATTCTTCCAAACTTGGAGCGTAGCCACGCTTAGGGCCAGATGTCTGAGTTTGCAGGCCTACTTTCAATCTCAACAGCAGTCAGTATCCCAGCTTCATTAATAGTTCAAGTTTTTTCCTTCTGTTAGGAAATCAAGAGCTTTTCCTCACCAATCTTTAAAAGATATTTTAGTCAATCTTACCCATTTTTACATGCTATGGTCTGAAGGGAATGAAAAAGTTCTCTTGCATTTTAGAGGGGTATTTTAGATTTACTTGAATTAATACTTGCATTACCATACGACTTTGCTACCGAAGACCAAGTTCGAGAGAAGTACTTTGGTTTTTTTAGAAGTTCATTTCAGAATAAATGTGTTCCCCAGTCTCAGACTGGCCCTTTATAAAGCTGGATGTGACAGCCTTATAAACTACAGAGCCAGAATTTCTGCTGGGACACACCTTATCTTTTATAATTTATAAAATCTTGTATTTTGCATTTCTTTGTCATTCTGTGCTTCTATTTAAGCTGAGTTTAGGCAGGACAAATTTAAAAATGAGGAGCCCAAGAAGAATTACTTCCAAGGTAAGCATACTGGCCATATGTATGAAATGTTTGGATGTGATTTCATTGCAGGCTCACATTCAGCTATCTAACGCAGTATGGTACATTGGCACTTCTTTCTCACTGACATCTTGTTCCCAAGAATCTGATTTCTTTCTTTTTACGTAGTCTCTAACATGGTCACTGAGAAAGCTCTAAAAGCTGAGCGTCATCAGTATAGTAGCAGCACTGGGGTGCTATGTCTGCTTGCATTTTCAGGAACCTGAGAGAATGGCTTTGTAAAAGTATGAGCTGCTCCATTTATCACAATACCCTGTCACAGTGTTTTAAGTGCCAGCCTCCTAATGTGCTGCTTCTCCAAGTGTATGGAAAAGGCCTGGCAGGAAAATCTCTCTCCTGCAAAGACGGCTTACTAAGGCAGTATTACAGAAATGCTTTTCAGAATCATCAGAGAGGACAGTTACTATCCCACACTTGGAAACAACTGAGCCTTTCTCCTCTCCCATATTTTCTAGTTGATACGCATCCCTCAAAGCAGAAGTTTTTGCTGTCTGTCCTGAAATGAAAAAGCTTTCGATGTGGAATGACATTCACTCGTACAATTTCTATTGCTTCGGTCTGCGAGGTCATCCATTTCTTCCAATACAATTGTCTAACCCTATCACATCTCTGTATTGCCTCACGAATTCATAGGGTCAGCAAACTTCACCAAGCATGCTCCAAATACTAACAGGAACATTATGTAAGATGAGACCAAAACACCAATTGCTAGGGAACTGCCTGCCTTGTTTCCTTCCAGCTTGGTACTCCCTTCCAACCCACCCTCTTTAGCCAGTTTCTTTGCAGCTTGCAATTCTCATAGGTCTTCCCTGTCTTCTCCAGTTTAATTAATAACTTCCTATGTGGTAGCAATGTGAATAATTTTCTGATATTCAGATAGAGTAGATCAGCCAATAATTCCCTGTCTGAATACGAATTATCTCACCAGAGAAGGAAACCAGTCTAGTCTGATCTAACATAGCAAACTCACATTGTATCTTGTCCCATTTGCTATTTCCTTCCATGTCTATAATGATTCTTTTCTTTAAAAATGACTTAAGTTTTGGCAAAAGCAAAGCCAAACAAATGGCTCCATTGCAGCCAACATAATTTATGGTGCCAGTATGAAATAAAGGTATTGTGTTTGCTGTTCTCCAGTCAGATAACACTGCTGAACACCACCGGCCCATTCTTGCTTTTTCTTAATGCAAATCTGAACCAAAATCTTAGTGTTTTGGGACCACAGTTGAAATGCCTTTACTCTACATGTCCCTCTGTGGCAGAGCGGATGGGCCCTGTAAGGGCTCAGGAAAGCAGCGACACCCTGTAGGTACCGAGCCAGCAGAAGGGAGGACTCCCAGCTGGTGGATTTAAATAGCATGTCTCTCTCGGGGGAGATTCCCAGAGGAAACTGAATTCAGCGAAAGCCTTTACAGGTGGAGGAGGTTCTCTTTCTCGACTTCAATCTGAATTGAGGGTATCTATCTAACCCAAAACCTGGCACTGGCTGCTGCTTTTACCCAATTTTAGGGGAGTATCTGTGGCAAACATGGCTTAGATTGGTAAGTGGCAAGAGCCCACATGCTGACCTTTCCCAGCCTTAAAAATATGAAGGACAGAGGGAGAAAAAGAAGGAAAGAGTCCTCTTGTTTTAAAGAGGAAAAACACTTGAGGACAGATGCTGTCTCAGTTTGGGAATGTGCCATTGTATCTTTGTGGCAGTCTCAATGAGAGACAGTAGGTGCGTCTGTGCCACTAAAAATAAATCTGCAGTTCACTCCCTTTCCACAATTGCATAAGCAGAAGCTGGAATCTGTTCCAGGACATAACCAGTAGAGACTGTATCTTTTCTAGTGCTCTGAAGTCCCACTCACGCAGGCAGAGTTCTGGGCAGAAGTCTGCAGTGTTTCACAGTGAAAAGCCATATGTGAGTATGGCATAGCACCCTGAGAAGCTGTAAAACCTACTTCAGCTTGAATATCTGAGTTAAACTGAGCTTTTACTTTACCTGGGATCTACTTAAAATGGTAAATAAAAAATAAAAGTCATTGGGGGTTTTTTGCTCGACGTCTTGGTGGAGAAGCTTGTCAAAACGAGCACTAGCACTGTGTGCTTATTTTCATGGCACTACTGCAAGCACAACCAAAAGCACAGCCTGCAGGCTCCTACTTCAAGCCTCTATTCTACAGAAGCAAAAATCTTCAGTGACGTAGCATGATATACAAGACGATAAGCACAGATTGTACCGGTGATCTTCTGTGCACCTTGCCTGAGGACATTGTGCTGCAATTGTTTAACAGCCTAATTGCAATACAACAATGTAGTTTGGGATGGGCAGTGAAGAGTGACTTTTTCATAGGAAGTGATTTAAGAAACAGGTTGGAAAAAACATTAACAATGAGATGAGAAACTTGACCAGAGTGCTGGATGGTAGCACCTTACTTCTGTGAAAAATACTGAGAGATTGCTTTATAAGACTACAGTTCTGAATAAACTCTGGTTCCCTATGGGAAGCTTTGATTTTACTTAATTAAAGGTAGCCTCTTCCATTTAATTTTTGTCTTAACGTGTATCTAGCATATGAGAGAAAGAGGAGAGCATGTGCATTCTTCAATGGGCAGGCATCAGAATAACAACAATTCAGTATTTTCAGTACATGCAAAGAGTCTCAAGCATCACCTTCAAAAAATTGTTCTAATCACTCCAAAAGCAGTTTGGCAACCTTTGAGGCCTGCAGAACACAAAATGACTTATTTTAGTGTTGAGTTAAAAATCAAGACTTGGAATAGACACTGAATAACAAAATGCTAGCAAAGTGACCTTTTTGTCAGCAGTTATGAGTGCTTACTCTGCTTGACTGAGCAGACTGGACAGGCAGACTCTCACTGTAGAAAATTGGAATGAAAAATTTCCTGAAAGTTTCAAAAGGCTGCATTCCTGCATGGAGTAGGTGCATAAGAGAAAATTTGCAAAGGAGTGATCAGTGATATAAAATTGTTAGGAGCTGATTTCTGAATTTGAAGGAAAAATATTCAGTAGACTTGAAATTACTTGAAATTTCTAGGCCAAATTGAACTCTGATGTGATAGAGAAAAACTGGTTTGCTATTCTTCTGTAAGGGTTTAATACATCAGTATGTAACAAGCTAAGAAACCTCACAGTGTAACCCCATGAGATCTTCTCTTTATGACTGTGAAAATAAAATAATGCACAAGAGGCAATACTTCAGGTGTAAATGCAAGATTTGTGCCACAGCAATTATACACGTTCAAGTACAGAGCAAGAGAGGTGAGCAGGATGCATACTGACAGTCTGACTTGTCCAGAGAAAAGTTTGCCCCTGATAAGACAGAGCTACTTCACTGTTAGTTTTAAATCATAATATTGCAGCATTTCAAACCTCAAACATCTTCACTTTCCCCTGTCTGATATGTTTACTTACTATTTCTTCTGCTAATGTTCTGTGTGGTTCATTCTTTCTGAGGCCTTAAGTAGAGAATGAGAGCAGTGCTTCTGTTGAATGGCGATCAAGTAATGTAGAAACACTTTGTGGAGATGTATGGAAAATGTTTTTCCATTGTGTGATGAAACGGGCACTGGCTTATTCTAATCCACAGCACCGTGGAAGGCACCCTGCTGACATTGTATCTCTTGTGTGCTACAAGAAACAGTAGCTCTAGTAGAAGCATTGCTAGCTCAGCTTTCAGGAAGCAGCACTGAGCATTTAGTCTGGGCTTGGTTTTCAGGGCCCAGTTTGAAAACATAAAAACTTGCATCAAAACTCAGCTTTGGTCACCAGTTCTTCTTAGTCCTAGACCACAGCCGTTCCTGGAAGCGTATTGCAGAAAACTTAGTCAAAGTTCATTGAACTGTAGCTGAATTGTGGAGCTGTGCTGGGACTGTCGAGCAGAGTCAAGGGAGCTTTGGCGGTTCAATGTTTGATCTGAGTGTTACTGAGCATGTGCTGCAGTTAATTCTAAAAATTAGTTGCAAAATGTTCTTTCCAAATCAGCTGAAGGGAGCTCCCTCAAAAGCTACTAGGAATAAGATCTGGAGAGAATTCTGATAAGATTTGTCCCAAGCAGTCCCATTTGGGGGCAGATGTGGAGTGGGGTTCGCAAGCCCCTCAGCAAGTACAGATGGCAGCACGGTGTCATTCATGGTGAACTGCTGCTTTATTCACTGAGGCCCTGTTGTGTGAGCATTAGTTAGAAAAGGATGCACATACAGGTGCTTCTTACACCTGTCTTATAAAGGCAGATTTTCACAGCTGTGGAGATACAAAACCATCTGGTGTAACATTCACGGGGGAATTAAGGCTGGATCCGTTTTCTTGGCTTTCAGTAACCCAGACCACACGTGCAAAGTGGGTGAGTGTGCACAGGGGCAATGTAACACTTTGTGTGTATAGGTGTAAGAGACGTGTCTTCTGACTATGCAAATCAGTTGATGAGTGCTTGAGGGGGAAAGCACTACTTGTTATTCACATTTTCACATGTTATTTATGAGGCTATGCATTTGCAAAACAGGCATGCCATTTTTCTCTGCTGTCTGTGAGTTGCTCAGTGTCATTGGGATGTCTATAGGCCTGGCACTAAAATGACATTTCTTTCATCTCCACCTATTTGCATCCACAAAATCTGCATTTGGCCTAATGTGGTGCTGTTTCCAAAAGCCTGATCCTGGGGCTGCATTATAAAACATTTTCATAAATATTAATTTCATAAAATAAAGTATTCCCCTTGACAATACTAGGATTTCAAAAGAGTTTTAAACCCCTTTTTTTCATTCAGTGCAAATAGAAGTATATCTTTGTTGTTAAAGCCAGATAATAATTGAGCTATATTTCACGTACCTTTATTTCTAAAAGTTGACAAAGGCAATGCACTCTTGAAGCTTGCAAGAGCTTGTACTAGAACTGGGTTCAAACTTTTTGTGGTGGTCCTTTTTGCGTAGGTTTTGAAGCTCAAATAACACCGGTAAAAACTGCTGTACGTTGGAACAGTGTGATGAGCTGTAGTTTTAGAGAGGAAGAACAAATCCTGTTATTTATTACGGACAAGTTACGGGATGCCGTCCTACTTAAGCTTTGCAAGTAACAAACAAACAATCGAAAAGGCTATTGCCTTCATCTTTCCTTAGCCAAGACACAATCTACCTAAAAAGACGGGGAAACTTTAAGGTTTCTGAAGCCTTTGTTGGTAGCAAGAGGAGAGAGAGAAAATCAGAAGTTCCCAGTGAATCAAAGTAATTTGAACCCCATAAAAAAATTGTTTAGCAGTAGTCCAGAAATTCATTTAGTTTATTTGCATGGCCACTAGGGCTCATATTTTAACCTGACCTAAGGCTGCACAAATGCATTAGTAATTCCAGTTCATGAAGGAAGATCAGATAATCACATCTTGCTTTGCTTATAGCGGGAGTTAAAAATGTGCATAACGACTTTAAAATATCTGGATACTTACAAGCTTATCTCAAATATAAATAAGTTGGGGGCTCAGGCTTTTTATTCTTACCTTGCTCTTTGGTACCCCTGGTTCAGTGTAACAGATTTTTCAGAAGAATCATAGTCGCCGTCCCTTACAAATATCACATTTCCTTGAAAATGCCATTGGTTTCAGATGTTCTTGTCATCTTGAGATGGGTAAACTGCATATATAATTAAAGCATAGTGGAGTAAGGAAGATCATCTGCATCACGAACAAAGTCTGCGCTCCCTAGACAGCGTGTCTGGCTGCAGAACGGAACCAAGCATATGTGCGGATGGTCTCTCTCACAAGGTTGGTACTCCCCAACAGCCTGGGAAAAAGAAAAACTGGAGAATCATGCCCACTAACCACAGCCTAGGTTAGGAAACAGGCTCCTGGTATAGTCAGTTGGAAGAAAAAGTCTCATTTTAAAGAATGAATCAAACCTCCAGTGTATTACTGGTGAGCTGGTGAGTTCCCTGTCTCAAGGTGGCACAGCCTGTACACAGTGTGTGAGCTGATTGTATGTGTAAATTATGTATGCAGTGGAGTCTCTAAAGACACATAAATTGAATCAGGACTCCTACAGCCTTAAAATCAGTTATAGGTGGGAACTAGAGAAATGTCAAAAGTAAGGAGTAATAGATACAATATGCCTGACCGAGTCACATCATACATTTTGGTTTTTTCTATCTAGTGTAATTGTACTATGCCATGAATTTGAGTGTATGCTGTGAGAAGGGAAATGTGAATAGGGATCTGTTGTTATAGAAAATTTTGCATTTATTTTTAATAGCTCTGCCTTCAAATGAAGGCTTTATGGAAACTCTAAGTCTTGTGATTTGAAAACGTTTTTCTTCCAATTTCGTTAAAACCCTACCATCCAACAAAATGAGATTATGTTTGATTTTGTTGAGATTTTCCAGACAGTTTTAGTAACTAAGTCAAAATTACATATGTTTAGTTAGCAAAGATTTTTTTGTTTCAGTTTTTTAATTAATCTAGATCTGTTTTCTAAAGCGTTCTTCCCCCACCTCTTCCCTACCCCCATGGACTGCTGTAATCATATACTGCTGCTCGTCACTTAAGGAAGACTAGCATTTCCTGGAATAAGTAATGGAAAGCAAAGCCAGCTTAATGATGCTACATGAAGGGAACAGCCAATTTTTTAAAGCAGACGTAATGCTGAAATTAACAGTCTACATGTTGTCAGACAGTTTTGGCCTCCTCCACTTGCATGGAGCCCTGAATTCCTCACATACATGTGAAGTCTCTGCTAAATGGCCACGTTATTTTCTTTAGTGGTTTTCTAACAAAATGCGTTATCCAGTTTGGGGTTGGGGGGGGGGTGGGGGAGTGTGATTGAATTTAAATGAAACGTTCTCGAGCTGGAAGAGAGAATAGGATGCATCAAACAACAGGAGAAGGCTGCAGACAGCTGTTCTTAATGTGACACGCTTCATCATAGAGTCACAGAATGGTTTGGGTTGGAAGGGACCTTAAAGATCATCCAGTTCCAACCCCCCTGCCACAGGCAGGGACACCTTCCACTACACCAGGCTGCTCAAAGCCCCATCCAGCCTGTCCTTAAACACTGCCAGGGAGGCATGGTCACTGCAGCCAGGGCTGCCCTTGAGCTTCACAGTCCCTGCCAGCCCCTCCTTGTTGGTGAGAATGAGGTCTAGCACAGCACCTCTCCTCTTGGCTCCTGTATCACTTGGAGATTCAGCAGATTGTTATTTTGATTTGTTAAATTGAAAACAAAATTCTTCCTGCTCTTACTATGTACGGCAGTCTAAGAATAGAACAAAGATCCATTAATTAAATAAGGCAGCAAATCAGAAAGAATAAGGATAAAATGCTGGTCAAGGAGAGAAATTTGATTTAATTATCAGTCATGAGTGTGTATTGAAATACAGTGTGTGGGTAAAACCTGCTGGCAACTTGAGACTGGGATGCAAATACTCCAAGAGTTTGCTTTGCCAGCCTGTGTCTCCTCATTAGGTGCTTCCTGATTAAAAATGGAGCAATTCCTATTCATCAAAGAGAATACTGTTATATTCTGTGCTTAGGAGTACACATTATTTTTGATACCATGATGAGATCTCTTTCTTTGTGAATACACCAAATCATAATTTCTTTTTTCTTTTAAAAATGCATGTTACGGAGCTCAGTTTATTACTATGGAAAGGCTTTGAGGTTATTTTCCATTTCAAACAAAAGAGGAAACACTATATTCAGAATTGACTGTAATTGACTGTTTTCCAGCAAACTTTTGGAGTACATTCAGGGTCTTGACATTAAAAAAAAAAAAGAGAAGCTGGGAATTTAAAGTAGATCCAATTCAGAGATGCATATATGTATATTTGAACACTTGGAAAATATTAATTTTCTTGTGTGAACGGGTAAATAGTTAGATAAGTGTGATCAAGGCCTCAAATTAGTATCCAGTACTGAAAGCATGGTTGAGACTGATCCAGAATTACTAAAAGATCATTAAACTGTGGCCCAAAGGACCCTTAGTCATAGATGTAATCTGCTCTGCATTCAGGGCTAGAGGGATGACAGCTGATCCGGGTGCCCCTTGTCACACTGGGAGCATCACTCCCTGCTGTTCCCCGGTGAGAGCTGCTCCTGCCATGCCTTGGCACGGCGTCACACGGATGAGTTGGGGAAAAGTGGCCGTTCTTCCACCTCAAGTGCTACGTACCATGGCGCTGTCAACATAAATCAGTCAAAGCAGAACATAACCGGTAGCACATCACAAACACGGTATCTAGTGAAAAGACTGGATTTGCTGACGAGGATCTTCTCACCCAATTCCATAAGAAAAATTTAAGCCTTTTCTTACAAAAACCTCTAGTATTGTTTTTGAATTGTCTCTCTCAGTCCAGTAACATCCCAGCTCTGACTCACTTTCAGTTCTGCTTTAATGCTTGAAAGAATAATAGTCTTTGATCTCTTAGAAGGACACGCTTTCCAAATAACAAGAACATCTGAAAAAAAACCTTGGAAAAGAGGTTCTCTTCAGATCATTCTGGGTAACTAGTGTTTCACCAGGTCCTTCATAGCAGGCGACTTCTTTTTTTTTTTCCTGAGGCAGGACCACCAGCTATGTCTCAGAGTTTTTACCTCTCCACTCTGCATCTGACAAAAATGGAAGTGAGAGAGATCATGTTTCTCAACAGTACCTAAACTGAAATAATCCTCTGCAATCCCACAGTGAGTTGTGTTTTTGGGAAGATTGATTTATTTCCCATTTACCTTAGTTCTTCCCTTAGCTTTGGTGGGAAAATTCCACTCAGTTTTCAGTTGGCTTAAGTCTTTAAGCCTCTCTATAAAAAAAGCATGACTTACTCAGGTGGGAGATTCTCCTTAAACAGACACCAAATCTTCCTTCTCACTGGCACTTGGGGATTTGTGTGTGCCTCAGCAAGCGCTGGTGACCTCCTACCCCTTCAGCCTCCTGGGGGTGTAGTGGCCACTGCAAAGCTGCTCTCTGTGCAAGCAGGCTGATGATGGGAGTAAACGATGCTTTGGATTCTCTGCCGATGTGAATTGTAAGGAAGAGCAGGAAAAAATAGTTGTAGGTATAAGGACAGTGCAGATTTCTCCTCTGGTCTCTAAACCCTTATGAGGCCACTTACAGAATGTCTACACTCAGGTGCCAGCAGTAACATGGCAGGTCCCTGCCCCTCACATTGAGCCAGCAGGATGTTAGCCCCCTTTGGCAAGGGGTGCCGACAGCATTTGGCTGTCCAGAGAAGAATGACAGTGGTGCCGGTACTGCCATGCATGCCAGTGCAGCCCTGCGAGTGGCCCCGCTGTGCCAGAGGGTGAGCAGAACCCTTCCCTGCAGTGCGGCCAAGGCTCTGCCTAGGCTATGCTTACGGGGCAGCGCAGACAAATGCATCCCCCGGCAAGGGGCCAGCTAGCTCTGCACCTCCTCAAGAGCTACTTTTGTGAAGTTAAGTTGCTTGTCTGAAAGGAAAAGTTGCTGGGCTTTTAGCTAGTCTGGCACTCACAGAGAGGAGTGGCATCGTCAGTTCTATCTTCTTTCATGCCCTGCTGTTGCGAGCCTTTTGCACTCCCCTACCTGACGCTCGCAGAGGGGCTTGCGGGTGGCAAATGCCTAGCAAAGGCTTATGGATATTTGCCTCTCGATATTAGCAAGGGGAGAGAATTTCTGCTGCCTCACCCTCTTAGGTCATGCCCTGTCTCCAGAAAACTGCCAAGAGGAGGGATTGTGAAGGCGTTGAGGGGAAAGGAGAGAAATAATGAGATCTGAATCAGGGATAAATCTCTGGAGAGGTACAGGCTTTCTCTAAGTCATCTTCTCCAGGTACTAGTCTATTCTGTCTTATTTTTGGCATGATTTGTCTTCAAAAGTTTCCAATGGCTTTTAGAATTCTCTCGCAGCAATTGTTTCTATTATTTCTGGACCACTGGCTCCCTGCCCCCTGCTCTGCTGAGTCGACTCTGCAGAAAAAAGTGCTTCTCCGGGCAGCGACTGACAGCACACTGCCCCAGGAGCAGCAGCGCCTCAGAGCTGGTTTATGGCATTTGGCAGGGGATGTCACGCCTTCCGGGCCCTGCTGCTCCTCCACATGGACGGGTAGCACAGCTGAAGAGGAAACTTGCTTAGTGTCTCAATGCACAGGCAGCACAGGATGCCAAATTAACAAGCCTGAGTGTCAGTGCTGATAAAGCGCCTATGACAGGAGTACAGTTTAAATGAGCCGCTGATACCACAAAAAAAAAAAAATCTGTCCAAAAGTCTATTTGTGTAATCCTGTAAAGCAAGCACACAGTGTGTCTTCTTCCATTTGACCCCTCCTATAGCAAAAGCTTTGTCTCTGTAGCTGGGGTTGGGGCTTGGGGACTGTATTGCCATAATATTGCAGATACTCAGTGCCAGCATGTCTAGTGAAGCTGTAGCATGTTCACATAGACGGCAGGAGAGAAAGGAGTGGTACCATGGAAAAGCCAGCTGGCTGCTCACTGACGCTGTCAGTCACTTAGAGCATCCCACAACAGCTTTGCTACGGGTTACCGTATGGAACTACACTGCATAAACATATCTGTGTAGAGGAGGCAGAGGGAACCAATTTGGAGGACGAATAATTCACCTTCTCGGAGTTTGTATTCACTCCGGTTGGTAATTCTCCTGCCAAAATCACAGTTCACTTGAAACGTCAGAGCTGTGTTTCCAGTGCTGAACCTTGCAGCAAGGTGCTGCTGTTGGGAGTGGTACAGTGAAGGTTGGACGCGGGCACAACTAAGATCAGTCCTTCTGTTCCTGTGTCCTGCTTACTGCCATAGCATTCAGAGTGTGCTGTGGACAGCATGGGAGTATGGAAAGACAGATCCTGTGCCAAAGAGCTTAAAATTATAGATAAAGAAAGTGGAAAGAGGAGAGGAAAAACGGGCTTGGTATCAGACATTGGCTAAATGAAAAAGAGGGCTGATGAAGAACCACAGGACTGAGATCCTAATGCAAACAAGTCTTGAATTTTCAAATTGTATTTACAGGTTTTCTGATGCTTAACTTCTCGAGAAGTGCTGAGTGTTTACGCTGGGGAAAACCAAACTTCCTTAATGTGACAAGTCCCAAATGCAGGATCGGTGGCATCCAAAATCATTGGTTCCTTTCATGAATTTTCACTTATGTACAAAGCTCCAGATAAAAATACACCATATTTCTGAAAAAAAATATTACCAATGTTTTTAAACAATTTTCATTGGTGTTAGCAAGGGATTATGGACTTCTAAATAAAGAGATAACACACTGACAAGAAGTCGGTTCATGAATGTCAGGAAAGAAAATATTTCAGACTTGACAAACAACAACAAAATGCCTTAAACTTAAACCCACAGGACTTGAACTTTAAAATCAGATCAGATCCGAAGGAGCAAACCAAACATGTGACGTAGGACATAAGCCAAGCCAGCAGCTCGCTGGGCTGAGGCACTGCCTGGAGGGGAGGCCGGTGGTGCTCATGTCGGGTGTAATACAGGCCAAACAGGCTACAGACTTCAAAACGGGAAGAATGCGCTAACCTGGAGCGAGTCAGACTACAGCGCTTTACACCAATTTGAACTGTCAAAGTCTTACTAGAGTCTTTCTACAGAGTATCAGTGCAGGTTAGCTGCCAGGCCACGAACTCACAGCCAGCCATGTATGTCACTCGCGTGGTAGAAAGGCTGGTGACTGCACGGCTGATGGGGAACCAGTAGAGCAGGAAGCTACTTCAATAAAACAGTTTAAAAAAAACCATATATGATTATATATGCACAAGCAATCGGCGCGTGTAAACAAAGTGCAACCTGCTAAAGGACAATCTAGCTCCTTGACTGCTGTTAGAGCTTTCTCCTCTGTAGCTGCAGAGGATCCTTCTGCACTGGAGTAGCATGTGGTAAGGGGCCAGTGACTGGTGAGAAGGTAACATGCTTACTGGTGAGGCTAGGTGCCAGCCCATGCAGGAGCAAGACCTGCGCCTTACAGCCATGCCTGCTTCTGGCTCTGATCTCTTCGNCTCCTTGACTGCTGTTAGAGCTTTCTCCTCTGTAGCTGCAGAGGATCCTTCTGCACTGGAGTAGCATGTGGTAAGGGGCCAGCGACTGGTGAGAAGGTAACATGCTTACTGGTGAGGCTAGGTGCCAGCCCACGCAGGAGCAAGACCTGCGCCTTACAGCCATGCCCGCTTCTGGCTCTGATCGCTTCATCTTTCAGAAGGAAAGCTCAGCCTCAGGGTAGCAGCCACAGCTATAGGGCAGCCCCTATAGCCTGCATATCTACAGATGCCCTGCAGCAAGCATGGTCCATGGGGTTCAGTGTGTGTGTGCAACCGAGCAGAAGGCTTTTCCCCAAGTAAAGCACAGGGTTAGTTAGAGGCAAACTTGGATACAGTTAAATATGCACACTAATTGCTCCAGAGAGTTCTCATCCCCGACTGCTCCAATTGCTGTGTTACAGACAATATGTACACTACTTGTGCCTCCTGCGGGGATTTTCTTTTTCAGAATTCCTGTGCCTGGTGAAAATGGTTTCTGAAAATCTGGATCTTTATGACAGTTGTAACTGAGCCCAAAGTAATCCAACTAACAAATGCTCAATCTCAAACAAAAAGACTAGAAACAAGTTCTTGGGAAAAGCCTTGTCTTAAGCCTACCATTTGTCTTGTATCTGTTTTCTTTCTCCAAAAGTTGCAGCTCTAATACTGTTTTGTTGTTGGAGACGAAACTAATGAATTCACCTTCATACTCTGCTTTTCTTTCTGTGCTCTGGTAGTCACAGAGAAGCCAGAGCTCCCTGAAAGCAGAGAAACAGAAGTAGTTTACAAAAAACCTAGCTAAGGTTTAAAATTCAGCATTCACCACTTCACGTAATTGCAGAAATTTGCTGTTTAATTTACACAGAGACATCATGGCACAGCTGCAGAGTGCCTCTTACAGAGTGGTTTTTAGGTTACAGCTTCTCTTTTTCCCTCCTTTACAAAGAGAGGCCACAAACAAAACACAAAAAAATTGACATCCTTGTTGCTTGGTATTTTTCACTAGGTGTTCAATGCTTTTAAAAGGTCATGGTAAGGTATTGCTTCTTAGATGCACCAATTTAGTGCAATCTTTTTAAACTAGCTTATGTTCTCTGCATGTTCTTAAAATTCATGCTTAAGTGCTTTTGATGTTTTGCAACTTTTCATGGACTACAAATACCTGAGAAGGTTAGAATTGCCATCCTTACTGGCTGATGCCTTCTTTCTGCTGCAGAGGGGAGGATTTAAGACACAAATGATGGTGAAAGGTTTTCATTTGGAAAATACTTGTGTAGAAAACAAATCACAGAGGTGACACTGAACAGACAGGATTAAAGGGCATGCAGGATTGCTCAGAAATGCTACTTGAAAGGTAGTGGAAACAGACTAATTAAAAAAGCAGCAAAGCATTAAAGGATTATCTAATCTAAAGCTAAAAAAAAATGAATAATTTTTGACAAAAAAGGGAAGAAAAAGAAAAAACCTACTTCTTGCACAGGAAGAGGAGGCTCTTTCTTACAGTAACCAAATCAAGTTTTGACATTGTGCTTTCTATTTTGCCATATGCATATGCTTGTTGACTTCCAAAAAACCCCACTCCAAAACCATAAAACATTCCCAGCTTCCCAGCCCGGGTAAACATTGCTTCTGGTTACTCAAAGGATTCATGACCACCATTAATTATTCTCCACACCCAGTTCCCACTCCTTTCCCGTCTGCTTTGTCTCATGGTGTGTGCACATATAGGGTCCCTAATTCTCATTTCAATGTATTAACCTTAAGTTCTGGGAAAATTATAGTTCTTACCAAAAGGTATAGGAAAATAAAACTTCAGTATTTGTTTTTAAAATCGCGGTGAAGTTAAATGTGTACAGCCTTCTGAGTGCTGGCTGTTACTTGAGTTAATGACATTTTTAACAAACTGATAATGGTTGATTCTTTGCAAAAGAAGTCAGTGTTCTTTCCAAGGCCAACCTAAATCAATGTTGTCTTCTTAGCTGCTGTCTATTCAAAAGAGAAAATCACAGATTATGGGTCATTTCACTATCTTTCCCAGGTTTTCTATCCTCATCTCCGTGGATAACCCCAGTTCTTCCAGCTCTTTGCTATTCAAAATTTAATTATTTCCTTTGCTTGTGGCCTGCACTTTCCAATATCCCCCATATTTCTTCAGTGCAATTTCCATCAGGAGTCCAGCTCTAAAATCAAGCTTTGTTAGAAGTAAAGAATCTTTACTTGATAACTTGCTTTCCTTGAGGAACTCACCTATGAAAAATTCTAGCAATAACTTTAGCCCTTTAATATTTCTGCTATTTTTGTCTGGGTCAAAAACATTGTAAAGAAAAATTGGCACTTGAAATGTAAATCCATGAACATTTATAAGTCAGAAGAGCTCAAAGAAATGCAGAAAACCTCTCTTCAAAAAGGAAGAAAAACTAGAAAATCCATCCTAAAAATTGTCATAGTTTAACCCCAGCCAGCACTAAGCCCCACAGAGCCGCTCGCTCACTCCCCTCAGTGGGATGGGGGAGAGAATTGGCAGAGTAAAAGTGAGGAAACTCATGGGTTGAGATTAAGGCAGTTTAATAGGTAAAGCAAAAGCCATGCATGCAAGCAAAGCAAAGCAAAACAAGGAGTTCATTCACCGCTTCCCATCGGCAGGCCATCTCAGCCATCTGCAGGAAAGCACGGCTCCATCACGTGTAATGGCTACTTGGGAAGACAAATGCCATAACTCTGAATGTCCCCCCCTTCCTTCTTCTTCCCTCAGCTTTATATACTGAGCATGGTGTTACATGATATGGAATATCCCTTTGGTCAACTGGGGTCAGCTGTCCTGGCTATGCTTCCTTCCAGCTTCTTGTGCACCTGAACACTAGCAAGGCACAGGAAGTTGAAAAGTCCTTGATTTCTTAGCAACAACTAAAACCATCAGTATATTATTAACAGCCTTCTCATACTGGATGCCAAAACATAGCACTATTTTAGATACTAAGAAAAAAATTAGCTCTGTCCTAGCTGAAACCACGATAAAAGTACGAAATTATTTTTTTTAAACTAAAACCAGAGGAATTTGAAGTCCTTCTGTAAGTGCAAATTTAAAAACAAACTTAATTATATAATTTCTCACAAACTGATATTTTGATGGCTAAATAGCTGACAGTGACTATCTGGCAATGTAAATAGAGCCTGTTCCTCTGATGCTTCATGCCTCAGGGAGTTATTTTCAAAACAGCAAACTCTTGTTTTCTGCTTGCAGGGAGTGGTTATAAATGACTAACAAACAAGTGCTCAGCAATAGCAAAAATTCAGGTCTTCCCTTGGCGGTTTGATTTCAGACAACCGGGATGCTGGGGAAGAGAAGTCAGTGACTTTATGTGTATATTCATGTGAAGAGAGTACCTTCCTGAGCTGTGTGGCCAAAGGACACCTGAATTTAACCACACAACACCCCCACTGTGTCCACACCAAATCAGATACTTTGAGTTTGCTGTGCTCGCTACCAGAGAATGAATACGCCGACCTTTCTAGGGGTCATGTACTCTCAGAGTTTCTTTCAGGTCAAGCTTATGATTGGGTGTAAACTGCAATCTGTACCGTACTGGTCTGGGGGCAAAAAGAGAGAATAATTTTCTCGAATGGCAAAAAAACCAACCCTAAATGTGCACATAGGTTTATTATTTTATATATATATTATATATATATTATTATATTATATTATTATATAAATATTAATGTAAACATAGGTTTATTGAAAGCGTGGGGAAAAGGCCTACTTACTGGCTAGCCATTTCATGGCTAACTTGAGCATGTTGCAAAGGCAGAGGAAAGGACAAGATTCCCATCTTGCACCTGAAGTTATGGTGGAGTACCTCAGTGGTGCCAAGGTCAGCCAGCTAATCTGCTAGCAGTGTCTCGCAGGCTTGCGTCGCGGGGGCAGGAACCATGGCACACAGGAGGGAAGGAGGTGTGAGTCCTTAGCGGGAGGGCTGTTTGCATTCCTTTCTAACTCATAGAGCCGGTTACCTAGATGTAATTAAGAGATAAAGATACTTCATAATGGCAGGGAAAACCAGGCCCCCTGCCTAGAGCCATTTTGAGTGCCTTCCCTGGATGCAATTGCATAAATAGCATAAGGCTCTTTTTTTCAGTTGTTCAGGACAGGACTTTCCAACGTGTTTGTTTGCATCGGTGTGCCACTGTGTGGTTCAGCACCAGGCTTTAGCTTTGCAAAGTTCCAGAGGAAGTTTAGATCTGGGCTTGTGGTTCAGATGCACTGTGAGAAAGGAAGTCAGAAGATTTCAAATGTGAGAGCAGTCCAGCCAGCTATGGAAGTGCTGGCTGCTCAGCTATTAGTACTTGTCATTTCCATATGCTCTGAGTTTCAGCCAAATACTGAAAAGACAAAAGAGGCTATTTGCTATGTGCCATATAAATATACGTCTGGGTGCAGGCTGGGTTCTCATTAAACCTACTCCATTTACCTAAGGCTGTTACACCTGCAGTCTTGTAGCAGAAATTGGAGAATGAAGGGAAAAAACCCCACCATGTTCCTTAAGCCTTGACTCCTTTCCTTTTGTTTTCCATTCAGCAGAGCTTCATGATAGGACTAAAGAGGTGACATCACTCCACTAGATAAATTAATTTAGATTCTCAGCAGAAAGCTAGCAGTCAGTGCCAAGGAAGAGAAAGGACTGCAGGAGGAGTGGGAAGGCCACCATCTGCACAGTGAGGTGGCTGGTGCCAACTGGGCCCAGGGCTAAAGGATGGAGAAGGGGAAAGGATGACCACTGTTCTATGTGCATGGCTTCTGTTGTTTCCTTAGCTACAGATGGGACATGCCCAGAATTTGGAAGTTTCTCAGACTGCTAGGAAAGAAGAAAGGTGGAGAATCCAGTACTGGAAGCACATGGCTGGAATTTGTCTGGGGTACAATTAGTAGTGTCTAAACATGCGTGATGCAGTGAATCACATCAGTTCTGTCCTGACTGCGTTTATTTTAGAGAGTTAGAGGTTTAATGTTGTAAAAAGATCAAAGAAAGAGTAACTTCCTCATGCTTAACTTTCATCAATTTGTTGTATGTCACTTTTATCAAAGCAATATTTTCCTAGTCTGGAGAATTCAAGAGTGCGATGATGTGTAGGAAATATCAGGATCTTTGCTCCGTATAACCCAAATCAATCACTAGGAATCTGGTATCATCTGGAGACTGCTACCATTGCATCTTCAGTTCAGACACAGGCTGTTGCAGAGGAGATACAGACTGTGTTCTCCTACAGAGTATTTACTTTTAGGGTTTTTTTTTGTTCCCTTTTATGCAAAATAAGTATTTTTGAATGTAAATATAAGATTAGGACTTGTATATGGAAAGTATGATTAGTGAGCGTGTGCCTACCAGCATGCATATTATTTTCATTAATCAATGGTAACAGTCATTTTGTTTTCATGGATTTTGGCAATCTGTTTGCTTTGTTCTGAAAGACTCGGTATCTAAGGAGTTTGCTGGAAAACAGAATTTTGCAAGAAGACGCTGAAAAAACACATTCTTTCAACCAGCTAAATGCTGTCATTGACAGTTACATCACATTATATGCAAACCACGTGTGAAAGCACAACACAAGCCCCACCACCCCTCTTGTCTGGTGAAGGCTCATGGGAGGGGTGTATTGCACATATTTCAAGACGAGGGGCTTTTAACATGCTCTTTAGCTTCCTAAAGCAGGTTTCTGACTTATCAAAGAAACATTGGTACATTTTCTAATCAAAAAACCAGTGAGATTTCAGCTACAGCAGGTGCTATTACCTAATCTATCACCACTTCTAAACTAAGACTGTTTTCTTGCTGGGGAGATATCTCTGACTTTATGGCTGCGTCATTTGGCTATTGGCCTAAATAAGCATACGTATGACTGATGTGTCAATGGTAGATTTCTTCTTGATGAAAACCAGGTGTTTGACAGTATTGCCTTAGCATCCCCTCTTGATAATGTTAATCACAAAGAAATGGAATTTGCCTTTTCCAGCTGTAGCAATCAAAATGTTATTGAAGGTCATTCAACCTACGCTCTTAGCATAAACCATGCAGGCACTTCTTAAGAATAATTTGTTCAGCCTTCATCTATTCCCACCAGCTAAGGAGATATCTATATCACAATAGCAGATATCTAACTTTAACATGGCTAACCATAAATTAGGTGGTTCTTCCTTAGTGTGAATGATCCAGCTCCATCTTAAAGTATCCATTTATGTCGCCTTTCATTTGGTTTCCTACCCCGTTGGGACAGCTGAAAAGTCATGTAGTGCTAAAGCTGCAAAAGGACTCATCTTTTGGATTTCCATGACTCCAGTTCACAATTTGAACCTGCAGCCTTGGATCTGGTGCTTAAACAGCAACAACCTTGGATCCCCTCTCCTCCCTGAGGAAGCTGGCACTTTGGTGGGATCTTTCTAATAGCTTGAGTATTGAACTAATAAATAGGAAATGATTCAGACGCAAGTTTGTATCTTACATCTTACTGTTTTTCTGAATCACATACAGCTTTACCTGATATAGGACTCCAGATGTTACTTAGACTACTTAGCCTGGTGGTCTGCAGTACCAAATCACTTCCCAGAGCTGGGAGCCTAAAAGGCTCAGTAAGCATAATTCTATTCTGTTTAAAGTATCCATCCCTGAGAGAGTCCTACTAATATGAACTATCCTTAGCCAGGCATGTATCTGATGACAAATAATGAATAAACAAAAAGTATTAACAGGTCTTAGGGGACTGGACTCAAGTTAGTTCTTTGAGGCTCTGAAAGGTTAGGTGTGTTCTTGCTGCCCAGTGATTTCACATCTGTGTAATGGAAGGCCATGCTCAAAAGTCAGGATGGGAGTACTATATCAGCTGAGGCCTGGCGGTTGAGAGATTTTCTGTATCCCAAGGCTAGAGACAACAAATCCAATGTGAATTAACTCACAATTAGGATACTCCCTACTGGAGAGAGCATGTACGTGTTCATATGGTGAGGAAGGTATATGCAGTGCCATTCTCCTCTTTCTTTCTCCATAGCTTTGAATGAATACAGCTTCCAGCACTGTTTTGACTGAGGATCAAACCTACTTACGCATATATTTACTAAAGAGTGCGCTGAGGATGGCTGCTAGGTCTGGTTCACCATGGCCAAGAAACATTTAAATTGAGGAGCCTGTCCAAATTTGAGAATTAAACAAATTCTCAGACTGTGAGATGGAGAACTTGCTCCAGAGTTAAGCAGAACTTCAGGGAACTTATCAGTAAAAATGTAAAACATTTTTTTTTTTTTTTAAGATTTCTTAATGAACTAAGCAGAAAACTTGAGAAGCACCATAAAGACTCTAGGAGTCCAAGCTGCCACTTCTCATGGACTTGCTCTTTTGACTCTCTAATAACATCTAAGTATTAGGAGAATAAATTCTTAAAATCATGAATTTAAGATTCTGTGGCAGTGGGAGCCCTGTAAGAACTCAAGAAATATTAAAAAAAAAAAAAAAGAAGCCTTGGGTCCTCTCTTCACCCACTCTTAGAACTGCTTTATGGTATTAGGTATATCATTTATGACAGTTTTCAAATGACTGTTCTGCTATAAAGGTAGAATATTAATTCTAAATCCAAAGTCTATTTTGGCATGACACACATATTGAGGACTTCTTGCACTTTAGATGAGAAACAATAAAATTGATATGAGACAATATAACAAAAAGAATAAAAACCCCTATTTCTTATGATTTGTCCCCTGAAGTATTATTCTGTTCAAGTTCAGCACTTGTTCTACTTGTAATACACTTATAAATTTTAAGAGAGAAGAATACTACTCTATTTCATTTTATAGCATCCTGAGAGTAGCAGTCAATCTATTTTCTTTTCTTACTGAAAGTGTGTTTATCTCATATTATTCCACCCAGCCACCATGTCATAAGAACAGTTATTTCATCGGGGTCATATGTTTCATTCTCTGTCCCTTATTATTTTGTGCGTTTGTACCAGATGTCAGTGGTTACTTCCAGAGTCAGACTCAGTTTTCACAATGGTCTTGCTTTAAATCTTCCCTGTCCAAAAATGTGTCTACTGTCATGGTTCAGGGGCTGAAGCTGTGACCTTCCCAGTTGCTCTCCAGGTATTCTTCAACCTTTTAAGATCACAAGAAAGTCTTTTAGAAGATGAAATTGCAAACAACTTTATTTTCAAGATACACAATATAGTCATATAAATAAAAGTGAACAAAACCCATTGCATCAGCGTAGTGGCCCACAGAAGCAGCTTTAATAACTGCTTGGCTTATTGAGGGTAAAAACTCTAGCCATGAAACGCTCCTTGTGCGGCTGCAGGTTCCCTCGTGAAGTCTGTTAGATTCAGTCAGGTTGGCTCATTGTCCTCCTGTGTGCTCATATCCCCTCCATCCAACACAACCCAGGCACCCAGAGTCCACTCAGCCTTGCCACAACCACCTTGCTCTTGCCAAACAAGGCTGACCCTGCCTAATTTCTTTGTTCTTGCCAAGGTTACCAGTAAAAGGAAACTGAACAAAGACAAAAAAATCTTTCAAAACCTCTTGTCCTTCAGAGACAGCCCTGTTACTGAGTGGAATTTTTCTACAACAGGAGCCTAAGTTTATCTGACCTTTAACATAAAAAACGCTGTTGCTGCAAAGTAATTCAAATGAGCATTTCTCTCAAGCACCATCTATAAAACAGTGCAGTTTTTTTAAATGAATGCACAGCAAGTGCTCTGGGCATGTAGATAATGGCTGCATCTCACTGGACAGCTGCCCTTAGCCTCTGTCTTTTTAATTCCTCCTGCCATTAGTGATCTTCCCTCAAGTTCCCAGCATGGATACAAAGAGAACAATTCCAAACCCCCTGGTAAGCCAAATGTTCAGATGCAAGTACCACGGTATCCACAGTGATTCTGTCCTTCCTCCTTGCAGCCAGGACCAAATTTGCCTTTGCAGTAATTTTATCATGGTCGATGGAGTTCCACAAGAAATTACTTTCAGGTAATTCCCAGTGGCTAGAGCAGCAAGAGCTGTTTACATTGATGCTGATTCCCAGAGCCATCCCTGGTATTTTTAGGAGAGAGGCTGGAAAGAGGAGTTTTGATTTTTCCGTATGATATTTCCAGTGAGTATTTCCCTTCTGAGTAGAAAACAAAATAACTTTAAAATGTACAAAAAATGACATAAAACTGTATGCAATCGCTTTTATTGGACTAACTAAAAATAAGAGGCTAGCTTCCATTACCATTGGGAAGCTATAAAAGACTAGGGATGTAATTTAGTTGATAATGTTATTGAACTTCTTTGACAAAGGTACACCCATCAATAACTTCTGTTATGATACTTGTATGTCCTCTAAAAATAGTTGCTTATTTTCTTTACGTACATTTCTTTTCAGAAACTGTTTGTGGGACAGCTCCCTTTAAAGAATAATTAATTTTAGCTTATAAATTAAAGGACTCCTTTAAGTTTCCCTGAATAGGTTAGAAGACATCATAAGCCATTCTCTCTTCATCTCCTGTTCTCATACTTGTATTCCATTGCCCTAGGGGAAAACTGCTGTGCCATTGTGGAGCTGAGCCACAGTGAGGGACTCTGGGGTTGGCCCAGAGGCCAGGAGTTAGCACAACCAGACACTGTTGTGCAGGAGCAGCCAGCTACCACCTAGTGGCTTCAACACCTTTACTAGGGCATTCAGAGACTTAGGACCCCTATGTCTCTGACAAAGGGAAGGAGATCACCATTAAACTCATAACACAGGTGGCAACAAACAGGTAGGTGTATTAAAAAAAAAAAAACCACCACAAAATACAGTCTCACCTCCTTTCAAACAGCAACACCAGCCTCCATCAGGCATGCTCTCTGAGGATTGATATCTGCTAGCAGTTAATGAGCCAAAGCACAATGTGGGCCATTAACTCCTCCCAGCTGGTTATCAGCTCCCCAGGAAATGTCCTACACCTCAATCATTATTATTCAATTACACTCACATCACTGGGTCCCGCAGCCTTTCTGCGACATCACATTTCTAACAGCTGTGTTTGGCCAGCAGCTGAAAGGCTGCATCCCAATGTGAAAGTCAGTGGAGGNAATGTCCTACACCTCAATCATTATTATTCAATTACACTCACATCACTGGGTCCCGCAGCCTTTCTGCGACATCACATTTCTAACAGCTGTGTTTGGCCAGCAGCTGAAAGGCTGCATCCCAATGTGAAAGTCCGTGGAGGGAGAAGGACATGAGGGCTGGTTGATGAGCAGCTGTGGTCGGTGCTGCATCTTCCTGGCTTTCCGGCGGAGCAGAGTGTACTGACAGTTAGATTCAAGTGGAGAGGAAAGAAAGCAATAGTTGTGCTGGCTCCTTAGCTTAGCTGTGGGCAACGATCAAGCCCGTGGAAATCAGGAGCCTCCTCCAAGCACCTGCCCCACAGAGCACAACAGCTTCGGTCAGGGTTTGCCGCGCAGAGGTGTTCAGAAACCTGACTAGCCTCACTGCATAGGCAAATCTGATTTCTAGTTTTGTTTTGTAAAGCCTCGTCTTTCACGCTTCCTTTGAACAGACAGTGTGGAAACCGCAGTGTGAATCTGCTGTCAAAATGTTTGCTTTTGATACTGTGAAACCCTTTCCATAAAGTTAAATCACTAGGTCGCTTTAATGTCAGAATACTATCTGTCTATATTACATGTATATAACAGCTCGTTCAGTATTTAAATGCACAGTAAATCAAAGTGGTAAAAGTTGAGATGAGCTGTTTTCATAGCATAGAATTGAAACGAGCAGGCTCGTTTTTCAAGCGAGAAGAACCCAAATGAATCAATGCTGTCATCTTTCTGTGAAATGTGTCAATTTTAATAGAACTGTCTCTTTAATGGAAACATTATTCTGTCAGGAATTTTCCAACCAGTTATATACCCAGCAGCAACTGGTAAAAATGCCAGCACTGGCTTTGAAGGCTGTCCTGCTAGCCCAGGGCAGTCTGGCCGGTGAGCCACTCAACAACCTCCTTTGTGTGAGAGGAGCTGCTGCTGCTTCCGTGTGAGGGTGTGGGTAGGTCCCCCCTGCCAGCCCCAGTGTTGGGACCTGCTCCCACTGCATGACTGCTTACAGAGTCCTCAGTTTTCCTCCTTCTCTACCACCTTGCATCTAAGTATCATCACCTATAGACACAATATCTGTATATTCTACTCCTATTAAATTCTCACCAGGTAAGTGTGTGTGTTAGCTGGGTTTAGTCAGAAAAAGAGAGGTATCTGGACTGCAAGAGGTCTGTTGTATAGGATCTACTTTTCAAAATCTAAGTTGAACAAGGTTTCTTTTCCTGGATATAGCATTGTATCTTCTGTCCAGCTGGAATCGTGACTTGCGAGCTCTAGAAGTAAAGTAGTATGAGTGTGAAATAAAAAAAAAGAAAATTGATTTAATTTAAAAGCAATATGTTAAGAGCAACATCTGTAGAGTGAATTCCAGACACAGTCTCAAAATAGACTTTTGATCTTCTGTTCTCATCCATTGCATAGTGAGAGGCTGTTGCTACAGCAGAATGCAAATGAAGTAGGTAGTCTATTTCTCTGTACCGAACCTTATAAATCTCCAGTCCGCTTGTACTCCTAATCCTGTATTCAGCTTGTAAAAAGTAATCCTTATGAAAAAAGGAAGCTAGTTAAAAGGTGTGAAGAGTAGTGATGCTGAGTGAGAGTCGTGCCGTATGATGGAGGCATGTGGTTGTCACCCTCCTCGAGGGGCGTCAGGGCCTTGCCGCAGGCTCTCTCAGGCAGGACCTTGGTGGCGGTGGCAATGGCAATGTGATCGGTGTCTGCGCAGCACCTCACAGGGAGAGGGGGAGTTAGGATGGCATTTAGACAATTTTTTCTTTACACATCTCAGAGGCCAAACACCTCTACCTCCCCATTAGAAGATGCTGTTTCTGCTGGCTCCTTTTGCGTTCTCTTTCCAGGGTTTGTCCTGAACTGACCTTGCAGTTTTCTCTCCCTGCCCTTGTCCCTCAGGCTGAGCTGGGCTGCCTAGAAGGTAACAGCACTACCAGGATGGAGTGGAGTGCAGGGCAAGACTCACCCCCAAGTACTTACCCAGCAGATCTCTGTGCCCTACATTATGTTCATTATTATTCTGTTAGAGGTTTACTTTTTGTAGTTACCTCAAATATGGTTTACATGAGCTGCAGTTGCATCTTCAACAGGAGTAGCCAGGGAAACTCCTTTGGCTTCTGAATGGCAGGTGGTTTGTAATCTGTTTTTAAAAAAAAACCGACAAACACCTGTCTAGAGCTACAGTGCCTAAAGGGTGGCTTTGTCAGCAGTGACTCCAGGACGGCTTTCTCTTAGACACCTGTATGCCAGCATTGTCTCCTGTGAAAGACAACGAGAAGCTTCTGCCATCCTCGCGCTTGTAACTTGTGCCTGTAACTCAGAAACTGTGCTATGCTTCGCAGGCTGCAGCGGCAACGTTCCCAAAACAAGAGGCAAAACATCTCCCCAAAAACGCTAACGACGGTCATGTGGGTAAGTCTTTATTTGCTGCACATTAAACTTACCCTGAAGGAGAATTTCCAAGACTTTTAAAACTTCAGCGAGAGGGGGAGGGCGGAATATTAAGACTCCCTTCTAATGTCAGTGCCTTCTGGCCAGTTTTGTTACTTTCATTTTATTCCTTGCCACTGATCCTTAAATAGAATTTATGGTTGTCCATTTTGCACTCACCTATTCATAGGGTCACAGATGTATCCATGCAGAATGATTACTACCACACAGCCAGAGGAAATAAATGCCCCGGGAAAAAGAGCTCTAGGAAAAAAAGCCAGATAATCTCTTGGAAAAAATCAAGCTTCTCCTAGCTGCTGTAGAAAAGACCCAAAAGGGGCAGAATAACTTTTTACAGCAGCAACTTTACAGTTAGTCTCACCACGTCCAGCATTATCCTTAGTAAAAACAAAACTTCACAGAAAGAATCCAAAGTTCATGGAGAAGAAGTTATGCTTGTCAGCATGCTGGCAGAAAACAATCTTCCATTTACTTGTAAGGATCACATGTTCTCATGCCATGGAAATAATATGCATTCCCTAAAAGCGCCCTGCATACAGTGAGGCAACAAAACACACACACTGTCCTAGTAATATCTTTGACAAAACTGCCTAAATTATAGCTATGCTTCACCCTGTTATTTTGACTCCTCTACGTGCCACTTCACTGGCGATGTCTTATCAGAGGAGTTATTATGTTGGGTTGGTTTTGTATATCAGATGAAGTGGAGTAGCACCTTTGATGCATCATTTCAGTGACCCCTTCTAACTCGAGTCAGTGCTCTGATTTCTATCTCGAGGTGCCCTGCCTGCAGTGCTGGCCTGATATGTGCATGCTTGAAAGCCAGCATGTCAACAGATCTAACCTGATGAGCCAAGGAAACATTGCTGACAGGATGCTGTGCCCTGAATGTACTTTCTGTAAAGAGATTATGTAGTGTCTACAATGCCATCTGCAAACAAAAGCCTATGTAGACCAGCAAAGAAACACAGAAATGGTTCCACTGGGGTTTTTAAGGAAGCAGAACAAGGCCATGAATAATGTCATTCAAACTGGCTGAGCAAGTTTTGAAAATTTTCAGAACTTCAGCCTTCAAAAGAAAAGATACCACAGTAATTAGTCGAGAAAACTAGCACTGCAAAACTGTCTTACTCAACAGAAATGTAGCTTTTATGCAATCTCTGTTAACTTTTGGCATTGTTTTATTCTAAGAGATTGATTTTAGTGTGACACTAGCCATGTTATTTACTTATCACCACAAAGTAGTTTACTGTCAAAGGGCACAGAAGTTTAAAAAGTTTACCTTCTACTTTTGAAGAAGTTTGTAAAAAAATCTAAGTAAACTGGTCTTGAATTTTGAGAAATAAAATCTATTGTTTTGTCTTTCCTCCCTTAGCTCCTGTGTATCTCAGTTGCTCATACTTGGGACTAGAATTAGAAATGGCACTATAACCATCAAAAAGATGTTAGGCGCTCAGGTCTTGTCTCAGCTGGAGTCGAAGACTGAAGTACAAGGGGACCCTTGGAAAATCACAGTTTTCAGTGTTATTTGCTAGCTACAAGAGATCTTAAAACATTATAACTAATGAAAAGGATAAGGGATATGCTTTAAAAGGTGCCCACTGTACCTTAGGTAAGGTTACTGATGTGAAACCCTTGGCCTCCTCAGAAGAAATAATTATAGAAAATCTTGCAAATGTTTGTCCTTATGAAAATGTCCACCTGTTTTTTTGTTTTAATAACTCAAGAACTTGCAGATCTGAAACACCCACATGTGGTAGTACTTAAAGCGAGGGAACTGGAACCTTTTGGAATTTTTTCATGCTTCTTTCACAACCAGCAGAGGGTTGCGAAGTGAAAGGTTGACATATGGGTCACTTTTGCTGACACACTTGCTAGATCGCAAGCAGCTGCTAGACAATTTGTTTCAAGGACATAGAAATCATTGAGTTACAGTGAGAGAGCTGCACACATCTTAATCAGTAGCTCCTCTGAAGAAATGTACACGTAAGTTTGAAAGAAGCCCCCTTCACTAACTAGAGAACATAGAGAAGTAAAACTGCTTTGCAGGTCTTTTAGAAGAATTGATTTGCTAACTGCAAGATATTTTGATTCATTTCCTCTTTCATAACATGCTAGTCGGACCAAAACTGAAGTGCATAAAAAGTTAACAAACATAAAATATTTCTAAAAAAATAAACTGCCTACAGAAAACCAAAAGCTACGTTTCACATGTAAGAACGTTCTCCTGAAAAATATCTAAAATATCTTACTTCTTTCTCTGCCTGCTCAGATGGTTAAATCAGTGTGGCATTTGAAGTCCTTTATGGCAGAAGTCTCCACGTAAGGTTTGCACTTTGTCTGTTTTGTGTTTGCACCAACCACATGTACAGCAAAGAGTCTGTTTATGGTCCTGAAAGTGATTGGCACTAATTGTATGTAATTCCTGCTGAATGAGTCTTCTCCATTGGAGTATTTTTTCTGCCTAAAAAGCTCTAACTACCATTCTCATTTGTAAAACCAATGCGATGATGGGAAAGGGAGCTGAGCTGTGATTCACAGCTAAGAGTCAGTTGCGTTCGACTGATGGTCCTTACTGCTGCAGAGGACACAATTTACGGTGAGCTTGAGCTTAGGTTTGCTGGGCTGACGGCACAGTTCAGCAGAAGTCACTGAGAGACTGTAAAGATAAAACCTTCACTAACATCTGCAAAAAAATTAACAAAACTTTCCTGAAAATATAAAATATACAGCATGTAAAGGCAACATCTTTTGTTATATGTATTCACTCAGTAGAATTTTTTTCCTCTCCTCGCATACACACTCCAGGAGACAAAGTTGTTAAGGATGGATTAATCTTTTCCTGCTGCTTATTCCTCATATACACCTCAGTCTGTAACACTGCAGTCATTTGCTGCGGAGACTGTGATGGTGCCATGGAGAGTAATGACTGCAGTTGACAAATTAGGCATGGAACAAGCTAACTGCAGAAATAGTCTTGTTTCTATCACTTCAACTCACTTGCAGCTTTGAAACTGGGCACATAGCTAGTTTGTGTAATTTCTTCTGCTAACCTTGATTTACTTAAATTAGTCCTCATGTCTTAATGTTGGCCTGAGTCTCTGAGTCTCTTCATGGATGTCCTGCCACCACAGGCACAAAGCAGAGCTCCCAGTCTTCCCCTGACAAGTCTATATTTTCTTCTGCAGCAACTGCTCCATCTTCCTTGCCAGTCTGTGCTTTACAATACTTCTGTCCTTGATCCTAAAGCTGCATCAGAGCAAAAGTTTCCCCTTATTCCTTCTATAACCTTCCAAAAATTGGCTACCTCTCCACCCTAACAGATAAATTTCTTCTTCCCCTGCTAGGACCAGAAGGCTGCTGCAACAATCCTTTTCCTGGCTTGTCAGTACTGTCTTGAGGAGGGCAGAGGGGTTGCATTTACTGGTAGAATGAACTATTCATCTAAAAAAAAAAATTATCACAGTGCTACTTGTCACTTCAGCTGTGATCCACTACAAAACCTTTCTCTCCCTTTCTCTGCTGTGAAATACCTGCCTAGGCTATTCCCTTGTTTCTGCTGTTGACCCCTTTCTCGGTTTTGCCAATCACACCAGTCTTCCTGCGTTTTCCTCTCATGTAAGAAGAGGCCTCCAAAAGTTCCCCTCCTGCAAAACTATCTCTTGTCTTAATGTTGACCATATCATACGCTTGTTAAAATTCAGGCAGCAGACAAGCTGGGGTTACTTCATTTCAGACTAACTATTATTGAGTCATCTTTATCTCGCTCATCCCTGTTCCCTGAAAGTTCCCTGAAAATGTTCAGCAGACATTTTTTATTACTTACATTACACTTGGGTTTTGAATTCCTATATAAGGTACCTACTCTGCCTTGTAGAATGAGGCTAACATCATACTGGATTAGTTTCTGACAGCTGCCTCAATACAATAACAGAAACAGTATGTTACTACCTACGTTGTGGAGAGTGAGACCTGCACTTGTAGGGTGGTCAGTCTAATTGGCACCTTCGACAGCCACCATAATAGGCATTAAAATAGCTGTCATAGAACAAATTTCTGGTTTATATTAAAACATCTAGCAAGCACAGACATGAAGGCTCAGTCCTGTAATGGAGACAGTCAGGGGAAAGCTATCGAGGAAGCAGTACTTCATGGTATTTGGCATGTGTAGCATCATATGGTGCAAGTGCTGCGTGTGCTTAGGATGCGGTGGCAGATTGTATACATACCCTTAAGACAGCAGGTTTGCTTTAAGGGATGTTTCTCATTGGAAAAGGAAAGAGAAAAATGAATAAACAAACTTTACACGGGAGATGGTTGCCTTTCATAAACACCTCTTTCATAAATGAAAAGGCAGCCTTTCTTCCACAGCCTAGCGAAGCCTGTAAGACCAGTAGGAAAAGCTTCTGTCCCTCCCTAACAGGGTGCCCTGAGCAGGCCCAGTACCTCCCAGGGCAGGAGAACTGCCAGCAGAGGTTTCACCTCTAGGCAGCATTGCTTGCCCCTGAACACACTGACAAGCCATGGCTGAAGTCCCCCAGCAGACCCCCTTCTCCTTTCCTTGGGCTCTTGTAGGAGAAGCAACAGGTATGCCTGAGAAGTTGCATTTGGGTGTCTGAGATGCTGCATTTTGTGATGTGGGCATAGCTCACCCCAGGTACCACTGCCAGGGGATGCTGACGCACTGCCCTCTGAGCAGAGGCAGGCTGGACAGGTCGACACCAGATACGCAATGCTTTTGAACTGGCTGCATTTCACATCCCCGTGAACCATTAATAGCTTTGGAAATATGTTTTAAAAATAAGCTTTTTATGACAATGGGTGAAGACGGAGCCGGGTGAAGACGGAGCCAGGTGAAAGCTTGCCATTCAAAAGCCATTTTGAAAGAGGAAAGCATATGCATAGCTATACAAGAAGTGTTTTCTATTTTAAAAAACCCATAGACTAAAGAGTTGATACGACGAAAATGAGGTCTATAACGCGAGCCTATAAAACAAATATACTACCAGCATTTGTACATTATTTAGCATAGATGTGTTTGGTTTCTTCTGGTAGTGTGAAGGAAAGATTTTATTTATGTCCTAATAATCCAGTGCTATTATCTTCCCCACCACCATTCCAAGTCAGATAAAACGATGTAACAAATTCTGTCTTCACAGGCTAATCTGTATTGTCCTCGTCTTGCCACTTTACTGGTGTTTAATGTTCTCCTTACAAATACGCCGGTTCAGCTTGACCTTCATCTCACACTTAACATCCCCTCTCAACCAACTTACAGCCATCTCACCAGAGATCTTTAGTTCAGACACAGTCTGGGTTCCTGCTCCTCTGCCAAACATTCATTTTTGCATGCATCAGTGCAGATTGTCCATTCCTTTGCTTTGGTGTAATGCAATTATGCTTAATCGAGTTACTCCTGACATCCTCCAGTGGCAGAGAAGAGACCTGGCTGATTGTCTTTGTTTTGTCGACTGTAATTGGTGGTTACCATTTTCTTAAAACTATCATCCCAAATTCACTCCCCGTTTCAGAGCAGGGGTGAACAAAGCTCAATTTGAATGGCAAGTCCTACGTAAACGGCTTATTAGACCAGTCCCTGGGGGAGCACCAGCCCCCATTGAGCTGGAAGCTGCTCAAACGCCCAAGAGAGCCTCTGCACTGAAGGGCATCAATTAAAATAGACAAGAAGGATGGCTGGAGGGAAAGTGTTACCATAACAAAGATGTGGAGATGAGGAAATGCTGATTTGCCAAGCTTATACGGAAGAAAACTGAACAGATACCGTGAAGGTTTGACTCAGTACCTCTTCCTCATGACAATACTCCTCTTCCCATCCACAAGCACATCTTAAAAACATATTTCTTCTCCATTCTTTCCACTGTTTTTATTCCAGCTAGACAGAGCTAAAGTTGACCAGTTCATTACCCAGTGCAAGGCTCGCTGTCCCCACTGAAGTCAGCGAGGGCACGCTGTTATATATACCTCACACATGTCGAGGCTGATGACTTTTATTTCCAGGAAATACAGTGCTGCAGAAAGTGTCTGCAAGGATCTTTTCGTAGAATTTCTCAAGCTTTTATGGACACTTCAAGTAGCACTTGATGACTTCGTATTTTCTGAGAACAGTATGAGTGCCTCCAGAGAAACAGTATGGGAAAGGCGAAAGTGGTTAGTGTTTTGCCTCTGAAACATTTCAGAACAAAATTATTGAACAGATGTAGCAAATACGGGTTTGTATACATGCTTACTCTGAGGAAAAAAAATGGCTGATAGCTTTTTTTATTAAGAAAGTATAGAAATGAGCTGTGTCAGAACAAAAATATTTCATCATGATAACTCCCGTTTAGAAGACACCGTTAATTCTTTGTCACATGGCTCAGTATTTCAGAAACTTATTTTGCACATGTGTGCATACTGAAAGATTAGCAAAGGTTCTTGCATCTTAATGCAAGCAAGTAAAAAAGTACTTTGTATTTTATTGCATTACCATTATTCATTGTGTTTTATTGGTAAGTTCTCTTTATTTTATTAGTACTTTATAGTAAAAGCTTTGAGTGTGTTATGCTTTTTGAAAGGAAAGATTAAACTGCTTACTGTTCTACAATAAACAGATGTAAAATAGAGACGTCAAGAAAAGCACATAGACGTTTGGTAAGCAGCTGTATGTAATATCAGGATAAGAGATTCTGGCTAAACAAATTTGTTATTTTAAATGAGAGTCAAAAAATAATTCTTTAAAAAATCAGTTCTACATNCGTTAATTCTTTGTCACATGGCTCAGTATTTCAGAAACTTATTTTGCACATGTGTGCATACTGAAAGATTAGCAAAGGTTCTTGCATCTTAATGCAAGCAAGTAAAAAAGTACTTTGTATTTTATTGCATTACCATTATTCATTGTGTTTTATTGGTAAGTTCTCTTTATTTTATTAGTACTTTATAGTAAAAGCTTTGAGTGTGTTATGCTTTTTGAAAGGAAAGATTAAACTGCTTACTGTTCTACAATAAACAGATGTAAAATAGAGACGTCAAGAAAAGCACATAGACGTTTGGTAAGCAGCTGTATGTAATATCAGGATAAGAGATTCCGGCTAAACAAATTTGTTATTTTAAATGAGAGTCAAAAAATAATTCTTTAAAAAATAAGTTCTACATTTGTCAAAATAAATGTCTAAACATGTATCTTAACGCACTGTAAAACAAAGTGACTGTATTCAGAATTTCTTAAGCCCGCATTTTCCTGATATGTCCTGAAAGCATGGTAAAAATATAAAGCTAATGGGAAACACCACTGAAAATGGTAAATTCCAATTTTCTTACATTCATGCAATTTTGTTCTAGGGAATGCTGTGATCCCTTTCACTCCTGTGCTTCCAGTCTTTGGGCATATATTTAACTTTACTTCTCTGAATAGTCTCATCAAATTCTCTAAAACCGATCATAATTTTAGATTTAACAATGGAGATGAGAGCTTGCAGGATCTGAAATGCACGTTACCCTTCCAGTCTTAAAGTACAGCTAAACATTTTCTAACTTTTACGTCTAGTAGAGTTCATTTAGACCCTTGCAGCAAAAAAACTCTGGTTTTTTTATCTGACCGTGCGAGCTGCTGAATGCCCCTTTGTTTGTCTTATATAAATAAGTGAGCAGGGAGAATCAGAAAATCTATTATGTCATTAGAGTAGTCTAATTTCACAAGTATGAAAATGGGACCATTTCCAAGAGGCATACGCTTTTTTGTCAAAATCTTTTCTGGTCTTTTTCCTGTGTCTGCACAGTCACCAGAATCTGTCACTCATTGACCGTCGCATTTGCACAAACTGAAAAAGTCAAGGTGGCCTTTTGTTATAAACCTGGACTCAGGAACAAATAGAACCTGATAGCTCTGAAGACATAACGGGGGGAACCGCAGTTTATATGGTAGTACAGATGTACTCTAAATAGTGTGACTCCCTAACAAGTATTTGTTTATGTACTTTGGCGTGGATACTATTAACAACATAAATATATTTTTAAAAATATATGTATATTTTACGTTTTCATATATGTTCTGGTAGCATTACCAGTATACAACTCAGATTCGTGCTGGCATGATACATTCTCAGTTTGGGGAGAGGTATGGATTAATGCCTCTTCATAGGAAGGCAGCTCTTTAATATAGAAGTCTAACAATGAAAAAAATATGTAATGTTAATATAATTAATGTGACAGCACTGATGTAAAGGACTGTCTAATGTCAGCTACAAGGCACCAAAACAATTAAATCTCTGCATAGCTAATAATCTCTGAAACAGTTCTTCCTAGGAAGTATACTCCTTAACAAATAGGTTATTGGTCTTTAGCTTGCACTCTGCTGACATAATTTACATTATAGAAAATAAAATCAGCCACAGCAGGCAATGAAAATCTATGTTAATCTAGCAAGTCATCATATAAAATTTCCACTTCTTCCTTAAATTTTTCACTATGGCTAAAACCCTGTCCCTGATCTTCTAGGCCTCTGAAGAGTATGTCATCTTCAAGTTGGTGTGCTCCCAAAATTTTCACACTTCTTTGCGTAAAAAGTTTAGAAATTACTCATACATTACATTTCTAAGAAAATGCCCTTCTTGCCTTTCACGTTCCTGTGCAACCTGCTCTAGGCAAACCTGCTTTAGCAGGGGGGTTGGACTAGATGATCTCCAGAGGTCCCTTCCAACCCCTGCCATTCTGTGATTCTGTGATCCTCCTTAAAGCGGTACCTTTATCTCATATGTTAATTACTGCAACATCCTCTTCTCTTTCTTTGTGAAATGCAATCTCAGCCTTACTCCCATCCACCCCAACTGCTTCAAAGGTCTTTTTCCTAACATGCCACACTGACCATTGAGATTTCCCTGTGCACTCTACTTCTGGGCTTCTGGTCTCTTGTTTCACTGGCCATGCTACTTGATTTCCGTCTGTAAGACTGCCGATACCCACCCCAGCCATATGCGCTTATTTTCATATCTTACAAAAATCCTGATTTCAGGCCAGATATAATGCCATCTTCCGCTTCTTTTGTTAATCTTCAAACACAGAGTCTTCAGGTTTCTCTCCGGCACCCTTCACACTCTAAAAGAAAGGTCCATGACTAGTCATAGAGCTACCTCATGATTACCTTCCCTACCTTCCTTATAATTTTCCTTTGCTTTGATGCCTATAAACTTTCAACAACGGCATGCTCAGAGCATATGTTGAGCAATAAATACGATTTCTTTACTCTTTTATTAGTCTTCTCACTTAGCCTAAGCTCTCCTAGAGGCAGAGGATCTCTTGTGGTGCCTGTTTCCACAGTGCCTAGCACAAAGGGTCTTCGTCCATGAGCTAGACACCGAAATTGTATAATATTCCGAACAGTAATTTATGTTCCCTATGAGTAGGTCTCTACCCATGAAACAGAAAGGTATACAGGATTTTAGAAGCTTCAATTGGGAACTAATGTGTTCTAGGGAATTTTAATGTTAAAACCTTAAGAAAGTGGCATGATTTACTTTTGTGCTGAGATTTCCCATTGTACATTTCTATTTTATGTGCCCAAGGAAACCCTCCTCCACATCAGACTTCAGTTTGTCTTGTTCTGTAAAAGCTTAGGAAAAAAAAAAAAAAGATTAGAAAAACTCTTTAGAAGAAAATTATGTAAAAAATATGATAGAAAGTTTGTTTAATCCTGTCAGTTCATCACTGGTTTATATGCTGAAGCATGAAGGTCCAGAAGTACTCATTTTCTCAAAGGAGAAGCAATCCTTCCTGTAAATTATTATATGTATGACTATAATTCTGGCTTTGGACATTTTAGAGGGAGGGATAACTAAAAGAGAAAAAAACACAGAAACATACTCTTTGTTATACTTTTTTCCCCATCTCCTCTCATTAGGAAAAAGCAAGGAACAGAAATTGTCACTGACTTCAGAACATAGATTAGGAAATAAGATGGACATTAATTATCAAGCAAGTCGTAGGAGTAATGGCAAAAAGACAGTGATATTAACCTAGATAAGATCAGTAAGTTAAAGATAAAACTGTACTCATGACATGAATAGTCATTGCTGGTTCCTGCAGAAAAGGAGAAAAGTACCCAAGGCAATGATGGCTTAGACACTTTTGTAAAAATGAAGATTTTACTTTTTTTCTGCAAGTGAATGGAATAGTACACGGAGAAGCACAATGGAAAAGCCTGAGAGTGTATAGGAATAAAAAGAAATGGCTATATGAATGAACACTGGCACTAGAAAGCAAATAAAGAGACAGCTAGGTCTAAGGCATTGCAAATGGAAAATGTCAGCATATGTGGAGACATTGTTGAAAGAAAAGGAGGTAAAATGACAAGTAAAAGAGAGGTTTGCTATGAAAAATTATTCTGTGTCAAAACTAAACCCCTGTATTTAAAGACACTTAACCCACTCACCGTAGTATCAATCAATAGAAACTAGAGAGTTAAAAAATGTTAAGTGCAAATTTACTCCCTTTTATGAAGTGTTTAAGCATGAAGAAGTGTCTTTCCATAGAACAATGAAAACAAAGCAGAAGCAAATAACTGAAAAAGAAAGAAGTCTATAAGGCTACTTTCCTTAACAATACTTTCAGAAGTGCTGAGGGCTCTTGAACTTTCTCATGTCAATAATCTTCCTCACACTGATTTTATTTAGGTTTTCCTAACATGAAGTTTCTAACCTTGTTTGACTAATGCATGTGCGTAACCTAGCCATGTATGACGTTGTTGTAAGGGTTACACCATTGAGATAAGAAGAGCTTAGGGACTCCCTGAGCTAGAGGGCTTATCTTTGACTATGCCATACAATCTGATAACCTGCTGTGAAGAAGTGGTAATAAAACCCCGTCATACTGAAATAAATTAATGAGGCCAGTGTTATTTATTTTCTAGATAATTGCAATAGTAGCTCATTTTGCTTTTGAGATTCCTGATGCTGTCAGATGACATTTGGAGAGTCTAAAGACTCTAGGCTGCCTGTCTGCATACTCACCACAGCAAATTCTGGCACCGAACTCACCTCAGGAAAATGCAGTGTCCCTGCTCAGTGAAATACAAGACTTCAGACATGCTGTTTCTTGCATTTTTCATATTATGTAATAGTCAAAATTAAGAAAAGGTCTTTGAGCTCCCTTTTAAGGAAACAGTACCTGAACAGAGACTCTCTGAATCCTGAAACCATTGTTGATAGAGAGAAGATAAGCTCCCACTTGAAAGAATTTGATTATTCTTGTTAATATGTCATACCAGGGTGGTTTGTGAATCCCTAGTAGAGATAGGTCCCCAGATCTTCTGAGTGTCTTGCAAACACAGAAGGAAAAGATGCACCAAGGATGACTGGGGCCACTTGAATGCCAGCAACTTGTTCTAATTCATGCACATTGATGTACACCTAGACATTCTCATTACCTATCGGCAAAAATGTCACCATTCGAATCCCACTTAGGGGCTGTCATCACCTTCCACTGGCACTAGGAGGCCTCACCGTGTATTTGTGTTGGACACTAGATTGAAGGAAATCACGTGAGCAACGAAAATATTGTTGTGTGATCAAGATGTTTCTTAAAAATAAAGTGTCCTAGACAAGTAATTCCTGAATAAATACTTAAAGACACTGTGTTAATAAGGGAAACGTTAATACAATTTATACTTCTAGCTTGCTGTCTTGGAAGAGAACTTCATCATCAAATATCCAAATGCTGTTGTTCCATTAAGGTAAATGCATGTTTACACTGGGTTTAGCTTGACAAATTTGATTTGATAATTTACATTAATGTTGCAGCTTATTGACAGTTTAGCTAATGCCTCTTGCATCTTCTGTGCAATTGTTTGACAACATTGCTTTATGACTTTCCTGAGCTGTCAAACACACTGAATCTACATCTCCACATGAGCATGCATGAATGGTTCAGTAGCTTCTGTGTACATGAAAGCCAGAATGATGAAACACAGAAATACAGTTGAAGGCATAGATAGCAAAACGCAATTACTCCACATAGTTTGCACTCTGTTGACTCTGGTAATTTTAGTTGTTTTCAGTCACAAACAAGACAAAGGTCAACATGAATGTGAATCATACTGTGTCATGTGGTTCTTGCAGACTTACAAACAGGTTTGTCAGCATTTCTGGCTTACAGCAGCTGCATGATGGTACCAAATGTTTTATGTCTAAAGCTCATTAGTTTTTTCTTTGCTTTACAAAAATAGAAATCTGTGCATGCTTTGAAACAGGAAGCTCTAAACTCAAACTGTGCATCACACTCAGTTATCTTTTCTTGAAGTGCCTGCCTCAGGTAAGGCCATTAACATATTTATACGGATCCATTTTCATTATAGAATGAGGAAGTAGGTTAGTTACAAAGAAAATGGATCTATTCCTCATAGCAACAATCAATCTGATGGTTTATTTGTAAACATAAAGTAGCAATAGGGAGTGAGGGAAGATACACAAAAGTATCCAAGCTAGGAGCAAAGGTTTCTTATGCTTTCTGTACCATTGCTCTCACTTTCAAATGCACTCTGCCCCCGCTAACTGTACTGAGGATTTTCTTTTCATAAAACCAATCTATAAGAAATGATTGAATGAGTGATTGAGATGATAAATGGAAAAAAGACAGGTCAGATATGCTGGCTAAAATGAAATTGCTATTAGAAGCCATTTAGAAGGAAAATCTCCCCATTTCTTTGGCTTTCTGTATTTTCTTGTTACAGAAATAATTAATTGTGTCAGTTGCTAACACATACAAGGGCTTGTCACACCTCACAACTGGTAACCACTAGATTTTTTTTCCGTGTGACCTTGATTGTGCACAGTGCAGCCAGAATGACTAAAAGCTCATGGACGCTCTTCTAAAATGTTTCATTTGCTTTATGAATATATCTTAGGCCTGATTTGTTTAGAATCTATATGCATGACTAGATCAGGATCCTAAATGATGAAACACTGGAAACTCTGCCAAGAGGCCAAGGGAGTGTTCACTTTCTGGCTTTCTCATGATAGAAGCAGGATGGCCTGGAGGCAGGGCAATGCAATAGTTAAACGGGCATTGCTGAGCAGGAATGGGCTCAGGCAAGTTGGCCTCAGGATGTCCTTATTCAAAGGTGTTCTAAGCTGCTGAAATCACTTGCAAATAAAAAGACTGGCAAACTGTAAGCCAGTGATGACCCGCGTCTGGCTAGCAGAAAGGAAAGAGAATTCTTGGTGTGACTTTAGCCACGCGGACTTTCACAGCTGGAAAAACGAGGGAGAGTTGTTTCTCTTTTTTTCCCCATCAAAACACTGAGAATAATGACAGCAGGCATCAGGGCCCACATCTGGCCAAGATACCTTCTCTTCAGTGCTGTGATTTTCAACACAGAAAATTAAAGAATAACAATTCCTGTACCTATGTCCTTGGACACCAGGAGGAAATATATTAATTTGTCTGAGCAGACTTTTGCAATTGATTGATTTGACATAATTTTCATGTTGCCTCTGTGAAAAGTCCCCTCAGGGTGCGGGTAGGAAGTGGTTGCAATATACACCATTATATTTTCAGTGTGTGGTAACCATGCAGTGCCCATTACCTCCACCTCAGAACCTCATAAGCTTTAACGCAATTACTCTCTAGCTGTGCTGTGAGGGCATGTAATACTGCCACTCTTATTTAGTAGTGGAGAAAATGATGGATTGGAAATCTAAGGTCTACATATTCAGGTATTTAATTCCAGCTAAACCCATCTGAAAAAAATTAAATCAGCAGGATACAGTCACCTTTATACTCCCAAAGATTTTGTGAAAAGAGTTTGTCTAGGGTTGCCACAGGCTTTTATGGGATCAGGGGAACTGGACCCGATTGTGTGCTCTAACTACAGATCCAGCCTTTCTCCCTAGTTCGTTATCTCCAGTATCTCAATATTCATCTCCCTATAGGGGAATACGTATTTAGTGTCAGGAGTGGGGATGAGTTTACTTACCAACTGTAAAGTCAGTACACAACCTAGCCTGAGAGAATTTACAAAAAGCTATTATTAACCTAGATGTGTATCTGCATCCTTATCATTTGTTTCTGGGCGTATGTGTCCTAGCATGTGCTCCTGTTACTTTACCTCTATCCATTTCAAAACCTATCAACTGGAATAAAACTAACCTTGTGTTTGAATGAGTATTTAGTGCAGAAGCATAGCTCACTAAGGCAGAGAAACTCTCTGTTTTTTTTGGCCTATACAGACCCTGCTGTTAATGTGCTTGGCCTTAGGGCACCAGGAATTCCACAAAGGTTTATTCACGTTTGACTGCTGTGTAAAAGGTTCATGCAGATGAATGGGAATGTTTCACAGGAAAACGTAGTAGATTCTGGCTACTAGTTTTTTGTTTCAGTTTCTGAGTTGCCTCCGATGTAGCTCACATGCTTGCTTTTGCTTTCAGTGTAGCTCATGAGACTGTTCAGGGAGAATTATTTTGTTATTGCTATGACTGTTTTTCACTTGGACTGCTTATGACCTTATCCAAATGCCTCAAGATCCATCAGTAGTGTTCAATGAACCTTTACTAGCTAGAAGTTGGAATGGGATCTTCCCTTTTGTTCATTGAATGTTGTCCTGGGCACACCTGAATGGCTTTCTTCTGCTCTGCCAGACATTTTAACAGGTACTTTATTGTAAGAACAATTGTCTACTAGGACAACATCAGCTTTCAGTGCAAGGAAAGGCTATATTTTTTTTTTTAATTTGAGAGCAACAACTATTTTCTTTCCTTACCCATAAATTTTGAGATGAGTTCAGTCTGCAGCGCTAGACTACGGTGAAGTTCAGCCCCCAGGCCTTTGCCAGATCATCATAAAGATAGAAGCCATCTGTAAAATCTGGATCTCTGCGCAAACTTCCTCAAGACTGGAGCCATTCAGATCCAAGGCTTTGATTTGCGTGACACACTTCTGAATATTGACATTTGGCTGTGTCAAAAAACACAAGTTAAGCCAGCCCAAAGCTTTCCTCCCCACCTGTTTGCACAAAGCTGCCAAGCAGAAAAATTAAACACTTATATTACTAAATGGGAAAGCCTGCTAAAACTCCTGAGCTGTTGATTTCTGCAGCTAGCTTTTGTTTACTTGTTCGTATAAAAATGTTGCTCTCATTGCTTATCAAGCTGGGTATCTGTTCAAGGGTGTTGAGAACAGTAAATGCCACCAAGTCTGGCTTATTTTTTGGGACACAGACTCACAGAACAGCAGAGGCTGGAAGGCACCTCTGGAGATCAGCTTCCTGTCGCCAGACCCCTGTCGAGTGAGGTTATATTTAGCTATCGGAAACCTCTCTCAGTGCAGATAAGGGGTTCCTGTACAGCCATAACAGTAGTGTCGCTTGGACCAACAGCCTGGGGACAGGGCTTACTTACTTAACATTACCGCACGACCCCTGAAGGCTTGTTCAGAGCCAGTTCTGCTATGTCTGAAACTGTGGGGCAGGCTGCACCTCTCTTGCTTGTTTAATTTCAGGCCAGAACATCTGTTTTGCACTCCACCAAGAGAATGGCACACAAGAACATGATGTGACAGCAACTGGAAGTGTAAGGAAGGAGAAGGAGGGTAGTGACTCCAGCTCTGAACAGAAGAAACCAATTACAGTCAGCAGACAGGGAAACATCTCTGTCCATCTCTTCCGCTTTCTCTGCAACAGCTCAGGGTGACACCGACACACACACCCCCCCCTTCCTCACCCTCCCCTATCACTGTCCTGAAAAAAGATNTTTTTTTTTTTAATTTGAGAGCAACAACTATTTTCTTTCCTTACCCATAAATTTTGAGATGAGTTCAGTCTGCAGCGCTAGACTACGGTGAAGTTCAGCCCCCAGGCCTTTGCCAGATCATCATAAAGATAGAAGCCATCTGTAAAATCTGGATCTCTGCGCAAACTTCCTCAAGACTGGAGCCATTCAGATCCAAGGCTTTGATTTGCGTGACACACTTCTGAATATTGACATTTGGCTGTGTCAAAAAACACAAGTTAAGCCAGCCCAAAGCTTTCCTCCCCACCTGTTTGCACAAAGCTGCCAAGCAGAAAAATTAAACACTTATATTACTAAATGGGAAAGCCTGCTAAAACTCCTGAGCTGTTGATTTCTGCAGCTAGCTTTTGTTTACTTGTTCGTATAAAAATGTTGCTCTCATTGCTTATCAAAGCTGGGTATCTGTTCAAGGGTGTTGAGAACAGTAAATGCCACCAAGTCTGGCTTATTTTTTGGGACACAGACTCACAGAACAGCAGAGGCTGGAAGGCACCTCTGGAGATCAGCTTCCTGTTGCCAGACCCCTGTCGAGTGAGGTTATATTTAGCTATCGGAAACCTCTCTCAGTGCAGATAAGGGGTTCCTGTACAGCCATAACAGTAGTGTCGCTTGGACCAACAGCCTGGGGACAGGGCTTACTTACTTAACATTACCGCACGACCCCTGAAGGCTTGTTCAGAGCCAGTTCTGCTATGTCTGAAACTGTGGGGCAGGCTGCACCTCTCTTGCTTGTTTAATTTCAGGCCAGAACATCTGTTTTGCACTCCACCAAGAGAATGGCACACAAGAACATGATGTGACAGCAACTGGAAGTGTAAGGAAGGAGAAGGAGGGTAGTGACTCCAGCTCTGAACAGAAGAAACCAATTACAGTCAGCAGACAGGGAAACATCTCTGTCCATCTCTTCCGCTTTCTCTGCAACAGCTCAGGGTGACACCGACACACACACCCCCCCCTTCCTCACCCTCCCCTATCACTGTCCTGAAAAAAGATCTAACAGCTGATGGGCAACTAGGGGACCGAAGTGATCAAACATCTCCCAGTATGTGCCAAACAGTAGGCACAGCTGTATGTCTGTCGCTAGACTGCTTCCTCTGCAGAGAAAATCAAATGGCATTTGTTCAGTTCTGACTGGGCTGGTATTTCACATCTTGCTTTCAGCTCCTTTTGATCTTCATTCTATTGACTGCATTTTCCTCTACAATAACGAGGGAGCCTGCTGAGGAGCCACAAAACACGTGAGAGCCGGGGGAGAGAACAGCACAGCCCAAGGTTCATCATAACGGCAATTTAATGGGGCCTCCAGGGACCTGTATTTTAAGCAGTTGTACGATCTCTCACAGTGTAGGTTCTTATTTCCCTTGGAGAAACTGCACTATACAACATTAAGAGAGTTACGGGAACTTACTGCTATGCCTGCTCAGTCATTACTTCACAGATGTTCATGCACCAAGCACCAAATCATGGTGCAAATCATGGACTTTGTAACTGAGAAGCAGAACTTGGCACAATTTATCCTTTGAAAAACCATTTTCTGAATGGCAAAAAGCAAATCTTTGCCACTGCTTTTTAAGAGGGGGTGGTTTTGTTTCAGCCGGCGCAGGCCTTTTTTTAAAATATTGTTTCTATTAAACCATCCCCATTCAAATCCCTTCTCTCCCTCCTTAGAAGTTAAGCTACATACTTCCTGTAACACATTACAGTTTGTCTCAGAAATGCTAAACTCAGCATCTCGTTTCTCAAGATTAGGTGGCACAAGGCCAGTGTAAATTCATTCCTGCACTGGATCCCTCTTTAGCTTAAAAAAGTAGCAAATCCTGCTAAAAAAATATCGTAAGGAGCGGTGTAACATTTGGAAGAAGGAGAGCCTGTGAAGAGGCAGCACTGCCCTCTGTGTGACATTCATATACCACAGTGGAAATGTGTCACATTCTGAAACTCGTTTTCTGTTAGGGATTAGGGAGAGAAAGAAATGGGTGGAGAATTTGGAAAGAATCAGATTATATTTTGGTGATGAGAAGGGAATCCTAGAAATAAGAATTCTTTCAGCATTTGAAAGGAAGAACTTACAGGGGCAAAGGTGGGCTGAAAGCTCGTGCAAGGAACACATCTCAGAAACCACTGGGAACATTTTGCAGGCTGCATAACAGCACACTGGGGAGGAAAAAGTTTTCTTAACTTGAAGTAAAAAAACGTAGCCCAGAAAAGAAGCTAGCTATTCCTGATGTACTCCCATCCCGCTCATCATTGCCACTGGTGTCCTGCAAGCTGTCTAGTCCTGCCCTTTTCATCAGACTTATGCAAATCCTGGGCCCAAGCAGAATTTGGCTTTTACTTTTCCGCTACAAGAACTTGACAGGTATTTCATTCTTTTCTTTCCTATCACTATTTAGGTCTAGATGTAGTTTCAGAGCTATTTATCCATTCAGGCTTAGCTCCCTGTCTTCTGTCTATAAATCAACATCAATCTTCATCTCCTTATTCTTTTAATTAATGCTTATTCACTGAGCAGTGTATTGAGAGAAGTTTTACAAAGAACTGCTGCTCCATGGCAAATGAAGCTGATGGGCAGTAGTGGGAAAGGTTGGAAGCAAACAGGAGGATACTGCCTTCTTCCTTTGTTACATTTCATATCTTACGTTTGCTCTAAAAGACAGTGGTATTGTGTTGTAGCCAATCTTAGGGAAAAGAAAAGAAATAGACAAATACCATCCCTAAGTAGCTGAATGGATAGAGTATACACAGAAAATACACTTATTTGTCCAGGATAGCTTAGCTACAGGCTGTTTCCAGCAGTCTTTTTCCTTCTGGATGCACAGCTTTGATGCTGTCTGCAAGGAGCGCCCGGAGAAAAGTTTGCTTATGTCAGGTTAGAAGAGAAGGGAAATAAGAGGAGAGAGGGGAGGAAGCCCAAGCTCATCTCCACTCTGTAGCTGCCTCAGTCTCTGTGCTCAGTTCGCAGTCACTGGTTCCTGATTTGCTGCCCCTTGAAACATTTTCATTCATGATGGTTGTCACCCATCCATTCTGCCCAGAGAGGTTGTGGAGTCTCCTTCTCTGGAGATATTCAAAACCCGCCTGGATGCATTCCTGTGCAACCTGCTCTAGGCTAACCTGCTTTAGCAGGGGGGTTGGACTAGATGATCTCTAGAGGTCCCTTCCAACCCCTACCATTCTATGATTCTATGATTCTATGATCCAGCAGTTGCCTTTCTCTCCCTAGCTGCCGTCCATGGCCTCAGCAGCAGAATCCCACATGACCCCGTCGCCTGCATAGCTTGCAAACCAGTGAACTTCTCTGGGGTGGCTTCTATCTTCCTGCCTTCACCCTAAATCCCAAACACCATCGGTGCTCTCTAGCCCCCACCCCAGAGACTACTGGCAGCCACAGCTGCTGCCGCATCCTTGGCCTGGAGAGTGCTCAACATGGATGAGAAATCCAACTGGTGCACACGCATCCTGACACCAGAGGTTGAAATAGCAGAGAAAGGCTAAGCCTTGGCTTAATAAGTTTCATTATAAGAAGACCTGTGCTTGTGAAACTTGAACCCTGAATGGGTCTAATCAGCAGTGAAGTATCTTTCACAGGGTTGTGTCTCAGAAAGCCTGGATGGGCAAGCTGCAAAAACTCACTTTGAGATAAAAAGAAGATTTCCTGCTGAGGATCAGTACTGAATCCTGATCTATGATATGAGTTTGCCTTAGACTGAGATGCAGGGAAGCATCTTTTCCCTCTGGCAAAGGAGGAGTGCAGCTCTGGGGGCAGAAAAGGGGCTCTAGGCTGAGGCCCAAGAGCTCTGGGCTTCCTACTAGACTTTGAGGCGGGGGGGTTATTGCCTGTTTCTGCACATCAAGAGGGAAGCCAATTTACAGAAACTAAATGTTTGTGCCAAAATCTGAGGTGTAATAAGGCGCAAAGGGCATGTGTTCCCAAGTGGAACACATCTCTCTTGGGCATGGGCAGCAGTCTGCATTTTAGTACCGTCACATACAACGTTATTCAACCAGAAACAAAGCATTAAAGCCACGATTACAGAAGGGTCCCAGGATGCAGTGACTCTGAGCAGGACTTAGTGTGCCGATGAACTGGGCATGAGGGCTTAACATACCTATATGGCCACTATGGTTCTGGGGAGAATAAAAGGGGACTATTGAGTAGCACCACTGTCATTATGTTTCCGCTCCTCATTTGCACAGCCACTACTAGAATACTTGGCACAAATTTGGTGTTACAGACCAAAACCTACACAGATACACTGAACAGAGATCTAAGCAGTGAGGATTGTGCAGAAACAACTCCTGGAGAGAAAGAGTGAAGGAACTAAATATATTTGGCTTACAGAGGTAAACAATGACTTGGTCTCAGACTGTAAGTATGAGACTAAAGAAGAGAAATGTGGTAATCAGGTCTCTGAAGTCTAGTGGACAAATGACTAACAAAATCCTGAGTGGGTGATGAATCCAGATAAGCTCCTGAACCTTCAAGAACAAAGTTTAAATTTTAGCAGAAAAGACAATTAACTGTTAAAACAAAATTTTGTGTTTTGTAATGGATCCTCTATCACTGGAAAATTTTTAGTCGTTGTCAGACACTTTTCTAATAATGGTTTCAGTGCAAGCAGGAATGAATTCAGACTCTAGCTTCTGTTACAGCAGAGACTATGAAGGGACGTTGATTTTTAACACCAGGATTAATGAACACGTATTCATCCCATAGTCCCAGGAATCTGCTGTTAGTGTCTGGACTTAAAAGACAAAGATCCCCACCCATTCTACTCTAAAACTCTCTGACAGCTCAGGGAGATGTCCTCTAGAGGAGTTTGAACTGAATTATCAGGTGATTTTAGGAAGGATAAAACATTACTCAGAAAACCAAATTTTCCTCAAAACCTCCAGAGGAGAAAAGACGGTGAGAGCTATTTAAGGCTGTTCTGCTGCCACATGTCACACGTTGTGACGCACTCTGTCAGTGTGGTTACACAACACCGCCACCTCCTCAGACAGCCGCCTTTCCACGCAGGTCCTGCGCCCCCCCCCGCCGCCAACCTCCAGCCCCCCACCATGCCGCACACAAAGTAGTAAAACTCTGCTGATCTCTATCAGATCCATCAACTCTGAAGGAAGGACACATTCTTCTCTTCCTAGAGACTTCTTGCCTCTCTTTCTGGCACACAAAATCCTTGCTATGATCAAAAGACCATTGCTATTTTATTTTTATTAATTATTTACTGACATTTAATTTGGTGTTCTATAGGAGTATTAAAGGACGCTGGCATTGCATGTGAGAGAATCAATCCGGCGGTCTTTTTAGCTCCTGGCACCGGAGCGTTGTGCTGCGCAGCAGAGGCAGATAAGCTGCACAGCTAGTTTTGTGTATGACCCTTCCGCAGCCTCACACCCTTGAGCAGCCCAGGTCAATGACTGGGTCTGTTCATGCAGCAGGAACACTGCAAAGCCCTGAAATACTGTTTTGCAGTAGTGTTTTGGGCACTACGAGAAATCGTTAAAAATAAATTACAACTATGATAGCTATCAGAAGCTATATTAAAACATGGAAGTAATTTAACATGAGTATTTTGCCTGGGTTTTGACAGAATTAAGAGCACTAAGCTTAAAATATGTACTGCTGCAGTTATGGTTTCTTTTTAAAAATGTTTCCAGGCTTTAGAGATAAGCACGTGTTTACACAATAACCTACTGGCATGAAATATATATGGAACAAATAAGGCTAACAGTAATCTCAAAGTGAAAGTTGCCCAATACTTTCCAGAACAGAGCTGTGCCTTGAAGTATTTATGGACATGCCAAATTTCTTCCTTTAAACTATATTATAATGTGAATGTCTGCTTTTGAATGAATGATTAGTAGGAGGAAAAAAAGAAGATCAGCTATTTCTGACCTTGAGACTAAAGGAAAATATATTGCTTTACCATTTTCAAAGTACATTTTCAACCATTTAGTTAAGCAACTCAGACACCACCGTGTTTCTTTGACAAGGGAGCCAACTCAGGAGCAAAGAAGCTGTCCCTTGGGAAACCTCTGCTCAAACAGAAATTAAAAGCCTTTCAAAACGTGCGTGTGCAGTGGAAACTTCTTTGAGGATTCCAGCTAAACACCCCCACCATTCTGTCACACTGAGAATAAATCAGTTTGGGACTCTCGGGCGAAGGGAAATGCCTGCACTTGCTCTTTTTCTGTCATGTGTGGCTCTGGCCTGAGCCATGGGAATACAGGAGCCATGGGAATACAAGCAACTGAAAGCAGCTGTCTCTGCTTTCACGTCCACGCAGTACAGAGAATAACAATGTGTTGTGACCCGAGTGCATGAGAAGGGAGAGTAAATGAAGGAGGAGGGTAAGTTTATAGCTGACTGGATCAAAGACATCTTGGGCTGACGATGACTTTAACGCCGGGGACTAAATTAATGTCTCACAACTGACTTTGGTGATAATGCTGAGTTTGCAAATTTACCATTCGCTGGAGCAAAACACTGAATTTGAAAAGTTTATTCACAACAGAAGAGTCAAGTGCTCTTGAAAACATCTTATCTTTATCTTTTTTTTTATTTAGATTTTTCATTTTTTGCCTACACAGAGAAAAGGGAAAGGCAAACTCCAGTATTATTTTGATAATCCCAACCCATGAATGTCTTCCAAGGCAAGCCGTGTTTTCTTTTTAAAACAGCTTCACATAAAAATACCTTTTGCTTCTCCTTCACAAATACAAATACAGCAAGATTTTCCAGAACCAAAGATTAAATGTGGTACTCAGATCCCAGGTGCCCTCTGGGATTAGTTTTGTTTTCAGAAGCTGCTAAGAGCTTTCCACGCTTCTAAGCTGGCAGGAGCCCAAAGCACACAGGAATCTGCAGGAAGTTCCCAGTTTAAAACTGCCCAGGTGCTTCTTCTGTTAGGCTGTCTGAGTGAAATACGCTGATTCTTTGCTTCAAATACAATTTGTTACTCTCTTAACTTCACAAAATCACACAATGGTTGAGGTTGGAAGGGACCTCTGGAAGTCATCTTCTCAAGCAGGGTCACCTAAGAGCCGGTTGCTCAGGACTGTGTCCAGATGGCTGTTGAGTATCTCCAAGGATGGAAACTCCACAACCTGTGCCAGTGCTCCGTCACCCTCACAGTGAAAAAGTGTTTCCTGATATTCAGAGGGAACTTCTTGTGTTTCAGTTTGTGCCCATTGCCCCTTGTCCTGTCACTGCTGAAAAGCACCTGCCTCTTCTTTGCACCCTCCCTTCAGGTGTTTGTATACATTGACAAGATGCTACTGAGCCTGCTCTTGTCTAGGCTAAACAGCTCTCTCAGCCTTTACTCACTTGTGAGATGCTCCAGTCCCTTAATTACATTTGTGACCCTTCATTTGACTCTCTCCAGTATGTCCATGCCTCTCTTTTACTAAGGAGCCCAGAACTGGACACAGTACTCCAGGTGTGGCCTCACCAGTGCTGAGTAGATGGGAAGGATCACTCCTCTCCATCTGGGGGCAGTACCTTGTCCAATGGAGGATACTATTAGACTTCTTTGCTGCAAGGGCCCACTGCTGGCTCATGTTCAACATAGTGTCCACCAGAACTCCAAGGTAATTTTCTGGCAAACTGCTTTCCAACTGGTCAGCCTCCAGCATGGGGTTGTTCCTCACCAGGCGCAGGGCTTTGCACTTTTCCTTGTTGAACTTCATGAGGTTCCTGTTGGTGCATTTCTCCAGCCCATCAAGGTCTCTCTGGATAGCAGGATGACCTTCTGGCATATCAGCCACTCGGCTCAGTTTTGCGTCATCAACAAACTTGCTGAGGGTATACTCTGTCCCATCATCAAGATCATCGATGAAGATGTTAAACATGATTGGAACAAATATTGACCTCTGAGGTATACCGCTAGTTATTGGCCTCCAATTAGAATTTGAGCTGCTGATCTCCACCTTCTGGGCCTGGTTGTTCAGCTAGTTTTCAATCCACTTCACAGTTGCTCATCCAGCCCATACATCAACAGCTTGTCTGTGAGTATCTTATGGGAGACAGTGTCAAAGGCCTTGCTAAGTCTAAGTATACAATATTCGCTGCTCTCTCCTCATCTACCAGGCCAGCCACTTCATCATAGAAGTTTATCAAGTTGGTCAGGCATGGCTTCCCCTTGCTGAAACCATGCTGGCTACTCCTGAAGATTTTCTTGTCTTTAATGTGCCTGGAATTTGTTTCCAGGATTAGCTGCTCCATCATCTTCCAAGGGAATGAGGCGAGGCTAACTCTCCTGTGGTTCCCTGAGTCCTCCTTCTCTCCCTTCTTGAAGATGAGGTGACATTTTCTTTCCTTCAGTCTTCAGGAACTACTCCCAGTTGCCATGATTGATTATAGATTATCAAGATATGCCTTGCAATGATATCTGCCATCTCCCTCAGCATTCACGGGTGCATCCCATCAAGGCCTATGGATTTACGTGTATGCAGTTTGCTTAAGTTTTCCCTGACCTGATCCTTTTCCACCACAGGTACATCTTCCTTGCACCAGCCTTTCCTTCTGGTGTCTAGGACTCCTGAAGGCCAGTCTTGCTAGTAAAGACTGAGGCAAAGAAGGCATTCAGTACTTCAGCCTTTTCCACAGCCTGTGTAACTAGGTTTCCTATCTAATTGAGTAATGGACCACATATTCTCTAGTCTTTCGTTTGTCATCTGTGTGCTTATAGAAGCCCTTCTTATTGCCTTTGAAATCCCTGGCCAGTTTCAGTTCCATTTGGGCTTTAGCTTTCCTAACAACTTCATTATAAATAACCTTACAGAATGTCAGAAACACTGATTTTCTGGCATTCTTCTGTGATTCTCAGTAGCACCAGGGTCTGGCAACAGATTTTGTGAAAACAGTTCCAAATTATGGATGTCCTGTTCTCATGCAAGAAATTTGAGCTTTTAATAGAAAAGGTCACATCCATCCATATGATTTCACTGCACTATTTGAGAACTGTCTGTATGGTAATAGGTTTTGTAGTATTTCAAAGAAGTTCAGACCATGAGAATCTCACTTTTTCAGCAATACATCATATTTCACTTTGGAAAAAATGGTCTCTCCAATAATCTTTTCATGGTGAAGTGGAGGTCATCATGAGTGGCCATACAAGCCAATTCAACAAGGGGGTTTTTTGGCCATTTTTACTTTCAAGAGAAAGCAAAATCACATTACAAGGAGACTTCGTATTATGGTGTCAGCCATTGTATAAGTTTGGAGACAGTTATGATACAGATGGTAAGTAGATCCAGTCAAATGGTATTTAATGACTCAAGGACGAATTATGTTAGGCTTTGTTTTGTCATTAACTATATTTGCAAACCAGTCCAATAATTTCATATTTATTGGTGGCTAAAAACACCTTTTACATAATACCAGCAGATCAATGGCAAACTGCGTTAATAGCTAAATACTTAGTGCTTGCTTTCAGTAAGTAAGTACTGTTCTGGAGATCTAAGCCATTCACTACTTAAAAATTCTATGTCTCTGTCTGCTGGAGGCTCTGCATCAATCTGCAGAATAAAGTATTTGGAGATACTTTTCTGAGTTTGAGGTAGAAGGTATATTCTGACATTGAAAATTATTCAGTTCAGTAACTAGTTCAGGTTCAGCTCAGCTGAATCAAGCAAGATTTCAAAAATATTCCCTGTGTATTTCTGACCAACTCTATCATTGCTTGCTTTCCTAGAACAACTTTTTCTTTGCTCTTCTCTAAAATAGTGATTTTATTGACTTAGGGATTTGTTCAGCTAGCCCTGTACATGTTATCAGATTGAGCAAGCAGACTGGGATCTCTGGGACTCTGGAACCAATGAGAAGAAAGGTCTAGTTGATAAAGGTAAAGAAATGAAGAGCCAGCTTGTGGGAGAGCATTTGTCGGTAACATACCCCTACTAATATTTAGCTTTCCTCAGCCCATTTTCTTACGCTTTCAGTCCCGAAACCACTTGAAGAAATTACAGTAGGAAGGGAAAGAGGTGGGCGGTGTCTATCTGTGGGTAATTACATTAATTTACAAGGGTACATCTCCCTGGTCTGGTCCTCTGCTTAAGACTTTACTTGATGGAGGCCCATGGAAATGCACTTCTGCTACAAATCCAGCTGCCCTCAGGACAGAAAAAGCACTGAGGTTGTGAACTAGAGCCCAAGGAGAAGATACCATGGCACTGGCCTTAAGAATATAACAACTGGGAGTGCTGGAGTCCTGATGGCAATGCAAGTTTGTAAACTAAAACAAATGAAACATCCAACCAGTTGATGATTAAGAACTGATTTTTAAATTGCCGTTGGTAACAGCACAAGCTGTCAAAGGGATACTCTTCTATGTTTAAATAGTTGCTAAATCTTTGAGGCGGTCCTTCTATTCAGTGAGGTAACAAGAGCCAAAAAAGCTTGCATTTCTAACCTGTCAGAGTAGGGTGTGATTTCTCCGTCTATATTAGTGTCATAGGGGTCTACAGAGGTCATGGGCACCCTTCCTCTTCACAGCCAGAAATGAAGAGAAAGGACTCATAACAGTGTTTGTCACAGAGGGTCAGAAAAGACTGGAATCTTGCGCTATATCTTTATAGCGATGAAATAAAAGAAGGGAGAAAGTAAAAGTTGGTATCAGTGTGAGGGCAAGCAGAAGGGTGTTGAGGACTGCTAAAAGCAGCAACACATTCTGAGTGAACTTCTCAGCAGAGGGGAAGGCAGCCTTCAAACCCTCCCTTATCATCACAAAGGCAGAAAATTACTACAAATAGCCAAATTGTAACTTATCCGGGAAACACATTCTGTCCCCTTTCAGGAATATGATGTATCCTCAGTGTCTGGCAGTGCAAACTACAAGAACAGAGTGTGGATCTCTGCCAATATCACACAAATGTACAAAAATCCATATTATTCAACCTGGCACTACAGGCACACAAGAACAAAACAAAAAAATACTTTAAAAAAGCAAACTTAATGTAGCAAAACTCACCAGATTTAAAAAAAAAAAAGCCACGTGGCTACACAAATTCACTAAATGGAAAGATCTTGTTATGTTCACATGAGGTTTGCACTACATAAAACTCCATAAAATTCTGTCACTCAAGAAAGACGTAAGAGTTAAATTCTCTTATTGCTGAATGCTGATTTTTTTTAATAGTTTTCAATTTCATTGAGGTTTCAAGCTGTGTTGGAAGCATACTTAAGACACTCAAGTGTAACCATCTTTGTTAGCTGGTAATCTTGTAAACCTCTGTAAGCAAGAGGGCAGAAAGCCCTGTTCCAGAAGGCAACCCACCCAGACACAACTCCTGCTGCAAAATGCCCCGTGAAGGAGCTTCTCTCTCCACTAACTATACGGGAAGCTGAGAAAGACCGGCTGGCCATTCAGGTAAGTGGGTTTCTAACATTGTGGTGTGGAGAAGCATGTAAATTACAAGAGAAGATGGAGAAGAATAGAGTTTTCTTCTTCTGAAGGAAGAAAACTTGCTAACCAGTAAATCAGAGAGTTTTTTTTTCCCATTGTCCCACCAGCTTGCAAGCAACACAAGGAATTACTAACAACAGCGATCCAACAAACTATCTAGGCATATTCTTGACTTTAACTATAGAACCATCTACTTTAAAAGGACTACTTGCATGCTTAAGAATGTACTTCAGAGTTTGCTGGATCAAGGTCTGTATTAATCATGAACTATGAAACCATTAGAGTGGTTTATTTGGAGGCTAGGCTTTGATATAGTTTAGCTTTTCCTGACCTTGTTTTTTCTACAGCATTGCTTGCTGTACCTTTTTAATACTGTGATGTGTAGTAAATCTGCATAATTACCTATAGTGGGATTTGTTTATCAAGCTCTCCAGATTCAATGATTTTCCCACTTGGTAGGCAAGTCTCTTCTGCTTTTGATCAAACATATCTGAAGGTATAATGACTTCGAAGATTTCACTCTGAAGTAATAAGGACAGGAGCTTTATCAGAGTGCTCGGAAATAGTATTTGTTCTGTAGTGTTAATTCTCCAACTGTGTTTGGGAGCTGTTTGTTTTCTACTCCTGGAAAAATTTTATTTACTTAAGATCTGCAGCACAGCTGGGTAGGACTCTTCCTTCAAATTAAAATGATTTACCCTCAGAGAATTTATGTAAATCTTTGGAAATTAATTTCAAAAGCCTTACTCTGGAGAATCCATGCTGTTCTCATAGAACACACAATTATATTAAAAAAAACCACCTCTAAAACAACATTAAAAATACACATTACATGGAACAAGTTTATTCCTTTCTATAGGACAAATTCTTGGCTTGTGCAAATTGGTACAACTTCCAAGTCTTGAGAATGCACCAGTTTATCCTAGCCAGCCCACTAGTTTCAAAATCTGAATGTCTCAAGCCATATATTTGATATTATTATATTTTGAATAAGTAGTTAATTAGCATGTTCCAAGCCCTAACCTAGAGAATTGCTGAAAAACCTGTAGAAAGGAGTTGCCAATTGCAGGGCTAAGTTAGTCCACATGAAATTAATGGTACGCTTCATGGCACATTGAGTAGAGCATTCTTAAAACCAATGAAGCAGGTCTTTTGTTTTATTTAGGAGCAAGGGAAATCTGTTATGGAAATAATGCTGCTCAGAAAACACAAATATGTGCACTGTTCATCTGCTGCCAATGAATTATTTTCAAAAGACATAAACCTTATATATAGTATGAATGTTCTCCTCAGCCTCATTTCTCTTACAAATTTTTTTTTCTATTTACTACCTGCAGCTCTTCTTTCTATAAACGGACCTTCCTGGGGTTCCTTTCACCCTCCCTGGATCTATATCTATAGATAGATCTTCCTACAGATCTATACTTCTTTCCTCCTTTTCTTCCTTGTTTTTGTTTTATATTTTTCTGTCTTCTCTGTTTCAATGTTCCCCTTTCCCTACTTGTTTCAGTGTTCCCCTTTTCCTTTGGATCTTTCAATTTGTGTCTCCCAAAACAAGAAACAGAGAAACTACTGCTAATAAATATTTTCATCAATAAGAAATCATTGCCTCTGGTCACAAATGTATCATAAATAAACACAGAAGTAAGCCAGACTGGTTGTACCATCCAAGAAGCAATCTTTTGGTGTTAGTACATCTCATATGTACAAGTGGAGGCAAGATTTTTATTCTGCCAAAAAATAATTACCATTCCTAGACGCAACTAATAAATCTATCGATGATTAATAGTGTCATATTTAATCAAATACAAGCTAATTTCTTGTGAGTCCCAATTTCATTCTTTTCATTGTTAGCTTGCCAGTCTAAACTAAGATTTTATGGGAAAAAGTGATTAATTTCTAATTAGTCAAATTTCTGTTGTGACCACCTGGAACGTTTGAACAGAACAAGTATGCTGTTAGCAGAAAGCATCCTTGTGAAATTCTATGTAGTCTGCTTCAAGAGATCAAATCTTTATTTAATCAGCAACCTCTCTTCTCAGAGGAAGATTATCCAAATTGCCTTTTCAGAACCCTTTTTCCAAGGGTCAAATGTCATCCCTTCTAAAGTCATAACTTTAGCTGAGGATTGCAAGATTGTAAAATCATTAGGGATCCTTCCTCGATTTAATACTCCTTGTACGTTCTATGGCTTCAGAGTTCATTAAGCAGTTCATTAATGAAAAGATCTTACGGTTCATGAGATGTCTTCATTAAAATCTCTGTCATTAAGACCTTCTCCCCTTTTAGGGGAGAAAAATTATATTTTGTTCTGACTTTTCTCTGCTCAAAAGTGAATGCTTTGTAAAAATTTTGTAAAATTCCACTTGGCCTTTCCTAAGTGAGCTCAGAGTATGAAAAATTATTTTAATTCATGAAATCTTTGGTGTGCATCTTTTGCAGTGAACCAACTCCAAAATGGTCTTAGCTATTAAAAAAAAAAAAAAATCAAAACCAAGCCAGTCCTCAAAGATGACTGTTTTAACTTGTTTAAAGCATGCTAAACTGCAAAAGAGAGTATCTATCTCTTCTATTAAAAAAAATAGAGTTGGCAGACAGTAAACATGTGAGTAATATGGTGATGAAAACAATACATACTAACTAGCATCCATGCCAAGAGACCTAGCACTCTACTCAATGAAGTAATTATTCATTTGCATGTGCTGTTTATTATATACATTCAAACACAAATCCTTGACACACTTGACTGGAAACCACAATCAATTAATAATAATTTGTAAATTTATTACAAAACTTCTCTTCAGCAATGTCAGATTCATCATATAAGTGGTGGCTCAAGCCAGCGATAGGAAGATAGTAAGAGAAACAAACGGGATTTAGGTGTTCTCTCATCAGAAGTTGGAAAGGCTTTTAGACAAAGCTGCCAATGTTTTGGAAAAATCTTTGAAGAATGTAAGTAGTTTTACACTACCTGTAACTTGCCTTGTAAATCATGTTCCAGACCTTGTGGTTAGACATCACCAGATCACACACGAGGAGTGATCTTGTCACCAGTTAGCTAATGCAGATTAGCTAATTCCAAATTTTGATGGGACTAGCAGGTTTATGTTAAACCTCGTTTTATTTAGAGTTTCAACCAACTGTGTGTGGAGCTGGATGAATGAGGAGCATGGAGAAATGGCTGGCTCACTGTGCCTGATCTCAACCCTAGGGGCTGTATATTCACAAGAGGGAATTCCACTTGTGACAGTCAGTATATGAAGTCAGAATACCAATTAATTGGGAAACTTTTGTAATTTCCTGTTATTCTCCATGACTCCATCTTGACTTGATTACTAACTTTCCTCCTTATTTATTGTTCACATCTTTAGTTTCCACACAGAGTGTCTATTATATTGGCCCAGGAGCTAATGTAGCTGTTATTATCCAGGACATGTAACTAAACTCATGATTGTAAATCAGCTTCTGCTCTAGATTCGAATAGGGAAACAATATAGGAATAGTTTTCTCAACAATATAATAATACACATCCCTCCCAATAAGAATAAAATTCATCTAAGATCAAAGACCTTTTATATACCTTTTCAAGGGAAAGATCATTTTCTATGGTTTGTCCTTAAAAACTGGCAAAACCTAGTGAAGTCTAGAAAGTGTGGGACTTGCCACCAGAACAATTCTCTGGTCTCTGTTGGCTTTTGGGCACTACATTTTCAGGGAATGAGGTAACTGATAAACTCCTCCTCACTCCTAATCTTGCACAGTAACAACTTGCAGGTCACCACGGCATACAGGTCCCTAAGTTACCTTCATACTTGTAGCTATGCAGGAATAATGCGCCTCGCCTTTATTCACAGTGAGAATCCCACAGAGGTGCAGGCATAAAGGGTAAAAGTCCCCAGGAAAATCAGTGTCATTCTACACAGGCAGAAGGACATATTTTAAATGAAAGATTGAGACCTAGTAGTTTATCAAGACCTATAAGGATTTGTGTGTTGGTTTTGGTTTTATGCTTTGGGAAGGTTTGTAGTTTCCTTTCCTTTACATGAGTGCAGTAAACATGAACTTTGTAAACGACTGTAATGATGCAGGTTTATTTGGAGAATCTCCTATTTCCACAATGAACCATTTAAAGATAAACTGACTATATTGCAGTAACCTGTTCCTGCTTATATAGTATTTTGGTTGACATCAGAACAATAATAGAGCCTGAAATAAAAAGGAGCACTTTAAAAATTCATAAAGCAGCTGTGCATTTGTAAAGTAGATCAGGGGAATTTTGAAATTCCAGTGAATGCTCACATCCAGCTGTGATGTGGGACAAGATTTCATTTCGTACATGTGAATCCAATGGTGTTAGTGACCCTCCAGCCATAGTTCTTTAAACAATGGGCGTGCTTTGTACGTGATTGGGAGGATTAACCTTCTAGGAGTTCATATATTATATGACGTAATTAAGAGAACAGTACTCCTATATAAAGGCTTTTCTTTTTATGGTCATATAGAACTGCCACCTGAAACGTGAAGCCTGAAAAATCATAGCCATTTATTGCATCTGCATGCTGTGAACCTGGTTAATCTATAGCCTTTTGATTTTCTTAAGGATGTATGGTGAGGAGCGGTATGTACATCATAAGACTAAGTTGATTACAATAGACATGAATCAGTCATTTTCAAACATGCCCATATAAAGTTGATGCTTTCATATGGTGTGATTATGAGCATTAAGAAACTGGAATAAGCAGCCCAAGATCTTGAAATAAGAATTTAGTACTTTACAGATTGTCCAGGGGTGACCTAATATATAAGTGAAGCCATTATATTTTATCCTCATACAGAATATTTAGTTCATGAAAACATCTATCAACAAAAAAATCATGATCTTGATTTTCTTCTCTTTTGTGGTTTTTTTTGGCCAGCCCTAGCTTTCTCTACCAAAGTGCACTGGTATAATTTTGAAAGCTTCTGACCACATTCCCAGTTATTTTTCTACTTCCAGAAGTGTCGTGTTTCAAATAAAGGAATAAAGCCCTCATGCACTGAGCAGCTAAGCAATTTAAGGCCCTATGGATAGAAGCCAATAGCTTTAGTTTTCTTCCTGCAGTTGTAGATGAGAGCGTTGGAAGGTGTTCTTGTGTGAGAGCTACAGTGATGAACATTAAGTAGCTGTATGTAAAAATAGAGGTGGAAGAAGCAAAGGTCTTTCAGACAAATTATTAATAGTTTAATTTTATTTAAATGAAGGAAGTATTCCTGCCACCTGCCACACAAAAATTCCTTTACTGAAGTAAGAGATACCATGACTCAGAGAGGCAAAATTGCTCCATTATTATTAGACAGTCATTTACATTTAAAAGTAAATAAGAAATAAAAAACAGTGGCACTATATAACGTGCTTGGGTCTGCAAAGAAGAGAAACAGTTATTTTGCAAGAAGTGAATACATTATTATGGAAAGAAATGTTATTAGACTAAGAAAAGAGTAAAACTTGACTGGTCTTTCTTATCATAGTAAATGGTCACACCTGTAAAAATCCCAGAAGCTGATCAAAGTTCTCTCATAAGACTCCATTTGCTTCAGTATATTTTCAACAACACATTATCAATCAATGGAAATCTTCATGGATTTAAAATGAAACAAATATTAAAATGTATTCAAAATTGAATGGAAAACTATATAGAAGATAGATACACTAACATCATCCTATAATCAGATCCGTCCCACTTGTGGAATTTTTTTTGCACAACATACAGCAAAAGGAGTTACTCTCGATAGTTTCACAGAGGCCAGAAGCTAAAGAAAACAAAATAATAAAATTTTAAAGCGTTTAATTGAGCACCACGTTAGACTGGAATTGATGGGAATCAATACTTTTTATTTTCTGTTAATTGGACTCTGAATATTTTTCATATAGCTACAAGTTCTCAGGATTACTTCAGAGAGCTGCTGGTAATTTTAATGTTCTTTTATTGCTAATACCAACAGTTATCTCCCATCAAACCCTCCATGGCAATCTGTTGGCCTTTTGTTGTGTACTTCCACATGCAGAACTTTGTTAATGAATTTTATGTAACAGTGAAGCCTGACACCAATACACATCATACTACAGGAACTTAAATCCTTCATCAATTACTGGTTCTTCCAATTATGCTTTTACTATGTTCCTCTATTTCCTTTTCATATTTATATCTTACATATATGTATGTTATCCTGTACACATCTTAACCATTTTGCATACTGCTATCCATGCTTAAACCTTCTTGGCTAAACAAGTTAGTGACTTCAAGTTACAGCACCTAAAGTCAGCACTGCTCGCAACTTCATGTTTTCATACTATTAGCACAACTTTACTTTGCAGATGACTCATTAAAATTCCAGATATCAAAACAGTTCTGTTACCAAGTTCATGTATCCCAATCAAAATTGTCATATGTTATGCTCTGTTCTCCTAATCAGCTCTACCTTCTTTTGAATAAAATTAATTTACTTACGCCAAGCTACATGTTATACCAAAATTTTTCCTCTGTGCTTTGTTGCAAGACAAACACCTCAATAAATTCAGTAGAAATAAGGGTGATTCAACCTATGTCTAATTTTAAAAGCATGCCCTTGGGCATAACCTGTAGTTACCAGAGTCTGGAATAATTTTAATGGGACGCTTCATAATTGACTGCTCCAGTGCTTTTTGTACCTTGGCTGACAGACAGAAATTTGTGTGCAATATACCTCGGATCTGCTCCAGTATCACCAGTCCCGTGTTCCTAAATAGTAGCTAGTATTACTGGAAGATCTAGCTGTGTACATCTTTGGTAAACAGAAAGAATTGATTGTAGGTAACAGGGCTACTTCTTGGACTCCTGGAATAGTACAAGTAGCACAGAAGTCCCGTTCCATTTTGAGGGTGATTTTTTTGTTTTAGTAGTAGTTCAGACATTTGGGAAAAAAAAAAAAAATTCAGACCCCCCCCCAAAACCCACTTTTTTTCAAGGTTCAAAATGATTGCATTTGGATTTGTTTTATTTAAATGAACATTTTCGGTGAAGGGCAAATCATTTTTGTTGAAAGCCATTTCCCCTTTTGCAGAGGTTTTTTTGTCAGCTCCAGATGCAAAAGCACAGAAATGCTCCCTCAGTCCCTGGCTCTTCAGCATATTAGCCGTAAAAGCATCACAGCATGCTATTGTAGTGAAAAAAAAATGCTTTGACCAAGTGCAGAGTCCTGTTTTCAAAAGCCTATAACTCAAGCAAATCAAAACAATTTTTCCCTTGATTTCAGCTTTTAACATCTCTCCATTACAGTTGGACAGATGTTCAAAATAATGCCAGTGCCTTTTTTATAATGAGAAACGTCTGTCTATTTTCCCACACTCACACTTTGAAATGAATTTCTGATCGGACATTTTTTTAATTCTTTTTGGGTAGAAAGCAAGTAAGGATACTCCAGCCAAAAGTTGATTTTTTCTGAGTTTGAGAATAACTGAATAAAAAGGGAAACTGTTATGCTGCCTCAACCAAAGCTTTAGTTGGTAGTATAATCAAATAAGAGGCTGGTACAATCAAGTGAGATTACTTGTGAAATGTGACCACTGGAAAAGGAGCTAGAATTAAATGTGAGGTTTTATCAAAGTATAATTGTAACCCAGTGTTAAAAGTTACTGAAGTCCTTGTCCGGGAGGGTTACCCATGCTGCAGGCATGTGCGCAAAACATTCCCAAAGTTGCAGTACTTGTCTATCCAAAACAAATCTGCAGATGTTGAGCTAAAATACGCAAAACCACAAAAATTCTGCTTTATCTCTTGTGAAACGTTTAACAAGGCAAAATTAATTTGGTACATACCCAATAGTATCTTACTTTTAAATACATATTTGGTTATAATATCCACTTTCAGCATTAAAGAGAAGGTGAAAGTTGAAAGATGATGGCTGAGGAATGTACTGACTGTAGTGGTGCTAATTAGGAGCTTTTGTGCTGGTCTTTTCTTCATGTCATGTTCATAAATCACCTGAAATAAAGTCTGCATCAAAGTCCAGCAATTTAAAAAGGAAGTCAGATTAAAAAATTCAACATGAACTTCCATCCAGAAAACGCAAGTATATTTCTCAACAGACCTACACAGTCGTGCTGCTGACATACACTGATATACCCTTAGTGGACTCACACTTATTCTGAAGTGTTACGAACTTTATGCCAAAGTAAGCTTGATGCTGAAGATTGTGTGAAAACAGACTCCAAAGTTAAAACCAGATAAACAAACAAAAACCCCAACCTTACTAGATAAGGGTCAAATGCTTTCAGATGTTGACAAAGGATTTTGAACACGTCTAGTCCCACTCATACTATACTGCCAGGTAGCAGGGACTACATAGTGTCCAAATGGTGACTAATGGAATATTTCTGCTTCAAATTCAGACTAGGTTAAGGGTGGTACAGTGAGCGCTTGCTCACACCAGTGCTTAATTTAGCTTGTGGCATAAGAACCTATGACTGGTTTCACCAGCCTGACTTTGACTCTTCCCTACTCACTGTGCGTACTCCCCTAGAGAAGAACTTTGAATCAGTTACAGCTGAGTAAGTATGACATCCATGCAGAGAAAACTCTTGAAAGCAAGAAAATGTCAGATTATGGAACTCCTCCTAAAGGTACCTCAGTGCCCACGCAACACATTTCCACTGACACGAGTAGACTTCACACCTCCTCAGAGAACTTCCTTCTGCCTCTCAAATATAAGCGATCCCATCCAGCTCATTAATTTCACACTATAGAACCCCCACACTATAAACCTAGCTGAACATTGATTACTTCATAAAGTTAGTAAGGTCAAGATCATGTGTATGTATGTGTGAGATTTTGAAATAAAGAGGAGATGGAGGTGTTTGAATTTATTTATGCTTCAGATTTGTAGTTCAAAGCTGTTCAACTGACAGCAATTTTTTTTAATAGAATAACGTGCAGGATCTATTTCTAATTCTGTATTTCAGACTACCAGCTTGGAGAAAATGTTCTGCATTCATATAACAGGTGAGGTAGCAGAGCAGTTGGTCCAAAGATTAAATGAGGATAGTAGTAACTGAGAAGAGTTATTAGGTTAAGAATATGAAATGAAACATGCTGGATAAGCACATTGGTAATTTTTAAATGGGATAAAGATACTACTTAGTTTCTGCTGAGTCGCCTTTGAAAATATCTACTGTCTAATGAGAAAAAAAAATTAGCATCATTTGCTAAGGGAGTCAGTTCCTGTGTCTTTCATACACTACCCTGTAGCACTACTACCTCTTCTTATTGCTGTCACCTGCTATCTATACATGAAGCAATCCAGAATACACGCTTTATAACAGCACTTGCTTATATATGTTCTGCCTAAAGTAGGTAGCTCACATTAATGTTGAATGAAAAATGTAAAGTTAATGAGAAATAAAGCAAGTACTGATGAAATTGTAATCACACAGTCACCTGAATATTGCTATTGCTTAGTAGGCAAACTGTTCCTTAGACTCAGATTAGCAAAGCTATTTAGGATCTTCTCGATACAGAAAGGCACCAGGGAAATCCACAAATTTACATAATCACTCAGATACTTTTGTAAACCCCCCTCATCTGCATGCCTAAATAGCTTTGACATTCTGTTTTCATCGTTTTTCTGGATTGGAACGGCATCTTCGATTGACAAAGGCTGAAGGGGCCAAGGAGAAGTCCTAGTTAGGACTTTCTTTTAAAGGATTTTTTTTTGCTTGCTTGTTCTACCACTAACATTTTGGAGAGTAGTTTGTGCATTACTCTGAAGTGTACCTGATTTTGACATCAGCTGCCATTTGTTGCAGTGCAGTGAGAAGAAAATAAAAAGGTTTCATTTTTCCTTTTGTGATTGGAGCAATGCAAATGGGTCTTAAAATGGAGTCTGAATTCACAACAGTTTTTAAACCCTTTTGATTGATTCAAAGAACATTTGACTGTAGGTGAATGAGAAAGCGTGGTAGCAGAAATATAGGGGCATGGCACAATAAGCATTAGATTTGAGGAAAAGGAATAGAAATTAAGATACCGTAATGAGGGGACAATAAAAATAATCAATGTACTTTTCCCATTATTGGAAACAGTCACAAATGCAGGAGAAGATGGGGTAAAGGGTCTCCATCATTCATTTTTCCTTCCAGTGAAATACATTCCTGTGATCTTCCTGATTACCCTTGATCACG
>VZSC01012372.1:52391-69747 GCA_013398225.1 Steatornis caripensis | reverse complement strand
CCCTTGATCACAAAGTAGCAGTATTTCATTCTCAGAAAACCAACATATTTCAGAGAATGCTAGAACTAGTTTGGGAAAAACGAAAGTGTAACTGAATATTTTAATGCTAATGCCACATTTGAATCACTCTTTTTAAAATACAGTACCTGAACTTGGAGCATATAGATTAGGGAAAGCAGAGTTGAATCAGTGTTTCAAAGAGAAATTGCATACAGAAGTTGTTAAGCAGAAATAAACAGATTTTCAGATGGTTTTGAAAATAGAGAATGTGCTCCTCCCTCATAAAATCATAAGTAACTAGGTAGCAGAAATTAATCTTTAAAGGAGAGTTTTGGTAGTTCCAGGGCTTGGTTGGTTCTAAATGAGTATGGCTTACATAATGAGAGAGATATTTGCCACTAGAAACCTCTCTAAAATGCTACACAAGCTAAAATGTTATGCAAAAGAATAATGCTCTGCCATCACCCAGACCTTTAAAGCATTCCTGAATTTTTTTTTTTTACTTTATTTGAATGTGTATCTATATGTATGTTATGACCATACTGTCAGCAATTCTTTCCTTGCAGAAGTGTATCTTTTTTTTTTCCTTTAATTGAGCGAGATTTTTCCTTGTTCCAGCTTGGGTCCATTGCTTCTTGTCCTTCCACTGTGTACCTCCCAGAAGAGTCACCTTCTGGTTTTGGACAGCAGAAAGGTCTCCTCTGAGCCTTCTCTTCTTAAAGCTGAACAAGTCCAGTTCTCTCAGCCTCTCCTTTGTACATCACGTGCTCCAGCCTGCTTATCATCCTGGCAGGCCTCTGCGGGATTGCTCCAGTATGTTGACAAGCTGCTTAGCTTGGGCAGGCTTATTAGTTTGGGCATGGAACCACATGGATAAACTGGTCTGACCCTGGCGCATCCTAGAAGGCGGGTGATACTGGAGAAATGTTCCTGTCCAGGACTTTCTCAGGCACCGCTCCACTGAAGGTTACTTCTCCTACAGTCCCAGCCAGAGAGGAATCCACATCCTCAGTGATGATGAACTAATCTTTCCTCTGCTCAGACTGTTTAAAATTCTGATTTTGCCTCAAGAAATCAAATTCTAATCAGTTTCATGGATGGAACAGCATGCAATTCAATTAGATTTAGGCCTCACAAGAGAAAAAGTACAGTCTGACACTAAATTAGGACCAAGCTCTGTCTCAGAAACTCATGAGGAAAATAACACGTCACTGCTATCCTAATCAGTGTGAGGTATTCTGAGGAAACGCTCCCAGACATGAGGAAGAAAAAATGTTAGAGACAGTTTCAGGCATGGCTTATGAAAATCTGTGGTAATTATGAATGAGAATAATTAAGGCAAAGAATTTATTTAAAAATGAACAATATTTTTGTTTCAAAAAATTTCACACTTTAATCACAGTAAACCTCTGTAGATTTTACTTTAAAAAATTAATCAGTATAGAAAACCAAATATAGCCTACAGAGCTCTGGAAGAAATTTTCTTTAAGGAAGACCTGAGTGAAAGAAGAATGAGATCTGTTTAGCTTTTATCATTTTACTCCGCAATTTTTCTGCCTGAATGGATAAGATGCATAAGAAATGTAATCCTAAGATTGATCCCTTTGGCAACCCAAAACTGGTTTCTCCTCCGTTTACCACTGTTAGCCCCAGACTAAGAGTGCATAAGCTTGATATAGTTAAGAAAAAAGAAGCAAAAGCAGCTTTTTAAACTTCTTTTGCTCCTCGTAAAGGACTTGTAGTAGTTCATAACACAGTGACCTTGTCCTGCTTCTTTATCCACAGATATCTAGGTGAAACAGGTACTCATCACAACAAGATAAAAACTGTTTGACCTTCTAATTGTGTTTTATATACTCTCAGAAGAGCTCGCTTTTTTAAAAACGTCAAATGTTAAAAAATGCATGTTAATAATTTACAAACCTCTAAAAGTATCAGAAAATTTCCATTCTTTTCATCATTAAAAAGAATCTGTTGTGATACATGGGATACGTGATACATAGGTGATTTTCTATTGTTTCCAAATTTTCCTTGATTTCCAACGGTCTAGTCCCACCTTTGTGTTTAAAAGGGCTCTTGTCTTGGATGTCTTGGTCTTAAAATTCTACATCTTGATACTTTTATGACCTAAGACGCCAAATGATCAGTTCATTCCTTAGCGCACATCTCATTGCATGCCAGCCATTAACTCTTTGGTGGCAAGTAAATGGTTTCGCTACAGATAGGGCCAGCATTGGCAGGTCTTAGTTTCACACTTCATTCTGCTCCAAATGTTTTGGGCACATCACTACAACTAATCTGTGCATTCTTTCCTTTGGGGATAGCAGCATGTCCCCCTTCAGCAGGAGATGCTGTAAGTCAGTCCCTGTTGTTTGCAGTATGTTCAGACAATGCAACACTGTAAACAACTGCTTCTACTGCTACCCAAAGTGTTTATTTGCTGTTCACCTCCTGAAATCTTCATGCATACTTTCAGTCTGAAAAACACATTAAAATTTGAAGATATCCAACTTTAAAATAAGAGGTCATAAGTAGCTATAATTTAGAAAGGTAACTTTTTCTTGAGAAATGATCCTGAGTATACTGCTGCCTTGCCCCAGACTGGCCACGTAATTAGCCACTGAAAATGGTTTGTATACAGCAAAGTTTTCTATTCTGAAAACGTGAGTCTCTTTAGGCACCTGTACAGAGCCTATAGAGGATCCTTCACTTACAATTGCCACTCAACACATCCAGAGCACAACCGATCTACACTGGCAGCACTGTACCCGGTGTCAACAGTAGTAAGCAGTAACATTTTTATGAGCAGAACTGAAAACAACCTCTGCAACTGAAAGTGTAGAGGATGATAGACAATGGGCTTGGAAATGGCATGAAAGAAAGTTACTCAAGAGCAAAGCAGAGAAGTAGAGTGTGCTTGGGCTATTCTTGCCAGCTTCCAGAAGTGCCTAATCACAATTTTTGCTACATATGCGAGGGGAGGGCTGAAGCTACTTCTGTACTTCCAGTGGAGTTACCTCTGCTATGGGAAAGTTAATTACTCTTGAACATACTCCTGAATTGTAGGAATTTGTGTTCATACTAATGATCTAATGTTCATAGATTTGTTTTATTGTCTGATATTGTATCTCCCCCCTCCCCCTAAGATTGCATTTTTTGCATTAACTGCATTTTTTAAAGAGTCCTATGGATTTCTCGATAGTGAAACATCCATCATGGTTTTTCTTCTAATCATAGCTCTCAGAAGATACATTCTGATCACTGTACAACTCCACTGGTTCTATATTTTTCTGCTCATTAACATACATTTCTTCACTAACACATACATACTACACTCTATTTATAATAATAACTTTTAACTATTATATTAACAGTTAGATTTTACTGATTTGTCTTATTTGTATTGTTATTACTGTTATTCATAACATATAATACCAATACATTTATGTCTATGTGATTTTATTTCTGTATATTTATTATTGTTCAGTTCATTCATTTATACAGACATATATTAAGGTCCAAAACAGAGGCCAAATGGAGGAGGCCCCAGTACTCTAGGGCCTTTTCAAACATACGTGACAGGACAGCCCTTCCTCAGAAAGAGAGAGCACTCTAAATGAAAGGCATTAAAGCCTGGAATATATGTTGCCAGATCAAGAACTGGAAACAATAGTGAAAAAGGACAGAGAACATGTTGTGTGTATTTTATTTGGAGATCTGTTTTCTTGTAGAGCCAGACTCCTCATGTGTGTACCTCGGACATGAAGGAAGCACAACAATGGCCGTTCCTAGCACTAGCCATGGAGCACGGTGGAGTAGACTGCTTTTTCAGGCTGGAAAGAAGAGGCCCTTCCCTGAAAGCTCTTGGCCATGCTGCACTATTCCCAGCGCCTACACAGCTGCCACCGGCATTCAGATGATGGGCTTTTCCTCATCTATCTTAAGCTTATAGAAGAAAAAATGACGGAGCAGACAGAAATCTTATGTAGGCTGCACTGTATTCAGCCATTGGTTACTACTTGCATTATCCTCTAACAATAAATTTTTGAAAATACAGATGCTTTGATTATGTATTTTTCTTACCAGACTTGATGTGATCTTTATAAATGTATGGAAATATTTCTGTAGGCAACAATAACAAAGGGAATTAAAATTGATGTCTGGTATTAATTCTTCTCCTGAGAATGTCATGTGCAACATCCACGCTACTATTGGCATAGTTTTTTAAGGTCTGGCAAATATGGTGAGTCAAGCTTGTTTGTTCACTACAGGTACAACTGGGACTGCTCTTAAGGAGTGCCTGTTTAAATATGTATACCACACCCTCCATATCAAGGGGAAGGTCTTGCTCAACTGTGTTGGTTAATCCTTCTAATGTTTTAATGATAATGCTGCTTAAGAAAACTTAATGTTTTCTAGAACCTTGCTCAGAATGATGTATAGGTGGCATAGTACCTACAATATACACTGGACTATTCCATCACTAAATATGCACCCACTAACATCAATTCAATTCAATGTGATACAATTCAATTCAAGTGATCAAGTCAATGATTGTGAGATGTTTCATTTTCAGTGGCCTCAGCTCTGAAATTCCCACCTAGATAAAAATGACTCCTGTAGCTGCTGAGACTTCTGTGAAAATAAGTGTACCATAAATGGACAGACCGTTGTTCTAATTACAGGATTAGTCTGGAGAATGCCAAAGTTGATCTTTTAGATTAATAATACAGCATTAGAGTGTTTAAATTGTAATATTCTACTGGGGGTGTTTGAGGATGGTTCTTGCATACTGTCTGTGATCTTTATAGCCTCAAACACTAGAGGAGGTGAAAGAGGATACTGGCTTAGAGTTTTGCCAGAGAGGTACAAAGATATCACGGAGGATGCATCTGGAGTACTGTGTCCAGTTCTGGGCTCCCCAGTTCAAGAGAGACAGGGAACTACTGGAGAGAGTCCAGCGGAGGGCCACGAAGTTGATTAGGGGAGTGGAGCATCTCTCGTATGAGGAAAGGCTGAGAGAGCTGGGTCTGTTCAGCCTGGAAAAGAGAAGGCTGAGAGGAGATCTGATCAATGCTCACAAATATCTAAAGGGTGGATGTCAAGAGGACGGGGTCAGACTCTTCTCAGTGGTGCCCAGCGACAGGACAAGGGGCAATGGGCACAAACTGGAACACAGGAAGTTCCACCTGAACATGAGGAGGAACTTCTTTACTGTGAGGGTGACAGAGCACTGGAACAGGCTGCCCAGAGAGGTTGTGGAGTCTCCTTCTCTGGAGATATTCAAAACCCGCCTGGATGCATTCCTGTGCAACCTGCTCTAGGCTAACCTGCTTTAGCAGGGGGGTTGGACTAGACGATCTCTAGAGGTCCCTTCCAACCCCTACCATTCTATGATTCTATGATTCTGTGTGCATTTTAGCATTCGTGCATCTGGTGTGTTGTGCTTAAGCTGGTTGCACACACACAGGTAGGAGTATCCACACAACTGCTCTGTCTCCTTACCTGCAATACAGCAGTGACTTCCTTCCCCCCTTCTGGAAATTCGTAGTTTCATCATGAGTCTCATAGTGTCTGGTGCTTCTTTTAAATCCAGTCACCTGGTATTACCAAATAAAATGTGCATCTCTTTTTATTTTAACTAATGAAAATAAAAACTACCTCTCAAAGAATGACAAAAGCATACCTCAAGGTTCAAAGCATAGACTGAGAGTACAAAGAATCAAGTTTATTCTTATCCATTCATAAGGAGGTGGGGAAAGCTGATGTGTTACAATTCCATTTACGAAAATGCTAAAACACTAGCTTAGCATTAAGCACATTAGTGTCACATAACATACCCTTGAGTGCTTAAATTTAGGCCCGCAATTTTATATTTTGCTCAATTAACAATAGTATATTCATTTTATGAATAGACACTTTCAAACAAAAATATTTCATTGAAGAAAAGAATTACTACACCTTGCTACTCACTTGAAGGAGAATATACTACTGTGCAGGGGGGCTTAGTATCTATTTTTGAAAAAAGATGAAGTAACTACCACACTGAACAGCTGTTTCTGACAACAGGGAAGCCACTTAGGCAATTTGTATTTGCAGTGTTGTTTACATATGGGAACAATACTCCAGAGCACAGTATATGAGCTAAGGAAAGTAAACACACACCCAATTTGTAAACTTTTATTATGCTTGTTTTACCATAAAAATAGACTTGTAATTAGTTCCCAGGAGTTTTGGTACAATAAGATGAAGTCTAATTTCATACAAGATGAACAGAAGATTATTGCTTTAGCTGAGACTTAGACAAGCATGCCAAGATCAATAAAATGTATGGGAGTCTTCCTACATGTTTAAATGCCTTTACATCAGAATAAATAGCATGAAATTGAGAGTGCTGACTGACAGCCCTGAACAAGATATACCACCGTATCACTAGACCAGAGAATTTTCTTCTCCTGTCTTCAGTCTCTGAGGTTGCTGTGTAAACATAAACACTGTTTTGAGCAATCACACAAGGTAAGATGATTAACTGCTCTGAGAGGGAGAAGGAGAGAAAGAAGTCCTAAAAAGTAACAAAGTTCTAGATCCACAAAAGCATTATGGTATAAAATGCCCTTTGATCTAAGTTTTACTAAACATCCAGTTCTGTAAAGATTTATTAATGAGAGTAATGAGTTATAGTCATCCCCATGTGACTACTAATATAAATAAAATACAAAAAAAAGTAGGTTTGCAAAATTAGGTCCAAATCATGACACAATATGGTGAGGCTCTGCACATATAAGATACATGTAACACACATAAAATGTTTAAAGCAGTTTTAAAAACTCAAAAAATGAGGGAAAACCAGAAACTGCAACCTCCATGAGCATACTTGGTATAAGAAAATCACATGTCTACGTGCAAAAGCCTGAAGCTTTTTCTGCCATAGTCATTAAAGACAATTACAGTTCTGGGGGTTTTGCATGCATGTTTAATTTAGGTGATCATCACAGATGTTTCAGAGTTAAATTGTCATTTTTGGCAGTATAGGCCTGGTCTCATTATACCCTTTTCCCTCTCATCAACAACTTTGGAGAGTCAGATGCAGCTTTGAGCAACTTGAAGAAAAGCTTAAAGACTTTTTTTTTATTTTATGGTATTTGTAATGAGCTTCTAGAAGATGCTGCATGCCTATGGCTGCTTCAGTAGACTCTCTTGGGAAAATATCCCAGTATACCCTTTATATGCATGGATCTGGTCAAAAAAGTAATAGCATGTTCCTATTTCAAAAGATATCTGATTCCTATTCCTGCAATGTCTGATACAAAACCTTTGAAGACCCATTCTATTTGCACAAAATATCATTCAAACTTGCTATGTAAATGAGTTGCTTTTAGTTTCTCTGTGCAAAGTAATTAAATTATTACCAATTCTGTAATACGCCCCTCTCTTCCTATTGCTTTCCTTTTAAAGAATTATTTTGGTGTATATTGCTATTCCCTAAACTGGCTTTCAAATGAGTAACAGAGATATAAACTCTGGAACTAATAAGCCCTGTTTGTTACTTTATCTCCTTTGATAATAATCTCTTCCCATGGCATAGAGGGCCAAGTGTTTCCCAAACGTGACAACAGGATCCTTTATAACAAGGTCTCTAGCTCTATCATGTCTATCTAGTTGGTGGTGTTTTATTTCAGAATGGATGGGGTTTTTCTTGCTTGTTATTTGGTTGGTGAGAAGAGAATGTCTTGTACTAGTTTAATCAAGGAAGATTATTATATAACATCTGTCAGATTGACTTGTACCATATGGGCTCTGGGCCATCTTCTGTAAGAGAACTTACAGAGACATCTCAAAATGTCTGTGAAAATAGAACATATTTTTAGAATTGTAGAATATCCTCCTACACTGCCAAATGAACCTGTCAAAAGCGCATCTTGATTTGTTCAGCTCCTACAATTCATGCTTGTTTGCGGTAATGATATTTATTGACCAAAGGTGGGTGGTAGAGGTTTTTCGTATCTGCATTTGCAGATGTGAAAGTAATAGTATGGAAAGTTTTTTAGGTTGGGTTTTTTTTGTGAAGTTTTCTAGAAGATCTGAAGCAACCTCTTTTGTTTATATTTTTACATGAGAGAAGGAAAGATAAAAGACACCAAATAATGAGAACAAAAGAGGAAAACAAAAAGCAGCAAAATAAATGAAAAGCATCTATATGGTCCAGTCTTTGTGGTTATGATCCAAATATGAAGATAACATGTACTTGACCTCATTCATGATCCAAAACTCTCGATTTTCAGTAGCAGCAAGAAGTAAAATTTTTAAATAATAATGCTCAGAAGTCTGAGCATAATTAAAATTAAACACATACAAGGTTAAAAAGAAACAAAGAAAAGGAAAGTAAAGGTCCAGAAATTGTTCTGAAAACATCCATTGCCTGAGACTAGTGGTAAATGGGTCTTTCATGAAGAGAGGTGCTGATGGAAGATCGCAATGTCTAAATGTATGCACTCACACCTTTCTATTGAGAGCATCAATGTGAGCTGGGAAAGAATGATTCTCATCTTTACAGGATCCACATCTTGTAAAGTAAGCTATACCAGTGGCCCAAAAATGTATCTTGTACTGAAGAAAGCAACTATTCCTGCAGTTATCAGGCTATTATCAGCTATCTATCAACTGTGGAGACCTACATACATCTACCTACATTTTTAAAGGCAGTAAGGCCATAGATCCCAGATACTTATCAGCATCATGCAAGTACTAGTTTCAAAAGCCACAGCTCAGTCACTACTCACTCCCCCTGGTCCCAGAGTAGAGCTACAGTGCTCAAGGAGAGGAGTGCATAGCTGTCTGAACTTCTGTCAACTGAGCTGGTATGACAATATGGTGTAGCACATGTGCCAGCATGCTAGCGTAGCCTCAGGAAGCAGTCTGGCTGTGAAAGGAAGCCAATGTGCATGAACTAATAAGCTTTACATCTCAGCAAGCCTAATGAGCTTGGGATGACGCTGTGCTGATATTACTATAGTGTGGACCATGCTTCTCTTTGCACTATGGACATATCCCTTTTCTCCATCTGCTGGCATCTGCTAGTAGCCTAAATGCTGCTTCCACCTCCCAGTTTGCAAGCTGCTCAGAGCCTTAGCTCAAGTCACAGCCCTGAAGATGCTAAAGGATTTTAAGTTAGCAGAGAGAGCGGCTTGGAGCATTTTTCAGGGCATATCTGATACCTGTGGCACGTCTCGTACCCTCATATTTTGGCACAAAGCCTCATTCTGAGGCCTAACATTTGGTATAGCCATGACAGCAGTCCAGTGCCGTGTAGTTCTGAGTAGGAATATGGGCAAAAAACATCAATAAGCAGATGTACCAACACTTGCCCCAAGAATACGTGTCTTAATATGTGGATGTGGAAAGGGAGGGATATGACTGTAACCTTGAGAAGTGCAACTGGGAGGTGTTTAGGATTGTGGTATTTACTGCCTCTTTGCTTGCTGTTCCTCTCCGTGTAGCTGCCCAAGTAATCCAGTCTGTTCACAGCAAAGTCAGCTTCAGGGACCAGAAATACTTGCATTGTCTTTTATCAGTTCTCACCCAGGAACCAGTAACTAACAGTTGAGCAACTTCTTGAATTGCCTCCTAATGCAACAGGTCATGTTTGTTTGAGGGCTGTGCCCTCGAAGGCTGGCCTTAAATCACTGGCACTTTGCACTGAAATGCAGTGAAGGAGAAATATTGGCAATTCAGGCAGCAGCCTCACCTGGGAGGCCAGAATATAAAGATGAAGGGCAGTCCCTGTACTTCCCAGGAAAGATTTTTCCCTGCCTGTGGGAGTGCTTACTGCCTTCTATTCTAGTGCAAACATGGAGGAGTAACATGATTAAGAGCTTGCAATAAGGAAGCAATTTCAGCTAAGCGTTTCTGCAGCTAAGGCTACCATTTTTTGAGAATACACTGGGCAGAAGCAGCAGCAAAAGACCATTCACACAGTTAAGAACAGCTGAGGGTTAGTTTAGGATGCTACTGCATCAAAGCTGTTATTGCCTGAAAGCACAGATCAGCTTGGCATATGCTAAATACATATTTAACATATATATATAATTATATATATATTTACTAAACAAATAACATTGGCATGACCTCTATATTACTGGGTAAGCTGATAATATTTTAAGATGCTTTTGGAAGAGGTCTGGATGCAGCTGCCAGAGGGTGGAAGGGCAGTACGGCTCTCACGAAAACACAGCTGAGAGGCACAGTTAGCACAGTGCACCTCTGTAACATGCCACACGTAAGGCAAGAGGAATTCAGCCACTGGTCACAGGCTACTAATGACTCAGAGACACCATCCAAATTCACCGCAGCCTAACAAATTACTCTGCTGTAGCTGTTCCTGCATTTGCTCCTCATGCATGTTATTGTTTTGTTAAAAATCACTTCAACTTTATTCATTGAGGCTTAGGCTAAAGGACTTCACCTCTGTTTGTCACTGCTCTGATTTTGATGCATAACCCATCCTCTCTGAGTCAATGAGATTTATGAGTTCCGCATGTGTCCTAGCTTTCAGAAGATTTACGTAATATAGATTTTTAGATCTTTTTTGATCTTTGAGGTCAGTAGAAAAGTACAGATCGATTAATATGTAATGCATGTAATACAGCCAGTGGTCCCGACTTGGCAAATTAGGCAAGTAACTCATCCCGTGTAGTGCATGGGAGTCAAAACAGCATGGTACTTGCTAAAATCCATCAGGAATCCTGCAGCTTGTTGGAGAGGTGTTGCCCCACTCAAACAAGCAGTCTTTTAAAAAATCTCCTAAAAATCTGAGCCCATGCTTCCTGCGTCCTAAAGAATAGGCATGGTAGTTCAGCCAGCCTTTTCCAACACTTGTGTTTTAAAGGCACTTAAGATGTAAAGAACTGGCATGACTGCTTGCCTATATGCAAGATCATAACATGCATGAGCTTCCACTGTCGATAGTCTAGGGCATTACCCAGTGCAACGGTGGCTAACCGATACTGCTGACATGAAATGTGCTGTCAATATGGAACTGTTATGAAGAGGACCTCATCCCAATTTTGTATCTCATTTACCTTCAGAGAAGAAAAAGAGATCAGGAGGAGGTCTACACTGCTCCCAGAAGGCTGGATGTGGATCAGATGCAGATCAGAAGCAGTATCGCAATGCTAACATGCAACATGTGCTCGGGATAACCTCTGCTTCATTTTAGCAGAGATTTGCAGCCTGGGTACAGTGCCATGCTGACATGGCTACGTGATTTCCAGAGAACTTGGAGTGCGGGCGAAAGTCGCTTGAGTACATCTATGCCTGCCACACAGCCACACAGACAAGAATGCATCTAAATTTACTTTTTAAATTTTCGCTGCATTTATGCAAAATGATGGTACATCTGCACCGTTTAATTAGAGACAAAGACAGCATCTGCTTTGAACATAGCAGCAAGAAAGAGTTGTCAGCTAGACCAACTCTGAAAACCTGAAAGTGGCTTTTGAAGCCTGTTGTTGCCTTTGAGGTAGCCATATGCATTCCAAAATGCAGGTTATTGTCCGAAAGGCAATTACAAGGTTTTGATTTATTCATTTTCACATGGGAGAAGATTTGGATACAAATATAAATATTGCCAAAGCAGATTGCATAAATGGCAGACTTCTTATATAACTCTGGATATGTGTCATAGGCAAGCATTTATAGAAATTCAGCAAGTTTCCTTCATTAAGTACAGATTAATTCTCGCGGATCTCTAGCTTCAGCTGCTTCAGGTCCAACAGAAAATGAGTCTGCAAAAATGTGTATTTTCTCATGTCAGTTTGAAAGCTTCTGAACCATTGATCAAACAAATTTGGAAGATTCTTGAAACATGCAGCAAAGGGAAAACAATCACGTGTATTTCTTGAGCATAAATTGGCAGAAGGGAAAGGTCATTCTATTGACAGGCTGCAAAGAAAGGGCACTTTTTTCTGGCAGCTGCAAACAAAAGCCACCGTTCCCTCAGAAGTGTAAAATTTGAGAGCTCGAAATGTATTTTCCCAGCAGGCAAAAGTCAAGAAGTGGCTCAGACCATCCGGTACACGTAAGCGTCCCCGCTTTTCCTGCCTCAACATCTCCCATAATAATGGTGCAGCACCTGTTAAGTAAAATTAAGAGAGGGAAAACACCAAATTGTGCAGCTGAATACCTTTAATCTGTTGGCTTCTGCTGTCTAACTGCTATGGTGTGCTGGTTTTGGCTGGGATAGAGTTAATTTTCTTCATGGGAGCTAGTATGAGTCTGTGTTTTGGATTTGTGCTGAAAACAAGTGTTGACAGCACAGGGATGTTTTAGTTACTGCTGAGCAGTGCTTACACAGAGCCAAGGCCTTTTCTGCCTCTCACACCGCCCCACCAGCGAGTGGGCTGGGGGTGCACAAGAAGCTGGGAGGGGACACAGCCGGGACAGCTGACCCCCACTGACCAAGGGGATGTCCCACACCATATGACGCCATGCTCAGCATATAAAGCTGGGGGAAGAAGAAGGAAGAGGGGGATGCTCAGAGTGATGGCGTTTGCCTTCCCAAGTCACCGTTAGACATGATGGAGCCCTGCTTTTCTGGGGATGGCTGAACACCTGCCTGATGATGGAAAGTGGTGAATTAATTCCTTGTTTTGCTTTGCTTGTGCACACAGCTTTTGCTTTACCTATTAAACTGCCTTTACCTCAACCCACAACTTTTCTTTTACTTTTCTGATTCTCTCCCCCATCCCATCGAGCGGAGTGAGTGGCTGTGTGGGGCTTAGTTGCTGGCTGGGATTAAGCCATGGCATATGGTAACCAATCACATAAGGTAAGACCTGGAGTCTACTAACAAAATTGTCAATGTTAGTATTCTGAAATAATGGTATTTACAAGTAAGACAGTTTGGAGAAATGGAGCTAATAACCCATTTTACAGCTATCGTTTTAGGCTAAAGTACTAATGAATGCAACACTATATCCATTGGCATTCAGACTATTTTCCTTACAGGCACATGCATAAAAAAATGTATGACATCTTAAAATCTGCTCAAGACAAACAACTTAAGAGTTTTATGGTGCCTATAATTTGTGTATCATAGGCATATAATGCTGGTTGATGTCTTCAGAGTTCTTACTAGGCTTGGCAACGGCCCGTGCTAAGATTGCACCTACATTTACTGAGATCATCTCACCTTTTACATTGTATGAGTTAAAACCAAACTTAATATTTTCCATGCAGTAGCATAAAAAAATAATTATCAGGAAGGATTGGCTTTTACTATTTTAGAGGTAAATTTAAGCATGTTTGCATTCTTTCCTGTAAGTGGAACAGACACTCAAACTTTCAGTTTTTGCAATAGCCTAATGCTAACACTTATTTGCTAGGTTCAGGGTTTGGTTTTGCATTTAATGTGTAGTTCTTCTCTATTCTGCTATATAACGTGGGGCATCACTTCAGCTGTGTTCTCTGCTTTTAGTCAGCTATATCACATCAATTTTTGTACAACATACATTTTATTTTTTAATTTTGTCACAGATCCAACAAGACAATGGGAAAGTGAACCAGATTCTATATTGCCAATAACCAAAACACTTATTCTGTCTTCCTTATGTACAGCGTGATCACAACAGTGTAATTAGAGGCAAACCAACTATTTCTAGTATGCTTAGGGTGCCAAAGGGGTGATCCAATATCATGATATGTGAGTCATTAAAACGACAATCTTGGTTTTCTCATCTCAGAAGTGGTATGCTTTGCTGCCAATTAGAAAAATATTTTTTTATGTATAAACTTGGCAAACTTTAGCAAAAAACCACAGACAGTCAATAAACATGGAATTCTAATTTTCAGAACAAAATGAACAAACTTAAACACAAGTCTAGCAAATGAAATATTTTTAAAATGTCATTTATCACATGAATATCAAGGGGCACCAGTTTTGTAAAGTTCATGTTGTCTGTTTAAGAAAGTGCATTCTCCTAATATTTCACGTAAGGAAAGGAAGTTTCCTTATGAAAACAAGTTTCTTTTTTTTTTTATTCTCAACTACACATAATGTGAAGTCAATTTACAGTATAGAGACTGCAATAAGTAGTACACTGGTCTCTTGTTATATTTAGGACAGTAAAACATAGACACACAAATCTGGGAGACTGTTCAGCCCTCAAAATTAACTAAGTTTCTTACCAGACGCAAGACCAAACTGAGGAAACATTAAAGACTAAGTCATCTTTTCATATTAAGAGAAAGTTGGCTGTAAAATTGGTCCTACCCATAAGACCCCTAAGACTCTTTCACTGGGTAGGATATTAAAGACCCAGTCCAACTTCAAAGTTAATACATCATTTGTCACACAGAGAATTTTATTAAAAATTTCAGACCTACATCATTATGCACCATCTCACCATCATTAAGTATGTTCTTCATGGCTGACTAAAGTTAGCAGAGACACACTAATAATCTGAGAGATATTACTGTTGAGAATTTTTAATGCCTACTTTCATAAGGAAAAGCTGCTGACCATGCTCAACGGTCTTCTTTCCAGCTTTGGTGTCTTTGGATACCAACAGATTCACAAATTATTGTCCTGCCTGGCACCTATTCCTTTTAAAGAGCTATCTCAAATGGTGTTAGGTGGCTAAGTATAGACACATGCAGAGATTTCATTTTATTTTATCTTAATCAGACTGTACAGACTAACAGAATATTAAGCTTGATGGAAGGTGTCCTCACAGCAAGAGTCAGAAGTAATTGTCCTGATTTTTAAGGTCTTCTCACCATTGACCATAATGTATTTCTGGCCTATACAAATGTATTTCAGGGATTTCACTTTGATACGGGGTTCCAGACTGTTACAGAATTGATTTGTTCCTTGAACCTTTTCCAGAAGAACTGACTGTACTCTGTTTTGACCCTTCTCTTCTTTGATGAGTTACACAAAAAACTCAAGGGTATTCCTACTTTCATTAGAGAGTTCAACACCTCCAATGCTTTTTCATTAAACACAAATTCTGAATTTCTCATTCCTTTGCCAGATCTGACAGCAAGGGACAGCTCAGTCCAGGAGTGAAGTTTGGTAGTAGAAAGGTGTTTGGACGTGCAGATAGAAGCTTTTTCTGCCCTGGTCTTTGACAGCGTATTAGCTTTAACCTCCGTACTAAGTTTTACTTGCAGGGTAAGAGAGGCATTGCTTTTAAGATGTTGATATTGAGTATGACTGAAGCCCTGGGCAGCCTAAAACAACTGCAGGGCAGCCAGAGGGCTCCCCTGCACAACTCCCGGTGAATTGTTCAGAGGCAGCTGCAGTCTTAAGTCAACACGTGTATCAAACACTAAGCTTTCTATCTCTCTAATTAGGGATTTTATAGAGTTCCTGCCGCTGTAGTGTCTGAGCAATTATGGAGTTCCTCCTGCTTCATATCAATATTGAATTCAGTCATATCTGGTGGCAGGAATTTCTCACTTGAGTGATCCTACCATTGGGATGTGCTGCCCTTGAAGGCCTGAATCATATAGCCTCCAGGGCATGATGCCCTGATTTCTCAGATTAGCATTTGATGCATTCTTTTCCTTCTTGTTTTGATTTTTAATATCCACAATAAAAACATTCACTAAACCCAATGCTCATAAATTACATTCAAAAAATATACATACATAAATATAAATACATACATATAATGATAGTATTTGCATGCCTTGAAACAAATAATTCAAGAGTAAATTACCACAAAAGCATTGTGATAATATGAAAACTTATAAGTGAAAAAAACAGTCCCGTGTTTACTCTCAAAGCTCAATGCAAATGAAAACCAGACACACAGTATTAAAATTATGCATGTGAATGGCATGTTAAGTCTATAATCAAGTAAAGAATCTTTAAAGAACTACATGCACATGCAATGTTCTTTTAAAAGGCTCTTTGAGTTAGAACTGCACATCCTCCATAACTCCCTTCTATCTTGAAACACTGCAAATGTTTCATAGAAGCAGCAGTTTCTCTGTACGCAGTAAAAATTTCTTACAGATATCCGGGCATATTTGCTGGTTGAATTTCAAGTATCTTCCAAGATTCTTGTCCAAATATTACTAAGTTTTTAAATGTCAGAGACTGCGTTTGCCAAATATATATAAAGTTTGACATGGTTTCTCAAACACATACAAAAAATACAGGGAATTTATCTTGTTTATGTCACTTACAAAGTCATGAATCTTCCCTTTAACATTGTTTAGAGAGTGGGAAATGATCATTCCAAAATATGAAGGGAAATTTCAGAATTCAGAGAATAATTTCAAGAACAGAAAGGATCCTGCACTGAGGCTCACTCTCTGCTAACAATAAAGTGAGATGCTTATAGATACTGTAAGCAGAAAGAAAGTCATAAGTAAAAAGCTATCACAAGATAAAGAAATTCCGCCGTAGCTGGGAGGAGAACAGCAGTTTACAAATAGGAGTAGATCAGTGATCCATATAATCCTGTTTCTGACAGCGACCAATACTTGATAATTACAGGAAGTTAGAAAAAACTCCAAAATGAAGAAATACAACTGATCTCTCTGTAGAAGAAATTCCTTCCTTACTCCAGCTAAATTCTGATTAATTTAGCCATGAATGTCTATGTGCAATATTTTTTAAAGTTGTCAGCTAATTATCAGTGGATGTTCTTATCAATCATTCAAATATCTTCTTTTAAAATATTTCAACATTCTTGGCTAATAGTTTTACACTGCATTCCAACACTTCATTTTGTGTAGTGTAAGAGATATTCTCTGTCAACAGTTTTTAATTTACTAACTCTTAGTGAAATATTTGACTTTTTTTTCTTGGATGACTGAGAATAAAATAGACTCATCTCCTTCTCATAACCCCTCACAACCTTCTCTTTTTCACTATTGTTTGTATATAACTGATGTCTCTTTAATTCACCCCTTTCCTGAATGACGTAGACCTACTCTCCAATATCTTCTTACAGTTCTCCTAAACAGGTCAGACTCTCCTTACCTATTTTCTTTTTACAATAATGTTTAGACTGACAAAATTCTGTCTCAATTCAATATACCATTAGTATCTTCTTAGAAATATATTCCATTGATTGTGCACAGTAACTATTTGTTTGCTATTAACAAGCACAGGCTCTCCCTGAGCTTTCTACCAAGCATGGTGCTGGTAATTTAAAATCTGAAAATAAATATTCATACTCACATTTGAAATTTTCCCACTCTATATATTAATTTCCCAGCATTTATTTTGCTGGTCATGTGGCTCTTCTTAGCTTTGTGAAGTCTTCTGACTTCTCTCACCTAGATGTCATTAACTGTCTTTTCCAGATCAGATAAATATATAATAAATCAGTACATACAT
>VZSC01012372.1:14929-52294 GCA_013398225.1 Steatornis caripensis | reverse complement strand
AATATATAATATATCAGTACATACATTAAGCAATCTTGGAATATTCTGTTAGTATTATTATTGTTTTAAAATTAGAAGTTATTTGTTTCTTTTTTGTCTTTTACGCAGGTCTAGTCAATGACTTTTTTCTTACATAATAGCTTTCAGATGGACATCATTAAAGACTAAGCAAGACAAACCAAGCCTTCTATAGTTTCTTTGACTATCTACATTAAACTGAAATATTCAAGGCAGTAAAGCTCTTTTATTTATTATGCTTTTATTGGCTTTTTAAATTATTATTATTTTAAAGGTTGGGGTTTTATTTATTTATTATTTATTATTATATTTATTTATCTATATATATTTATTATTTTGAGGCTGTTCTCAGCATCCATGACAATGTCAAGAAAGCAAACAGTCTTAAAGCAACCTCAGACACTTAAAATAATTCTTAAATGTACAAAGATACTTCAGAAAAGAAACAGTGTGCTGCTTTTCTTTCAAAACAATATCCTGTGATGTTTAAGACTTCTGTATATAAGGTATATCAATTCAGGTCCATTATTTTAATTTCTATTATGATTTTTTTTTTGCTACAATGTTTACTATGTCATGGGAAGGAAAAGAGTTCATACCCTGTGAGAAAAGTGGTAAACTATATATAATAAGAGACATGAAAAACTATTTTCCCCCCTTTTTAAGCCTAACTTAGGTTGCATGAAAGGAATAGGACTTTCTGAGAGACTTACTCAGCCTTGTAAATTGGTTTCAGAAACTTTATGTATATGCATGTAGGGCAGCATGGAAGAAAAAAGGAAACCCTCCCAAGCAAACAGTAAAAGTTAGGAATAGGAGCATCAGAAATTAATTTAGGGAGGAACAGGGTCTTATACAACTTGAATATGCTGACAAAATGCTTGAAGTTGAGGTAACAACAGATGAAGAGTAAGTAGGGGTAAAAAGAAAGAATGATATAATGATAAATCATGGGCAAGGATGATAACTTTCTTTGCTGTCTTTTATGCACCACCACCACCACCCCCCCGCCAACCTGTGAAAACATGATTTTAAAGATGCCAGAGAGATGTTGCATTAGTTGTTATGGGATAAGGATCCAAGAAAGGAACACACCTTTGGGGAGAGAAATCTTTGTGACACTGAGAAAGAAGATGAAGTAAAATTAGAACTGGTCATCTTACAATGAGGGAGCAGGGGGAGAATTCAAACACGCTGCTCTTAGTCCTGGTAGTGTGAGCTGTTTCAGACATATGAATGTTATGGGAGGAAGACCAAGGAGTCTGATTCTCTGTGTGTAACTGAAGGCAAATAAGGGCATACCCAAGACGTAGTTAAGAGATGGTCTACGCCTTTGGTGAAGAGTGACAGGCTTAGAGATCAGCGTAAAGAGACTGTAGCTGTAAGTGTGATGAGATGGCTTACAGGAAACATTAAGTTCAAAGTTCCTTCAGGATGCACCAGAATAAAGTATAAAGGTAAACAAACCACATGGGAAGGCAACCATGATGGAGAAAAGCCAAGAGTACATAACATCTGATACTGCTCCTGATGATTATCTGACATCTGGTGGTAAGTAAATATTTTTATATATATATATTTATTTATATATATATATATAAAAATAAGTAGAAAGTAAATATTTTTGAATTGTTTGTTATCCTGTTACTAGAAAGTTCTCAAATTATATGCAAATCAACACAATAAATTATCTCAGTGAAATCTTTCTGATTCAAAGACTTTCATAAAACTGAAAGTAACTTTTTAATACTTTTCCACTGGATTTCCAAGTGTCACATATACCTTTACATTAGAGCAATGAAGGAACAGATGAGGGGCATGAGTGTTGAGAAAAACAATTCCAAGATAAAAATGCATAAAAATATTGGGGCAGAGGGAGTTACATTGTCCTTTGCATAGTTCTCTCACTCATGTAATACTGTGACAATTGAGCTCAGCTGAAGCACTCATACTCACAATTTCACATTCATAATCAGGCAGCAGCCAAAGGAAGAGACCTCCACCAAAGGATCTTCGGTCTCAGGGTGTGTTTCTCTGTTAATCCACTGGCGCTGGAAGTCATTGACCTCCAGGTCACACTATTTTTTACTCAATTGTGTACTTTGTATTATATAAAAGAAATACCCAGCTTGTTCTAACTGGGGAGGACGTGACTTCTTAACACTGTTTCAAGTTGCATGTTTATTTCACGAACACTACACAATGCAAATAATTAGGCAGTGGTAGATTACGATCTTTTTCAAAACATACGAAAAGCAAAGCAGAATCTTGCTTTTCCTCATTTATGGTCTTCTTATAATTTGTTTAATTTGGGTATTTTCCAGCGTGAAAATACATGATCACATTTTGCTCCTATTAGACTTCAACATTTTTTACCTCTACTGTGAATGACTTTCACTGGTTGAACTATCCTACCTTTTTTGGGTAGCAAGAGCTCTGTGGGGAAATTTTGTTTAAAAAACGTAACCGGTTTCTAAGTATTTACTTATTCTATTCATGTTCTTAGAAGAAATACTTCTCTCTGCTTTCACCTTTATGAAAGCCTTCTTTATTGTTTGAACAAAGTTCTTTTTTTTTTCACTAAATTTAATTTACAGTTTTGATGAAATATGGATTGTCACAAACATTATCATTTTCTGCTTGAAGTGTGAGGCACATCTCTTTGATCATACTTTCTCTCACATGAAAAAACAGCAGTGCATATATGCAACCAACTCTCCACCTCAAAGAAAACTACCAAAGAGAAACATTATACTGCTCACATAACTCTAGAGACCAAGAGAAAACAAGCTGAGTATGACAGACGAGAGTTACAATGCTGAATGCAGAGCTGGTGTTCACTCAACAGCTACAGTGGCGAGAGTGGCAATAAGAACCTATGCAGAACAGAATAGGGAGACAAGATAAACTTCTCATTTCACTTAATCATTTACCAAGTTCAAGGATACCACGCTTTGAAAAGATGCGAGGAAGAAAGCATTGTGCGAACAGTTTCATGCACAGGGGTTTGGAGGGCAATGTTTGTTAATGCTTATATGTTGCATTTCATTTGGGAAGAGCTTCAGTTTTACGATAGTATAACTCTAACATGCCTTTTTCTGGGAAGACTCCTTTTCAATACATCTGTCCATACCTGAAAGCTCCAAAGTCACAGGCATTATGAATCCAGCTGTTAAAGATATACTTTACCCAGTTTATGCTTAAATGTGAGTAATTCCTTGAAAACACTATTCGATGGCCTAAATTCTTCGATCTAAAAAAAATGTGTTTAGTGCAGGATCAGTGAGATGACAGATAGATAGACAAAGGTATGTCAAAGCACCTAATGAAAGATAGAGTAGCCTCAAGACTTATCCAAGTACATGGTGGCTTCTGGTATGTGGTGGCTTGAGGGGATTCCTGAAACACAGTGTGTTTATGAGTGCCTCCAAACCTGAACGCAGTAGCCAGGAGGAAGTCTGTAGACATGGATATAGTATCTCATAAATGGAGAATCCCCAAATACCTGGTTAGGAATTGAGGAACATGTAAGTGGTGGAAATGTTAAGTGACCCAATGTCTAGTCTAGCCTAGCCTAGCCATCAGTAATCCCTGATAGATTTGCTCAATTTCAAGGGAACAAACTGTACTAAAAGGTAGTGCTAGGGACAACACACTGTTGCTTGTAAGACTGGGGACAATGGAACAAGAATAGCAAAATGGATTTTGGAAATTTGCATAATCACTGCCTAAAATTCAGCATTTCTTTTATTTTAAGATGCACACAGATAGTTCTCCAAATCCATGTTAGGCTTACAATGCAAAATAAATAGCAAATAAAAGAAAGCTGCTTGTTTGTACTTATTTGTGATGACTGATTACAAGTTCTGTTTCCTTTCATAGCCATTTGTGAAGTCACTACGTAGTGTTGGAAACAAACAGGAGAACTCTATTTTAGGGGCAAAAAGGATGCGGTCAAACGAAAATAGGCAACAATTGAGACAGACAGTCTGACTGACACAGATCAGAGAAGCCCAGGTTTTATTTAGTCTTAAATCGGCTTCCACAAAAACAACGTACTCCCTTCCTTGGGAGTTAGAGGACCGAGAGCGAAAAAGACCTTTCCATTTATTTCTGTAATAGGAAGTAAGTGACATCGCACGATACAAATCTTAAACTTATTTTCACAATAAGTGAAACAAAATAAACAGCTTTAATATCACTTGCATTACGTAACTGTTGCCAGATTTTCCAATTTTAAATTTGTGAACGGAGCAACTTCATACAATTTGTCCCAAAATACCCTTCTAAGACTACGAATGCATGTCCACACTAAACATACAGCAAGGGATTAACTTACTTAAATTTGGTATAAGGATTATTTATGAGATACACTTTTGTCTTTAAAAATTTTTTGCTTTTGCTGAACTTCTAGACAAAAAAAGGTCATGACAGAAAAAAATTTCCATGGGACATACATAAACTAAGACTGCCTTTCAGATATTAATTGCTACTTTAGATGTCAACTTGAAAATGCCAGGGCCCTGCAGGCACCACCAGCCCTGGCTCCCCAGGGCTCCCCCAGGGCCCAGGGCCCCACGTCAACCCCCGAAGCCGTCAGCCCCTGCCCCAGTGACACCACAGCAGGGCCGGCCTCCAGCTCCCCACAGCCCTACCCGGCCACGGGCCCCCCATAGGCCCACTTAGCAGCCCAGTTTCGGCGGTTCCTGGGACGGCTCCTGGTTCGTGGGGCTGGAGCTGCCCTGGGGCCTGCTGCTGGCCGGGGGGTGCTCAGGCGCTGGCTGCCAGGCCCTGCCCGGATGGACCCCCATGGGCAGCCCTGGCCCTCACAGCACCCTGACAGAATATGTCAACGTGGCAGGGAGGCAGAGCTGCGGGTCCCCTCAGGCTGTGCCTGCAGCCTCCCACGATACCTCTGGGCACGCCTCAATGCTGTTACAGGAAAGCTATTATTTGCTTTATGGTAAGGGGAAAAATGCAAATCTAATGCAAATTAAACAGCTTCCACTGCAGATCATAATTTAGGCGTAGCTGTAGGAAGCAGTACAAACCATACCAGATACTTCTACAGCTAAACCAGCAAGGATTTACTTGTGTCTGTGTCTCAATTTCCAGTTGCTAAAATGAAGATAATCTCTTTTTTCCCATTAACCTGCCTGTTTCGCCTAAAGAGGTGGGCCTCTGAGCCAGTACTCTTTCTCCCACTGTTTTATCAGTGTCTTTTCGGCCTTAGCATCTACATGGTAATGCACTATAAAATATAGGAATAACTAATAAATGTTGGCTATTCCTGTTTGGCACTCTAACCAGCTCTAACTGGGGTGCTATGGCAGAAGGGATGGTGACTCATAGGGAGATTTGAGTGAGCAGATATTAACGACTCCTTATACACCTTACCTGAAGTAAAGCTCAAAAGCATGATAATACCTCAAGTCGCTGAACCTAATCCCAGCAATAGGTCTAAATTCTGGTCAGGACAATGACATGCACTATAGCGCTTGCTGAGCTCATCTAATTAAAGCTTACAATTTCCTCTAGGCTTTAATTCAATCAGTTACTACACACCAAAGTTCAACTGCCTCAATTTGGGTTTCAAAAGGTCTTAGATTTAAGTCACCGATTGGACCTATAGCCTACTCAAGAAGCTCACTGACTAGCATCTTGGGACAGAATCCAAAAAAATGTAAAGAATGGGAGAAATGAGAATTGTCGGGCTTACTGCCTTGGAATCTGTCCTGCATGCTCGAGGCTTCTCCTACCCATTTGCCTTGTTACCCATTTACTCTCTCTGAAACAATTATTTGCCTTGTTATTTTCAAATTATTACACTCTTCTTAAACTGGAGGACACTAGCATTTTCTTTGGAAAATCTCAGCTGTTTTTGCATTTCACCTCCTGTTTCACTCGTTGGGAGGCAGGGGGGGAGATGCAGAAAGAGGTACTGTTTGCCACGCTTGGAACGAAGTTAAACCATATAGAATGCTCTTGTTTTTATGGGAAATCTTCTAGTTGTCTTGAAATCTAAAATTTTCTTGCATAACTGAGCCAATCAGAAAATTTAAATATGCATCTGGTATTACTATTTCTGAACTGCTGTTACAAGAAGGGTTTATTTTCACAGAAAAATGGTAACATGAATGAAAAGGTAGTAAAAAAAAAAAGCCTAAAATTAAGTATAGATGCATTTTGGATCTTCTAGCTTCAACATCATTTTAGGGATTGCCTGCTTGCTTGCTTGCGTACTTAGCCTTGCAGTTCATGTAATTCACTGCTGTTAATTTAAAGTAAGAAGAAAGAATACCAGTGAAATAGTAGCGATTTTAAACAAAGGCCTCATGTTTCTGTAGTCTAAATGAGTACTTATTTAGATTGTTAAACTACAGTACAACAGAAATCCCCTTCCAAATAACACGTTATAATTACAATGACAGTAATAAAATATGCGAGCTTTTTTTTTTCCTTGTAGTGGGCAGTCGCTTAAAATGACTCATTGATGAAAGATCCTGTCTGAAATGCTGCACTTTGTACAAAATACTGTATATAAAAAGATCACTCTATTTGAAAGACATTTTTAAAATTGTAGCACTATAATTCTGTTTTAAGAATAGATAAATTAGTTTTGTCCATCATATTTTAGCTTTAATTCATTTAGTCCAACAAAATCCTTCTTCACTTGGCAGACACTCATACTTCATCTTAATTTGGCTATTTTATGAAGCTTGTGTTGATTTCACTTGTAATACTTTGTTGCCTTTTAATGGATACAGATTGTATTTCATATTTACTTCACTCTGTTACACAGGTCTTAAAGTGGCATAGTAATAAGAAGTACTTGCATTGTCCTTGACTGAACACCATAAAATTTGTATGATAAATACTTATGAAACAATATTCATTATTGAGTAAAGTATCAGCCCATATTCTTCTAGATGGATAAAAGCCTTACCTTCTTTAAAACCTATTCTGACTGTACTAGCATTGTAAGTCTGAGGCTTTAATCCTGGCTTAGGCCTACTATTAATGTAAAACTGATAAAACAGAAATGCAGCACAGGGGATGTGAAATTGTAATTTTATTTTGTAATAATACAAGAAGCAGAGGTTACAGATTCTCCATCTTTGGAGGTATGCAAAAATTAGACACGCTCCTGAACAACATGATCTGACTTTGAAGTTGGATCCCATTTATGACTGAGTGGACCGTTGGACCGCATGACCATCAGAGATCCCTTCTCACCTGAGTTATTCTGTCCTTATATGATTCTGCATTACTATGTTTCGAGTATCCATCAGAGTAGATCAAATTGCAGATGCAATATGATATAGGGCAAGTAATGACGCAAGTTTTGTACTGATGACAAGCATGCCATACTATCAGTCTACTGATGTATCTTAACCTTATACACACCGTTACGAAGGTGCACAGATTGCATTGAAGGAAGCATAAGGTTTATTACATGTTTTTACATGTAATTTTACATTACATAACAAGTGATGGCATAGATTGGGTTAAAATTAGAAATTGCTTAGTAGCGTTTGTAGTTTCGCTTTGGCATCTAAAAACCAGCTACAACATATTAAGCAAACTTAAATGTTGAACGTACATATTACATGCTCCTCCTGTAAATCATTACAATTCACTAGCAGTATCTGAGTAATGATTTTCTTATAAGTATATGGAGACTGAAAACCCCAAAACACTTCAGTTCAAGTGAGAGATAAACATTATGAGAAGAACGCACACACAGGAAGTATCCATAAAAATACGATTACTTACGAATGGAAGAAATTGGCAAAGGATCAGATCCGAAGTATAACAGAGGTGGATTTCAGACACCCAAGCACGACACTGCACTTCAAAACTGCTCATTCTGTGGCTGCCTAACCCTAGTGGTGCTTATTTGTGACAAGGAAATGAGAATTTTAATTCAGATACCCCCCTTTCCACCTAATGAGTAGACACAATCCAGAGGAAAATGTCATGGGAAGAGAATCTATCCTTTACTTTACTTACAGATTTTTTTCCAAAAAGAAAGTAGGTGACAGAAGGAGAGGATCTCTGCAGCATACAGAGTATCCGCTTGGAAGGGAGGCATCCTGGACTGCGGAAGCTTCTCCTAGGACTGTACTCTGCCACTAAAACTGCCTGTTTTGATTGCACAAGAGATTAATTTGAAGGGTTCAAGACAACTGAGGAAGCTGTTGTAACTAAAAGCGTGTAGCAGGACAGCAGAGTAGATGCTAGGGTTGAAATACCTCTAAATACAGAGCTGGCCCAGGCTCCAATAAAAAGCGATAGAGAAAGAACAAGAAATCAACAGACCGCATGAACAAAAGAGAACTGTGCATTTTTAGTATCACATAAGAACAAAATTAATTAAATGCCTGCACTGACCAAAGAAGATTTGGCTAAGCAGAAAAATGAATTACTCCTTCAGACAGTGATAAAAGGAAAGGATTGGCTGAGGCAAATCAGTCAGCCTGTGCTGCTAGGATGACCTAACCTTAGGTACTGAAGACAGAGCTGAAAATCATGAAAGCAAATTTGAGAACAAAAAATGTGGTGTTAACATCCTCCTTAAATACTTGCTGTTATTTATTTTTTATTTAAAGAGTATCTCATGAAAAAAGACAGATGGATGCTTAAGTACAACATTTTTTGAAAGGACTGTGTATCTTCAGTGAAGATGAGAATAGTATGTAAATAGGCCAATAGATAATAAGCAATAAACTTATTTTCATTAGATACAGTAAAATTTTGTGTGTAGTTTAATAGCTGACACTGCCTTTGTCTGGTCCAAGATGACAGTGATGGGACAAAAATGCAAACAGGCATGTGAGTCACCAAGGAGGATGGTGCACGACCTCTTTCACAAGTCTCACATTTCCATCGCATAGTGCTGCTGTCATTCACTCCTTTTGTTTCGTGTACTCTCCCTCGGTAGTGCGCCATAGCTATTCACCTACTGTCACATACCACTGGTAGTGGGCAGCAGTCACAGACCCACAGTAGTCAACTGGTGACAATTCCTTAAACTCTTCATAAGACAGCCATGCCTTTTTCTTTTGCCATGCTCTAGCTCAACACACAACAGCTACGTGGGCACTTGTGTATTATTATCTATACTAGTTGGGTAGGTTGATGCTGCAGAGCCCTTCCAATTCATACTTTGACAACCAATGTATGCACTTGTCATTATGTTTGCTGACTTGAGCTGAATGTGCAGGAATCTTGGTGCAATCTCTGCAGTAGCAGAATGTGCTCTCTCTCTCCCATACTCATCCACACAGCTTAACTGCATCCATACATAGGGTGCTAGTCACGCCGTTCTATAGGTCTTTAATAAGAGATGCCCAAGATTTGTGAGCCTGCCAAAGACCACACAGACTACCAGATACAGGAAATCATTGTATCAGTACGGGCATAGTCAATCAGGATGTTTCTGAAATGCGTGAATCTACAAACATCTTCAACTGAAGTAATGGCAAGTACTAGCATAGCTTTTTTCCAGGAGCAGACCAGCTAATTGACACATACTCTTCATTTCCTTCTTGTTTATGGCTTATTCAACCTAAGCAAAAGAAATACCAGAAAGTTCACCTGTAGCTGCAAGTCCTCCTTAGGATTTGTCACCAATGCAGATTATTGGGAAAAAAAAAATCACAGATGTTTGTTCGGCAACAGCTCTGAGTCTAGAAAGCTGAAAGCTTGAGCGGTTTCCCAGCAGTCAGGAAAGGTTCCAAAACTCACTTGGAGCTGTGGTTACACTGCCCTGTCCAAGACATCTGAGTCGAACAACCTGAATAAGATTAGTTCAGAAATGTTTCCCAGCTTCTTTCTATTTATGGCAAGGAAATGTTTGGCTACGGCGCAGTCGATCCTGACTGCAGCGTTGAGTGACTAAGCACCATTAAGAAGTTCTGAGGAAAGCTAAGCATCTTAGTTAGTCTTCAAAGCCTGGACTGACTGACTGTCAAAAGCTTTAGTGCAGTTAGAGGCCAAGCAGAGATCTTGAGGTCACTTCAGATGGTCTTCTTCTCACCCATGCTGAGTCATGCAAGAGTTATTATGGCGTGCAAATCATTTGTAGTACACAGCCTTCTCTGGATACAACCTGTAACACTTTTGGGGCTTATATGCAAACTAACGACAAACACCACGAGTGGATCTGTCGCTTCACTACCTACCCACTGCTCTGGGATTATTCCACCAAATCATAGCATACATTATAACTGGCTGGGCTTTTACTCATTCCGTCTCATGTGGGGCTATCATCATTCTCTCTCTTCTTCATGCCAATACTGGTGGTATACTACCCCACCAAAAAAAAAAAAAAAGAAGAAAAAAAAAGACTGCAAGTACAGTGAATGCTGCACTCTGCAGTTATCCAAGAAGTTATTGTGATTATCTTGAAGCAAAAGACCCAACAAGTCTGACCTGCACCAACTAATGGTCTGTGGGATTGCATTGGTAGGTAGGCCAACACCACATGCCCCATTGCCTCAAATACCTGTTAGAACAGTGGTTGCTTACGTGGTATCTACAGAATACTGATCGAGAAATGAGCAGGTGATCTTCTCGCTCCTTTTCTAGGAGCAGTAAATAACAGCAGCAGTAGGAAAAAGTGGGCAAAGATGACCAAATCCAAGTGGATTCATTCAGTAGCAGGGATTTGTGTGGCCAAGGAAGACACACTGCTGGGGGCTAAGTGACTTCTGAGCATCTAACAGTGCCTCTGTCACAGCTGGACTCTGTCATAGTTGAGTACAAAGATGCTGCAAACTACTTGGGTCTGATTGCTTCTTCCCCAGCTGTGCAAGACACTTGGGCTTTGGACTGGGGTATAAAACACCGGTGAGAGATTTCAGACATCAGAGCCTGGAAGGTCTGAGTGGGCAACGTGAAGTAAGGACGTTAAGCAGAATTGGTCCTGTTTGTAAACAGGATGTGGTTATTGGGCAAGACCTGAAGGCCCCAAAGAAGCTCTGAAATACAGCAGCTAAATCCTTAGAGATAATGGGGATGTTTGCTGAACTATAAAATTCAAAGGCCTACCACTGTTCCCAATGACATCCCAGTGAGAGGGAAGGTTGCCACATTTTTACAGGAAGAGTTCAAGTGCCAGAAAGCATTGATTTGTTTAATGGTATCAACTAGAAAGCATGACGGAAGAGAACTGCTGCTGTCTCAACCTTGTATATAGTATACCATTTGCCTAAATGTTTGGGAGTGTGGGTACGATGTTACAACAATGAAATGTGTTAGGTGCTAACGTAATCAGAAAATTAAATCCAATCTCTCCTCTAAAAATGTATAGCCCAGTTAAAGAGTGCACTCAAAGGCCGAGTACATACAAGGTAAGAAAAGGAAAGTGACTATAGTATGCAAAAAGAGTGCTTTTAATTCTTCATCCAGCTTTGAGGGTTTTTTATTTGCTGTGATTAATACTACCATAAATAATGAGGCTAGTTGTGCTATCAAAGTTGTAACTAGGAGTGTTTGCAGGGCCTGGCCTAACATATACCAACAAGAGGACTCAAATAGACTATAACTTACATTCTTAAAGTTATACTTAAAGTCATGTCTGTACCTGTAACAGTCTGGGTTTACCATTGAGTCAAACATGGCCAAGTTCTAGAAGTTTCTTCCCAGTTTAGTGTGTTACAACAAGCATGTGTAGATGGAAAAAACAGACATTATTTCTGTAACTTACAAACTGCTAGCTAAAATATGTAATGGATAATTAAAAACATATCGAAAATGCACGCATTTCTCTCTTAAGTTAATTTTTATATCAGATATTTACTGATCCTTAAGTAAGTGTACTTCTTTTATTTCTAGGACTTTTGCCACCTCTGGAAGCATGCTTTCACATTTCACCAAGATGATTCGAGGAAGTGTCCAGCAGTCCCGCTAACACAGGGGAACAGCTCTCTAAGTTCATGACTCCGTCCCTTTGTAAGAATATGTAAACCGTCTTGGTTTCTTCCGAATGCTTATACATCGTATACCTGCTGGCAATATGGCTGTGAATTGACGAGGGGTTACAGGTCCAAGAAAAGTTTGTGGAATTTTTACTTTTGAGGTCATGATGATGGCGGCATCACAACTATTTTGCTGCAGTCTGATGACGCTTATCCCTCTGTGCACTATTGCATTTACTGTGCTAATAAGGCACGCCTGGCTATTAGGCTGAAAGCACCACTGAGAAGTACCGCTTCACCGTGTGCGCAGCCTTTTCCTGCTAAGGCATTAATGCTGCAGCTAGGAGATGCGAGCCAACGTCCTGAATCCTATCTCTACAAGTTTTCCCTCCAAAAGTGATGACAGATTTTCCTGTTCATTTTACTTGAAAAGAAAGTTCGGGAATGAGTTGCAAATAATAATTACCTTCAGCCATATAACAGCGACTGATACAAGACTAGTATCTATTACCTGACTACTGAACAGATAATCCAAAACCGCAATCTAGTACTAAAACAAAAATCGAAGAGGACCTCGGAACACTATACCACGGTGGTCAGCGGAAGGAAACGTTTAACTGTGCCACCTGCCAAAATCAGCTTTGCTGCCGTAGGACCGAATGGAAGCACCTTCGTAACGCCAGCGGCTCGCCTCGCAACGCGAGGGCCGGCGGTNAGAATGAAGGGTGATGCTCTTAATTACTCTCAGTAGAATAGATGAGAACACAAAAAGAGGCCTAAATAATAAGGGTTGGAGGAAAAGGAGAGATATCAAAATGCACCTGTTTAGAGCTCACTCACCTGTGATTTTGGGCAACATGATTTTGCAGTTTGGGTAATGATGACTTGATAAAACCTGTTTACTGGCACTAAGCTTTCGGCTACGAACAGCTAACGCTCCAGGCCAGGGCCGCACCACCCGCGCAGCACTCCCCGCGCGGTGAATGGGGTACGCGGTGATCGCACCCCTCCATTAAGCGTTGCCGCCGTTGGAAGCGCTCCTCTCGCCTCGCCGCCAGCCCCGCCGCCGCGCCGCGGGGCAGAGCCACAGGGAAACCACGGCCACCGCCACCGCCGCCGCCGCCGCCGCCGCCGCGCCGGCCCCGGCTCACACCTGCCACGACATCCTGGCCGCCCCCGCAGCCGCCGAAGGACCTTCCGCGCGTAGCCACGCGCGAAGTGCCGCCCTCGCCGAAGCAGCCCGGGTCCCCGGAGCCGCCGCGCGCCTCCAGCGCCGTGCCAGCGGCAGGGACGGCGCTGCCCACGGCGGTGCTGCGGCGGCCACCGCCACCACCTGTTACCTGCTCCCGCCTCCGCCTGGCNCGCCGAAGACCATGAGGAAATTTAACATCAGGAAGGTGCTGGACGGCCTGACGGCGGTCTCCTCCGCCGCCTCGGCGTCGTCCGCCGCTCAGCAGCAGCAGGCGGGGAACCGGGAGACCGAAATCCAGGAGACGCTCCAGTCCGAGCACTTCCAGCTCTGCAAGGTGAATGAATGCTGCAGCCCCGAGGCGGCTGGCGGCCGGGGAAGGGGGCGNCGCGCCTCCAGCGCCGTGCCAGCGGCAGGGACGGCGCTGCCCACGGCGGTGCTGCGGCGGCCACCGCCACCACCTGTTACCTGCTCCCGCCTCCGCCTGGCCGGAGGCCAACACCCAGCTCGCGCCCGGCGCGGTGCTCTCGTCGCCGCGCCGCGCCCCGCCCGCACCCGTTACACCGCCCCGGCCCCCGCACGGCGCGGCGGGGGGGAAGCGGGCACCGACACATCCGGGTGCCGGCGCTCTTAGCCCGCATGCGCGGCCGCCCTTGCTGCTGCGAGGCAGGGCGCCGCGGTAGTCGCGGGCGCCACCGCTGCCGCTCCTCCTCCCTGGGGCGCTGCGTTTCCGCGTTGTCAGGCAAGGGGGAGCGACCGTGAGGCGGGGGAGGCGCCCTCCGCGGCGGCAGGAGGAGGATGAGGATGGTTGTGGGGGCGGGCAGCAGCAGCCGCTGACGGCAGCCGGTAGAAGCCGTGCTGGTGACTGGCCGGCGGCACGCGCAGCTCTGAGGAGGCGGAGGGTGCCTGAGCTGAGCCGCGGGGCGGGCGCCTGCGAAGGGGGGAGAGACTGCGGCGGCGGGAGGGGACCGGCGCAAGCACACACACACACACACACACACACGCACACACACGCGCGCGCAGAGACGGATGACAGCGGCGGCTGCCACGATGTGAGACGGGCTGCGCGGGGGGACGCGGAGGCTCCGCGGAGAGGAGAGGCANGTAGTAGCTGCACAGATCTCGTTGGATTTCCGTAGTCATCTTTCCTGGAGAGTTTCGGGGGTTGTCGGCTTCTAGGCTCTTTCGTGCGTGTAATACTGACTGTGTTCATGAAGGCTTCGTGGAGAGTGGGATGGATGGGGGAAGGAGTGATACCTAGCTGTAGTGCGGATCTGATTATCGCGGCATTTGAGTAGAAGCCTGTGGTAATGGGCCCGAAGGACAGGAGATCTGTCGGTCTGCGTTATTTGGAAATGCATTTAACCTGTTCCGTTGCGCCTGAAAAAGGCTGTAGACATTTGTGGTGGTTTCGCTGCAGTGTGTTGCCAAGTTGCCACTGCTGCTATTGCAAATGTTCTCTAGAGACAGAAGAAAAGTTCCTGTTTTTTTAATTCGCTTGTGCGTGATACAGTAACTGCAGTTTGTGTCTGCACACTTCAGAAAATGATGCAGCGAGTTAATCCACCAGCTGTACTGAGAGGAATAAAAACTGATTTGAATATCAATACCCATTTTTATCTTTACAATGCACCCGTGGCCCAGCTTGATAGGGATGAGCTTATTTGTGGATTCTCCTTGTTTTATCTAGTCTTGCAGGCGTTTCTGCCACTTTTGCAAGTTGTTCACAAAGGGCATGGGAAAGAGCAGAGCTGTTACCAGTTAGATTTTATTCACTGTGAAATACGGAGAGTTGCGGGGTATGCCTGCAACTTCAGTGAAGTAACAGAAGTATATCAGAAGTTTGCTATGCATTTATGAGGTCCTGAAATAGCTCTGCTTTAAACTAAAGGTTTTGAAATGAAAAAGCTAGCGTTTGCGTGGCTTTCATTGTGTGTGTTTATAATGGAAATAAGAGTATGTGACACTTTTATGTTCTTGTTTCTGATTAATTGCAGCCTGAGAAGTGTAATAGAGTTACTGCTTGGTCAATTACCAAATTAGTCTTGGCTAACTAAAAAGTGAAATGTGCCAATAACTTCATGTTAAGAAAGAATCCTGTGGGGTTGAGGGTTTTTTGGTCTGTTTGGTAGGGTGGTTTTTTTGTTTTTTTTCTGTTTTCAAGGCTGTTTATTTTCTCTTTGAGTGGGGCAGAGGGTGAGAGGTTGGTTCTGTGGAGCTTGGGTTTGTTTTCTTAGCGTGCTGGGAGAGGTTGCACTGTCATGTGGGGCCTGTTGGATTGAAATTGAAGTTCTCAGAAAAGTAAGGCTAGTAGTTTGTAATAGTTTTAATGACAAGTCTGGCTTTGCCAAACTTCCTAGGAACATCTCAGATTTTAATAGTTTAGCACCTTTGTTAGAGCTGAAAATAAGATTACTTGGAGAATGAAGTAGATGAAAAAATAAAATGCGGAGTTGATACAGTCTTTGTACAGAATAAATGTAAGATTCAAATTAAGGTTCAGTAAGTATGACTGTTCCTTGGTGATCGAGGATGAATGGGTAATTATGACTAAAAAACCCTTTTAGATAGTTTTGTGTAAGACAGCTGATTTTCTCAGTCTGTAGTTAAAATGATTTATTGTTCTTTTCTTAATTGTGGTTAACATAATCCTGTTACCTGATGTACAGTACTGATTCTGTTTATTTTTCATCTGCTGCTTGACACATCATTACTGTGATGATCTGACTTACTAGACTGTACGCCATGGTTTCCCCTACCAACCTTCAGCCTTGGCGTTTGATCCTGTTCAGAAAATACTGGCCATCGGGACTCAGACTGGAGCACTAAGGCTGTATCCTTTTATGTTCTGAAGCGGATTTAGTGCACCTCACATGAGTGATGTTTTGAGTCAGCTGCTGGAACCATTCAGAAGGCTGGTGGGAAGCAGGTATGCAGGAGGGGAGAAAAAAAGCTGTTTTCTGTTGGTGGGTGGCCTGACTGTTCTGCTTGTTTGTTCAACTTGTGTTAATGGTGTGAGGAATGGCTGCTCAGTACCCATTATCTCAAGTTAATATATACATTTTGTAGATGCTTATTAGTGTGCTGACAATTTACAGCAGCTGACTGAGACCCGGGCTGAGCACTTTCATTTTTCTGCTGTATCCTCTTGGGATTGAAAAATTTGGTACTGCTTGAGTTTTTTTGGGTTGGTTATTTTTTGGGGGTATTTTTGATCTTGTTCTTGACGTAAGCTTTGTAATACTGGAGTTACCTGCTACTGCTTCTGTGTTGCCAATAGATGGTTTCAAGTGGGGACACTAAAGGGTGTGGGAACTGTATCTCAATAATAGTTTCCAAGTGACTGAGATGAGCAGAATGAATTTGTGGAATATAGGACCAGTAACCCTGCTTCTTTTTATTCGCCGAGAAGTGAACTACCCATATGTTCATAGACATATGGTACCATAGCCATATGGTACTATCCAAGACATGTAATAACATATGTGTTTAAACGTTTATTTTTAAAAGAAGATGCCCTGTAGATTCTTTAATCTGCACTGCTGTTGTCCAAACCTTACTTTTCAGCAGAAGAGAATGAATTGAGTTCTCTGTTGTCCTGAAATGGGCTGAACTCTGACCTTTTTGGTGATGGCTTAGGCTACCTTGCTAGAAAAATTGAGTTAATCCTCTATAAACTGTAGGTAAATCTCATGTTTTCCTTTGCTGCTTATATTAGTCTGCAAGTAGACCTTTTTGTGTTTCCTTCTGTAACATTGCTACTCTGCCTGTAAGGTTAATTGCCTTAAGAGGGTTTCTTTTACAAAATGAAAAACTAGAACTTCACTTCAGGCTCTTCTTTAAAGCCTCAGACTTGATACTGAAGTAGCTTGTGTGTTAGCTATAATTATATCTATTGTCAACTCCCAATATCTCTTAATTCAAAGTGTGAGTAACAGTAATGACCACACAGTGCTCTTAATGTCATATTTCAAACTGCCCTTAACTCCATACATTTAGGTTTTAAAAGGTGATAAAGTTGATTTAAATGAAGAATGAAGGGTGATGCTCTTAATTACTCTCAGTAGAATAGATGAGAACACAAAAAGAGGCCTAAATAATAAGGGTTGGAGGAAAAGGAGAGATATCAAAATGCACCTGTTTAGAGCTCACTCACCTGTGATTTTGGGCAACATGATTTTGCAGTTTGGGTAATGATGACTTGATAAAACCTGTTTACTGGCACTAATCCATGACTACACCTGTGAATTCTCAGAGTGTGGATTGCTTTCTAAATAATCGAAAGAAGTATTGCAAGACTGTGAGGGAAGAAACGGTTGCTGTGACAGGAAGCAGTAATGTTGGCAGAAAATGTGTTTCCTAAGGAAAGAGGTTTCGTGCAAAGGCTGAGATGTTTGTGCTCCCCCAACTCTGTGAAGATGAATATGCTTCTCAGTACCTTGATCCAGATCTTGATTCTTGAACTGGTGTTAGAAGTCCTCAACCTCAGCTGATAGGTTAGCCCGGTAACCCAACAATGCTGCTGAAGTTACATCTCCGGTGGTTACTTGCCCTTTGGGATGGAGGAACGAAGGTAGAAGGGATAGGCTTAGACATGTTCGCAGTGTAAAACCAGCCTCTTGCTTTCTGCCTAGTGAAATGGGTTTGAAAAGCACTCATTGGGAAGGAATGAAACTTGCAAGAAGTGCTTATTTCGTTTATCGTCTAGTTTCACTTCCTTCCTGTTGCAAGTAAGTGATCTGAGTAATTGTGAAGCAAGTTTGTTTTAGAAAGGATATTAAAGATAAAATATTCTCAAATCAAGGAATGAGCTAACTTGTTTTAGATTTCATTAATATGTGAAGAAAGTAATATTGTAGTCCTGATTGACTCTGGGCCATTTGTCAGCTAACCCCTCTACAGAACACATTCTCTTTATTTGAGCAGTGTGCAATTCATGTATTTTAACTTCAAACCAGTATCGATTAGAACAGATTAATGTGAGCAGCAATCTGCTCCATCTCATCGCTCCCATGTCATTCTTCTTTGAGGACTCTGTAACCACTAGTGGATGAACAGAGAATTTTAGTGCCCAAATACTAAGTGTTGTCTCTAGTATTGATGCAATGACATGTAAAAATAGAACTAAAAGCTTTTTCAGAGGAACCAAATCTGTGGATACAGATATGCTGGGAGTTCACTGACTTAGTATGTTTATCAATTAGAGATAAATACAGTGTTGATGTTATTTTGTCTTTATTGAGTTCTCTGAATCCACAAAGTAACTGTGAAAACGGAAATCTCTGAACTGTATGGAGTATGTTTCACTAATTGGATTAGAAGGAGAATTACTACTCTGCTAATATTCTTTGTCCCACTCCTGGGCTTGATGGGTTAAAATCGGAGGAGAGCGTTGTGGAGTTGGTGACTTAGTGTGCCAGAGGCAGGGCTTGCTGTGCCCATAAGCAGCAGTTGGTTCTAGATCTTGCAGGTTTAAGAGGGAGAGAAGTCCATAGAAATATTAGGAGCAGGCTGCTTTTAGTGTAAAAGTTAAACTGTATGAGTAACCAAAGTTACAGTTTGTATTTATTCACTAGCTTAACTTGAGCAGTGCATCCTTTGTATTCCTTAAAAAAAAAAACCAAACAAGAAAAATAAACTTGATTCTATTTCCAGAGTTACTTAGAAATATTTCTTATTCTGATTTAGCTAGGACACTTAAAAGCAGGTGTTTCTGAGACAGATATTGCTCAGATATTATCCTTAATTACAGAAGTATTTTGTGCCCTCCACAGAGGGGAACATTTTTAGACATTAATGACAAAGGCTCTGTTCTTCTGTTTTCAGCTCTGGAAAAAACCTTAGTTCCTCTACTGTGTTTAAGGGAAAGTTACAAAGTGTATAGCTTACTAGAATACAAACCTTGGAGGGAGGTCGGTTGCTAGTCTTGACTATAGAACAACCACCTAATCCTGATGCTGTCCTTGACATTAGGATCTGTTGAAAATAGTTAAGCCATTTGATTCTATTTTCTGTATTGCAGGGGAAATTGATGAGATGGGCATAAGGGCAGAAGCACAGTACTGAGTGATGTAAAATCTTAAATTTATTTATCTCGCATATACCTACACTCATCTGCTCATACTGATCCAGTTGTTCCTCTGAGTTTGTGGTGCTGATCAGAGGACAGTCATAGAGGACAGTCATTCCAGCTGGCTGAGGTGTGTGTCTCGGCTGGGAGTCTGTCTCTTATGTGTGGTAATTCTGCCTCAGGCTCACCCTTCTGCACAGTGCTGGATGTTTGTGGATGTGTTCCCCACAAGGAGCAGTCATGCTCGTTATTGATTTAAAACTGCAGTGGTCAGTGTAAGCTGCTGCTGGCCTCATTTGTCACTGCAGGCCAATCTCTTTGACTTTCTCCATTCTTAAAGGGATTTAGCTGTTGTTACCAGGGTGGCTTTCACCTTTTGATCTCCTGTCTCAAGTGTGTTAGGTAACAAGTAGTTACAAGCTCCCTATGCTTTGCTTTTTCCTGTGCATACTCGAACCGCTGCATCAGGACACATAGTCCATAGTTATAGAAATAGAAATTTTGTGCATAAGTAGCTGTGCTTTGTTTTCCCAGCAGATATAAAAACCTCCTAATGAGCTGCAGTTGTGTATGTGTACTCAAAATATAACTTGTCTGAATGGTGTAACTGGGTAGACTTCACCCTGTGGCACCCTGGCAGCATTCAGTATGGTGAGAAATAGCCCTGCTTCATGGTGTCCATTGTTTTCACTCTTCTGCTTAAAAGTCCCTCTAGAATTCAACCGCGATGTGAACAGGGTAGCATTTAAACTGTAAAGAGTTTTGAGAGGTGATGTGAACTTTGTCAGGATTTTGTCTCTTTAGGATGATGTTTCCTCAGAACTTTAAATTACTAATTGTACAGGACCATGGACCTAGTCAGCTGAGCTTTTTCATTTGCTTTTATCGGAGGTAGAATAAGCTTTGAAGCTAAATCAGAAAATTTGAAGAAAATCTCCTGCTCCCTGCCATTTAACTGCTCCATCTTAAACAATTTTCTTCAGTTTCTGTGCTTTAATTTCTCACTAGCAAAACTAGGACAGTGTATCAAATGAGATGTTTTGATGATCTGCCAACATGAATGCAGTATCTTTATTGGTGCTTCGTGCCTTAAAAATACTCATTTGCAGCTTGGAGCTCAGTCTTTTTCTTGAGAGAATTCTAAAAAGGAAGACCATTTCCACTAGAAATTCTTGAGACTAAGGGAGATACCTGTAGAATAAGTGTTGTGCCTTCCACACGGATCAAATTATGCCTAGGATTATTCATTCCCAAGAAGAATAGATTATTTAATTGAAGTTTGGTTTGGGTTTTTTCTGTTGCAAACCCAGTTCACAGGAACGAGAAAAATTATATTGTTCATCATTCTATCATTAAATATATGAAGATCCTAATCATTCTGAATGTCAGCATCTGTTCATTTCACCCCATTCTTTTCAGCAATAAAAGATTGATATAAAAGCAAATGGTTGAAGTTTTCCTTTATTTGAGGCATATAAAACTTGCTTTCTGTGACTTCCATTCTCTGGCCCTTGTGAAAAGAACTCACAACTGTTTTTCTTTGATCAAAATAGCTCAAAGCCTGGATGCGTGCTTCCTTGCAGTCAGTTTCTGATTAAATGTGTATGTTGCTGCATTTGGATAGTTTTGCTGTAGATGTATACCAAACAAATCAAGCAATTGAGTGAATTGTCCAAAACTCTTAACGAAATTCCATTTCAAACTTGTGATGATGTTATATCCATTAAAAATGCTTTTCCTTTGGATCATTCAGACTGTGCAAGGCAGTCTGACTGGGTTTTCTTCCTCTCGCTGAAACATCAGTTTGAGATGATTTTGTTTGTGCTTTAAGTAGCTCTACACCCGCTTTTTCTCCCTTCTGCAGGAAGGGCAGTAGGGCAATGGATGGAGTTGTGTTTACAGTATGCACAGTAAAGTTTTCAGGTCTTTCAAACAGAACATCTAACTGTGAAGTTGACACAGCTTCAAGTGGGAGATTGGACCAGGTGAACTTGGGAGCTTCTTTCCGACATAAGTTATTCTGTGATTCTGTCTATTCTGTGAATATACCGAAGGTGAACTAAACTACTGTTTTGTGGATTGGCAGGGTTTTTTTGGCATTTGTACACTAAAGAGAATAGTTTCAGCCTTTGCCAGCGTTCTTCCGGACTTCAAACAAATCTTCCTGCTTTGGGAAGAGTACATCGGTAAAGCTACTAAAAACATGGCAATAGTGTCATGCCAGAAAGACTCTGATTTTTTTTCTGTTAATAAGAAAATATTTATTGGCTGCTTTGCCACCAAATTCACAGAGTATTTTAAACACTAAAACTAATTTGTTTAAAACATACATTAATCTTAATCACATTTCCGTTTTGTTTAACACTACTGTATTTCTTACCATATCTTCCAGCACTTAGTTCACGTGGATATCATTCTTACGTCTTTCTTTCAATGAAAAATCCCCATCCCCTAAATGAAGAAAATCTACTACCTTTGAATATTCGGAAATGAAATAAGGCTAAAATGCCATGATGAGACATGTAACTCTTAAAAATTGTATAGAATTATAGCAAGTTAATGCTACACAGAGAAAGCTATGACTGAATTCTTCATCATAAATAGTGTGCTTTTAAAATGGTGTGCTTTTAAAATCCATGGTTACACTTGTTGGGCGACTTGGTGATTTTTCCAAAAAAAACTGTGACTGGGTCTTTCATGTGATATATTATCGTGTATACTGTAGTTCTACTAAACATCTTTAGTAGTAATTGCTTTTGTTCAAAAATACCTGAGATACAAGTGTATTAAATTTCATACTGTAATTTGCAAAAATGAACTTTAGAATGAAAACTTTTGTTCCCTCTAGCTATTTTACTGATGGAGTAGGTGTCTAACAGATATAGCCTTGCAGTTTCAAACTTGCTGGGTCAAAGTGAGCTTGGGGAAGGAAATGTCTTCAGAAAGCATGCGAAGTTTGCAAGGCTGCAGGTGTTACTGTAGCAGCAGCGCAGCCTGTTTCCTTGGACCTTCTAGCTATTTGTGAAACACTGAAGTGGTATGGATTGTGTGATCTGATGTTTTTAGGGTAAAATGTAATGGGGAATTGGACAGCTGGGGCCCAGCTTAGGCTTTCAGACTTTTGGTACAGTGCTCAATTCACTAGGCTCTTAATTTGACGTTTTACTGGATTTGTTTTTTCTCAGTTAATGTGGAAGGGCTTTTAGAATTGAACTAGCATTATTGCTGCAGGAGAAGATGTGAGCAGTTTCAGTAAAGTCATGTCAGGAAAAGTAGAAGCAGCTCATGATTTGGAATGTGATTAAAAAAACAAACTTGAAAGCACAAATCAAGATTGCAAACCCTTCCTAACAAAACTTCCTGTTTGGCAGAAATTTTGTAACTGCATTAGGCAGCTTCTAAGTGTTTAGGTCTCTATTTTTACAAATGTTTCACAAGGCAAAGATAAGTGTTCTTACATGTTACCTTTAACGTGACTAGAAGTTCCCTCAGGTATTATTTTTGTTTCATATTGCTCTTCTAGAACTGTTTCTTGTTTCTCAGTTTAATGTAACATTAAAAAAACACGTTCTTTATCAGGGTTCCCGTAGCACATCTGTTTTTGTAGGGTTATCTATGTAGAAGCTCAGTGGAAAACAAAATAAACCCTGTGAATTACTACATTTTATGTGACGTTAAACAAAACTGGAGGACATGGGTTTTTGGGAAGTGTTCACTTCATCCTTAATCTTAACTATCTGGTAATGGTTTCACGTTTTGAAAAAATGGAGCCCTTAGCAGTTTTGAGAGAGTTAATTCTGGGGTAGGTCTTTATCTTTAATCTCTTGGGTCTTCTATTTTCCTCTTGCTACTCTTGATGTGGCCCATCCTGGAGTGTACTATAAAACTGATAGTTATATTTGTTTGAAAAATGCAGCTTCTTAATCCTGCAAAGTACATCTGGTTAAGTAGACAAGACTCTACTTCAGGAATCTAATTCTTTGCCATGAGGTGTGTTTATTTGTTTGCCAACCTGAGCAAGACATTTGTGGTACTTGTGAACCAAAACCACATATGAGAGTGCATTGCTTACCCTCTGCCAGTATGCTGTCTTGCAGCAGCTTTTGAAGTTACCTTATTTTCCTGAACTGAAAGTTTAAATTGTGGTATCATAACTGGTACTTGAATGCCAATCAAGTGTAGCCTCTTAGTATTCAACTGGTGATAACTTAGGTGACCTTTTTCATGTCACCGCTTCTGTCATAGGCACTTGATAATAATACAGCTTACATGTTCAGCAAAGAGAACACTAAGTTACTACTTCTGTTGACTTCCAGTGCAAATACAGGTGAAAGTCTAATGACGTAATTTAAATCTGATGGTGATATTTGTATCACTGAATTTAGGCACAGTTTAAAATAACAAATGTCTTGGAAATAACTAAAACTGTAACATTTCACTAGTGAGGACTGTGGTAGAGTGGTATAGTTCCTTGTTTAGTAGGTTTCTGAAATATGTGGCAATTGTGTCAGCCTCTGAAGGCTCATACTGAATCCTGATTCTTCTTGAATTTTACAGTACTTTAATTAAATTACTTTTTCTGTGGCTATCGTTTAGCCTGATCTGGTGTGTTGATGTTCAGTTTAAGAATCTCTGCCACAAATTAGAACCATTTTGTCTTACAGTTAAAATCTCTCTTTGATAAGAGATTCCAGAACTGCTTTTATGTCTGTTTGACATAAAGCTTGACAACTTGATGACAGCCTTGGTCTGCATACTAGTTGTTCTAACTTAATCACTTCCTGCAAAGACTTGAATCCCTAAGCTTCTCTTCAAACAATAAAAAAAAAATCAAAATGTAGTTATTGATAGTGCTTGTATTGAGGCAACTGTATCAATTGCTGAACTAAGATTGATTCTAATATTGTATTAGTAAAAAATTTTCCACGGAAGTTCAAGAATGGACCTTCCCTAGTCATTTGTCCACAGTAGTTCTTCTCTGCATCAGTGGTTCTGTACTTATGTATTTTTCATTTTGAACTTTATCTTAAGTGTCAAGAATAGTGAAAGTAGGTGAAACTTGAAATGTGTGTCTGCTAGTTTAGAAAACAACATGTGAGATTAAATGCTTTGAGAAATGCTAGTTCATGCTGATCTAATTTAAAACATGTGAAACGGAAATTTTTCATAGTAATGATGCTGGTCTTGTAATACTTGAAAGTACAGTCTGAAGTGTTGCAGTTTGCAAAATCAACTACTTGATCACTGTTCTAAACGGGGAAGTTTATAGCTTGATAGGAATAACTAAAGGTTACTTTATTCATTTTACTCAATGTCATGGGATGTTGTTTCGTAAGTGACTTGAAAAGGTGGTAACAAAACCTGGTTTTTGTTTAGGCAACTTGAAGCTTTATTTCCTTCTAAAATTGAGATAATTGCAGCGGCCGCTGCTTCCATGTCCAGAATAAGTCAGCCTGTCCCACTCAAACCAGACAGTGTTCATAAGAGCAATACTGGTGGAGAGAGGAGGTTAGATTCTCCCCCAAGAAGGCTGTAGATCAAGCTCACTGTTTTATGGGGTATCTCCTATGGATTCTCTGAGAACTAATTGTCGTCTCCTGTTTCTATGTGTTTGTGAAAAGTCTTCACAGGAGCTGTTTTAACTGTGGAAACAAGGGAACTAAAGAAAGGATGCGGATCCAAAGGAAGTGAGGCCTTTGTACTTCTGCTTAGTGAGCTACTGTTTTATTTTTGTGATTCATGCTATTTCAAGCAGGGGGATTGCGTTGCATAGGCTCTTGAAGCTGCTGCCAGGCTTGCACTTTGTATGTGTTCGATTAACATTATTAGATCTTTGGTTCACATTGCGGCGATATATTTAACACTTCAAGAGTAGCCAGCTAAAGAAGTAACCCAGCTGGTATTCAATGTTTTCCATAACTTTTTCTACCAAAGGTCCTGCCTCTTTCCCACCTGATAACACCAACTTGTAGTCAGCAGCAGCAGATGGACAAAAGCAATTTGCATTTTTTTACTTGCTCATTAGGGAAAAAGAATAGAATGCTATTTTTTTGTGATCTCTTAATGTTAAATTGATAGGATTAGTATTCCTGTAACTTTTTTTAGCACGTGCTCTATCCAGTCTTACTACCTTGTTAAACAGAGCAGATGTTCATCTTCACAGTTGAAAAACATTCTTGACTGAACTTTGTAGTGTTGATATTAGAAGTACACTTACTAAGCTTTAGTGATGCCTACTTATGCAGAATGGGCTGCATAGCAATAACTTACCTGTCATTCCTTTTTATACCTGTTCCAAACTTGTGCAGTAAACTGGTACAGTGAGATTAGCTTTACAGCTGCCCTTAAATGTCAGATAGAAAGGAAAGACCCAAAAAAGTGCCCCCAATAAACTTCCATTTAAGTGACTAAATATAATGAGATTTCTTGCTGGTGTAGTGAATATCCTCTCATTCTTTAAGATAACTAGGTGGGAAACATAACACTTAGGAAAGAAATCCTGGGGAGTTACCAACCTGGCACAAAAGATTGGGTAGCCTTCCTCTTTAAAGTACACAGTCTTGGTAGTAATGTCGCTGTGTCGTCATAAGGGATGCTGGCCAAAAGAAATAGTATTCAAATAGCAGCTGCTCAAATACTACTACCGTTTTTTAAAACTTGTTTTGTACTTAATCTTTCAGTTACAAAAAACTAAACAAAAACATAGGTCCAAAACCTTTTTTTAATTATCCAGAGTATATGTGGCTGCCTAGGACTTGACTGTTGCACTTACTTTCAGACGTTGCCCATGGAAGTACTGTGAATATAGGCCCAATTGTGTTAATCACCAAAGGTATAGTAAAAAAAAGTAAAGTAGAATGGGATTTATACATGGTGTAGAGGATGCTGTGAGGAAGAGGCAGCAGGAGTTAACTTTTATAATATTGTTTCTTTTCTTACTTGAGTAGCAAAGGACAAAAAAACTGCTGAACTTGTGAACTATGGCAGTTTAAAAGAACTCTGGGTTTGTCGGGTTTTGTTTTTTATTTTGTTTTGTTTTTCCATATGAGCACTGTGCCCAGTAACTTCCAGATCAAATAAATGCTGTTCTGATTAAAAATAAAAAAAAAAATGTGGGGAGGAGGTGGCATTTCCCGAGCAAACTTTACTGACTCTTGATGATCTGTTCTTTATGTTGGCAATTCTCAGTGGGAGAAGCAGCACATCAGAAGGTGCTAACAGTGAGGTTTGGTTGCAAAATAATTAGGAGCTGTAGCTTTCCATTTTAGCATATCATAACCAGAAGCAGTTAAAGTACTTTGTGATAGTCTTGTTGTTCAGAAGTAACAGTGCATTCTGTCATTTCCAGACCAGTTTTTTGATGACATTTTTGCAGCTTCCTTTACCTCCTATACATTTCTGTACATAAGCTGACTGAAGCTTAGTAAACACATCTCTTGATACAGGAAAGTTATCTGCATTACATTCAGTGTAGTAGTAGTGCTAATAGCTGTAAAGGCCTCTGTTGCAGCAGTTTGCAAATACAGTTCCACAGAAATAAAAACTTAACTTCTGCAGATCTGCAAGTACATAGACACCACAGCTGGTGCATGTAGCTGTAACTGGAGAGCTAAGTGATCAATATTTGAATGCATCATTATCTGCTTAGTCCCCTACTTTGCAGCAGACTGATTTGTGTTTGCAGCAGAATTTATTTAAAGCTAGCTCTATTTTAGTACCAGAGATTGCAATTCCAAAGGGGCCAGAAATGTGACGGTGTGTGGCTTAATGTGAATATATGGTAGTCACTAAAAAAATTGTCTTCACAGGTTTCCTCCAGTATAAAATAGCTAAAAATGAGGCTGCTGTTACTCTTGCACCTGAGGGTAAAGCTACGTGCCTTGGCATAGTAAGCATTAGAGGTGATCACTGTCAGTAGTTCTGCTGGCAAACAGGAGCTGCCAGCATTTCATTTCAGTAGACCCAACTTGTAGAAATCCTTGCTATTTTGTTAAGGTTACGGACAGGTTTTTCTTCCTTAAGTGCTCAAAAGTGACCTTAACTTATCTGTGTCTAGTGCACCCTGGCATGGACAGAATACTTACAAACTTTAGCTGTTACCTTAGTGAAACCCTTTTAAAGAAGGATAGTTTCTAAAACTGAGAGAAGTATTTTGTTGTTGCATACCTACAGGCTTTCATAACTCTATTAAAGTTGGGTTGTCCTTTACAAATGTAGTTTTCCTCTGTTTTCAAGACTGACCCAGGGTGAGGGGTGGGAATTTGTTCCTAGTCAGGCTACAGAAAGTTGGGAGATACTACTTCAGTTCCAAGAATACTACTTAAATGTTTAATTTGTAAGTTTTGTGTATAATGTCATAGTTATTCACCTGTCTGAATTCAAGCTGATACTCACTTGGGTTATATATGATACTTAGCGTATTACATATTTAGAAATACTTTAATGTACTATATTACATGTAATATACACAATATATTAAAATAAGATTGGCTTAAACTGGTCTTTGAAACATAAAGATCACGGCAGTCAAGGTACAAAGCTTTAAAACTGTGGATAAGTGGATATGTATTTTCTCTGAAGCAACTACTGAAACTTGGCTTTTTTGATTTGTTTTCACCAAATCTGCCCAACAAACTTGGAAGAGCATGGTGGAAAAAACCAGCAGCATAATTTCGCTGTGATGTAGAACAGTGGTGTGTCCACATTTTGAGTCCTGTGTTTTCCTGGTTTTTGCATGTGACGTGGCATGGATTTAGAGGAGGGAAACTGGAATTATTGAGAATAGAGTGGCTGCCTTTCTAGAGGATTAACACTGCTTGGTCCTCCTCAGTTTAGAGAGGAGGAGAAGGGGTGAATATGATCAAGGGTTGTAAAATCAAGAGGGTGCTGGTTAAAATGAGTGCTGAACTGTCATTAAGCAAACTCGTGGTGCAAAAACCGGGGGGCATTCACTAAAGTACTATTGGACTGATTGAAAAGAGATGAAAAGCAATTTTGAGTTCGAATATAATGAGTAGTGAAATTCTAGAATTGGTGTGTGGGGGAGATGCCGTTGGCAGGCTGTACCACTGCATTTGGGAGGGGAATGGACAAACTCGCAGGCAGTGGCTCTATAAGCAAATGCTAAAGAGACTAGACTGGCATTTGTCCTTTAACATACCTAATCTACCAGGAGTGTTTGGATTGGAAAGTGGCCAGGCTTGTGTGCTTTTCTGAAATAATGTTCATTGCTGCTGTAGCAGACAGTGCTGGGCTGCATGGACCTCTGGCTTGAGTCAGTATGGTGGCTCCTGTGCTTTTAGTCTGGCTGACTCCTGTCAGAGGAAAGAATTCCTTAACTATGAAGTTGTTCAACAGTATGGTTTCACAAACTTCTTCATTTCAACTCAGTACTTCACACTGTAATCACTTTTATAAATGCAAGTTAAATTTTTTCAGCTTCTCTGGTTTGTTGGCAAGGAAATAATCTTTGCTGCTTAAGCAAAATTTATCAGATGCCTGAACAGTTGATGAAACAGTTTCTGTGGTATGGTAAAACATAAAACACCAAGAGTATTGGTGTGATTGGTGAGTTTTACTGTCAAGGAAGCTGGCATGAAAACTGTAGTCTGGTAATCACACCGTGATCTGATAATGTTCTCTGCCTTAACTTTTTTGTCTGCAGAGGAGGCTACTGTTGTAGTTAGAATAGAGTGCCGGGCAAGTTAGAAAACAAGGGCCTTGAGTAAGTTTTAAAGGGGAAAAAACTTTGTGCAATTCTTCAAATGTCATAGTGTGCTATGACAGTAGTTATATCCAGTTTGACAAAGGAGATGCTACTAACGCTTGATGTTCTAATCTACAGAGTAATAGATTGGCATTTTTAGGAATATAATCTCACATGCTGTAGGAAAACTCATTCAAAGAGACTGTTCTTGCAAAATATTCCTGAAATTGTATTTGGTGTCAAAATTAGCAAATTACAGTTACAAACTAGGTAAAATACTTAAAAGCATAGTTTGAGAACTTTGTCCACATAGTTTGTTCTACAGGAAAGGAAAAAAAAAGTAGAGAATCCTCTGTATTCTGAAACTTCTCATTGTCTGCTATAGTATGTTAAAAGCATATAATTGTAAATTATACAAATGCCCTTAATTTGTGGGGAGATCACTTCTGATGAAATTAAACTGGGGATTCTCGTAAGTGTTGTCTTAGTGTATTAATGAAGAATCTTTAAGGATGATCAGTGTAAGTGCATTCTGTGTGAGTTACACTAAATCATTATAAATGTATTATTTTCAGCTCCTAATAACTTTTAAAAATATTTAGTAGTCTGAAGTATCTTATTAGTGCAGTCCTGGTCACAGCTGTTACTTAGCATGTTAATTCTCTGGTCTTATTTTTTTAAAGGACTACTAATAAATGCAATTCAGCATATTATTTTTGTTTAGATTTGACTGGAATGCATGTATCAGTCTATTTTGGTGACTTTTCAGTAAAACAGAATTCATCCTGGATTTGTACAACAGGCGTCTAGTTAATGCTCCTTTTTTACTTGTGTTTGAAGAGATTACATGAAGAGACTTCCTTTTATAGTTGCTATTTTGAATTATTAGAAATTATTGGTTAATACAATCTTGGCTTGTCTTTCAAAACCTAATTAGTCTGTCTGTATCTTAAACATGCAGTTTTCAGTGTCTGTAGGTGACTGATTTCTTCTCACTAAATGATTCTTCAAAAATACTATTTTATGGATTTTGGGTGTACTTTAGTACAGTGCTGCTTCTGGCAGAGTTAATTGTAGGTCTTGTCCATTAATAGTTTCCAAGAATGTATCCATCTGCAAAGAGACCATCTTGGATTGTCTGGGGCAAACGATTTTAACTCTCCTGTGCTTCAAGAGGGTAGAGCTTGTGTGTGTATGCAGCTCATGAGGAGTGATAAGACTTGATTTTGTTGAAATGTTTCTTTGTTCTGACTGTGCAGCCTTGTTACCATACAGTGAATTTCAAGACTACCTGTTCTCTGCAGACTTGCCAAGTCTAGAGAGAGTTGAGCAGACTCAGAATGTGTGTTGGGATTTGTAGGAGACTTGATTAAACAGCCCACTTCTTTCAGCCGTTCCTGGAGGCTGAAGTTGAGAACCTGGGCATTCATGGGGAAAAATGAGCCGTAATAACACTTAAGGTTGCAGTGCTAGAGTATTAGTCAGGATTTTTTTATAGTACTTTGTTTCAAAAGAAGTTGGGATACTTTGCAAGCAAAATGCTTCCAGACTTATAATTCTTCAGAGAGTTAGAGGTGAATCTGCATGCAGTTGGCCAGTAATTTTCCCTTGCAAAAAGAGAATATTACACTTAGCTTTTTCTCTGAATACATATGTGACTTGAATTTAGCTCCACTGTAATGCTTTACTATCAGGAAGTCTAATGCTTTTCTTGAAATGGTTTTTTTTTTTTTAATTCACATAGAGCTACTGACCACTGTAAATATACAATGAGATTATTTGTTCTGTTTGACTGCTGTTCTGCTATACTAACATTTGAAAGAAGTAAACTTCAAATTGTAGCTCATAAAAATGGTATTTATTCTCTTCAAACTTTTCTGGCCAAATACTGGAAATAGTTTTCCCCCCTGTTTTGTTGTTTTTTTTTCTTTCTAGTAAATGTTTAAGAGGAACATCACAGGTGATTTAGTCTGACTGATACCAACTTAAATGCTTGCTACTCCAACTTGTGTCTGAGCCTGCTGTGTTTTACTCCTTTATGTGAAACTTCCATATGTTGCAATTTCTAGTGAGTTGCAGTAGCTGGCTGAGAGCTACATTACCAGTTTCCTCTTGTATTTTTTTGATGGAAAGTTTTTCGAAACACTGAAACAAAATGTTTTAATAAAAACATTTTAAGCACTGAATTACACTATATCAGTGCAGGTTCTCCTGACTCAAAGCAGGTCTGACCTGACTAGGCTACAGTGTCATATTAATTTTAATGATCTGTATATGCTGCTTATAAACCATCTTGAAATTGGATGAAGAGTCCTCTTCCAGACAATACTTTCCTTTTGTCTGAGCCCCTGGATATTTTTGTGTTAAGACATTTCTGATCCGCTGTTTTCCACAGCTGGAAATTTCCCTAGAGAAGGTGAGAAACCCTGTCCATTTGACAACTGTATCTTTAGACTTTGACATTAAAACCTCAGTAAAGCTCTAGACTGTGGTGATAGTTTCCTCAAACAGTGTGTGTTTAATTTTTTTAATGTCTCTTTTAAAATTTTATTTGTGGGGGTAGTACTGTGACTGGTGATGATGATAGAGGTTACTTTTTTGGAAGTTAGATGACTGCTATGTCTTTAAATACTTTTGTCTTTAAACTAAGCCTCAGCCATTTCACTCTCTTAAAGTGATTCTCCTGTAAATAAGTTGTAGAGGATTCCAGTGGGAACCAAATTGCTTAAAAAAAAACCCACAAACTTCCTTAGTTTTGTACTTTAATAGCTGTCAATTTGAAGGTAGTAGTTTTCTGTGGAATCCAGCTGTGTTTCTCTTCAAGAACCAATTTGTGCAGACTTGCTCTTTACCTTGCCTTCTTTTTACCATTTTAAAAAAAAAGGGGGAGGAATAGTGGAAAAGTGAAGGTTTTTTTCTTGGCATTTGAAGAGCAGGGTGGTGGTGAAGGAGACAGCAGGAAAGGAAAACTTCTACTCTGTTTCTGCAGCCTTTCCTTGACTATACAGCAAGCATAGACAAATGCTCGGCTTTCTTCTCCCCCCTTCCCCTTCCTTGCTCCTAATAAATCAGAGGTCAAACTATTAAGTTTTATTGCCTGTATTTTTTTAAGACAATCTCATTATTGCTAGGTATTTCATTAAGCTACAGGATTGTGGAGGAACCTTAGAAGTGCTAAGCAGCATAAACAGGTATAGCTCTGCATCTTTGAAAGCCTCAAAACCATGGTTTGACATACATAACGCTTCCTTCAAGCATGTTAAGAGAATGGGGTTTCTCATTCTTTTGGAACTGGAACAGTTTCAGTTATAGGAAGTGAGTTGTAATATATGGGTATTCATTATTTTGGATACTTCCATGTAGAAGAAAGAAACAGACATTTTATCTGTGAAACCTGCTATCATATGGCTCTATCTTGTAGTATATAGTTACTTGCATGTTGTAACTTATGAAGTGTTTTCCAGTGATTGCAGCATTTTATACAGAGCCTCTATTTTAGAATGTTGAGGTAATGCTGCCACATCTCTCCTTTTGATGGGCTATGGATCTAGTCTGGGTTTCTCCCCTCTTCTCAGCTTTCTATTTTCACAAAACTTAGAGCAAAGTATTATCTGCAAGACTTCTTCCTTTTTGTCGAAGTTGATCAAAATCGCTCTTCAGCCTCAGAAATTACTAGCAGATGACAAACAAGGAAAACATTCTTGTAATAGCAGGGCAGATGAGCACTGTGTGAAGTATCAGGCATTACTTGGAATCTGACAGGAACTGGAAGTACACAAGGCTAAAAGATGAGCAGATTCTCTAGAATATATATATAAAAAAAATCTCTAAGCTAGATTTGCAAGGTAATACCTTTCTTCCATCTAGTAGTTAAAGTGCCTACTAGAAAAACTGGAGGAAAGATGCATAGAGAACTACCTTGGACTGTGCTTGTTTGTTGATTTGTTTTCCATCTTTTTACAGTCTGAAACTGGGCTGTAGGTACTTGGAAATCTCATAACGCTGTCTGAATTATCCCCTTCCCAGCACTAATAAAAGCTATTTGTTTCTGTCATCCACAGCCTGTGCAAAACAGTAGCTCTGTGTTTATACTCTCATGGGAACTCTTTAGTACTGTCAAGTGGCACGTTTTTTTTCGGCCAAAGAAAGGACCTATCTGAAGTCCTTCAGTACACTGAGAAAGAGCAAACTACAGGATCCAAGGTGGCATCTGCAACAGCTTTAAAAAGAAGAGTTAAGATGAAATAAGTAGTGTTATTTTAAATGCTATGCTCTGCATCTTACTAGTATTGGCGAACTGCAAATTTTAGTGTGCTGTTTTTTAATCTGGCAACTTAATTTAGGTTTTTCTGATAACCATTTATCTTTTTGATGCTAGTTTAAAATAAAACTTAAGCTAAATAATGCAAAACATTTACTAGTGATGTTGAGAGAGTGCTTAAACTTTTAAAAATAAATGACCGTAATACATTTGAGGAGAATTAAAGTTGCATAAGCAATTTCTAGGGATAATGTAAGCCTTTTATAGTCCATATTAAGTTGTATTTCTGGTAAACACAAGGCACAAAAATACCTCTGCGTGCAACACCGATACGTGGCTGGTTATGTAATGTGAATGGAGCTATGCATAATAGTACAAATGTCTGGACAAAATAGCTAAGTAAAATTACAGGCGTTTCAACAAAACAGTAATCCCTCTTAATATTTTGGCATTTAATAAACTAACTTTTCCAAGTTCTGTGAAAAGCACAAAAAACTTAAGAAACACTTAAGGAACACTTTAGGAACTGGTTTTATATATTAAGAATTCCAGCTCCAAGGTACCCCTTGTTTATGAGGACATCGTTTCCTCTTTTGATTTTGGTGGAAGAGTGCCATCTACTGAGTTGCTTGAATTGTACCTTAGTTCTGAATTTGTGGTGGTAGTTTTAAGCAAACCTCTGTTAAGTTGTGACCACTACTTTGATAGTAGTGAGATAGTAAGTTTCTCAGTTGATTTGGTGATTTACAAAACTAAAAATTATGCTGCAGTGGAACCTGAAGAGAGCTAAAATTGAAAACACTATTCTTAGACTGTCTTGCAAAATACTTGGAGTAGCAGTGAGAAGATAGTTATTGGTGGCTCTTACATGTTGAGGATAATTTTTAAAATCTTAAGTGTCACTTTGAATGGAGAAGATTTAAGATGTCTCTCTACTTATGCCTTTGAGAAGACTTCAGGGAAACTCTCTCATGAAATCCATTTATTATATTACATTTGAATTAGGATTTAGATACTGCTAGCTGGAATATTTTAAGAGCAATAGCAGCAGTACTGCTTGTGAACATCACTTCGGGTATTTGGAAGATCTTCCAGGTTGCAACCACTACCTCTATGAGTCTGGAGACAGATTGTCATGTCAAGTTAGTAGAGACAGAGGTGAACTTGTATCTATCACCTGGATTTGGGGTCCAAGTTTCTACTTTTTGTCTATATAATGGAAGCGTTGGTGCTTCTAATTCATGACCCTGTTAGCACTTCAGCAAGTGACTTTGCTGGTGAACACTTCAAAATGGTGCGTAAGCGAAAGACATGCTATAGTTCCACCTAATAAAGCTGCATTTAATATAGCTGCATTTAATAAAACTCCTAGTAATGAACTAAACTTTCTCCAAAAGGTTGTGTTGGAAAAGGGAGTTATTTCCATCATTGGTAGAAGGCAAAATGCTGTAGGAAGCAGAAGGGTGCATTTAAGCTTCATCCACAAGTTAAGTGCTGGAGGATTGTGTCCAAATGGAGAAGCCCATATCAGTACTGAGAGGCAGACCAGAGGAAAATCTGGAGGAGAAATTAATACATGTGATCAACTTAAAATTTAATTTAAGGTGGTCTTTAAGACCTTTTCCTCATCCAGATCTACCAGCACTCTGTTTATAATGTGTTTTAGTTCTGTCTGCTTTAGTCACCTGCTTTTTATGCCTTATTTCTCAAAGCAAGTGTATAAAAGTGGAGATACGAAGAGTGTTAAATTGAATAGCGAAGGTGAAGGCTTGGGTAAAACCTGGTTTGATATAAGAGAAGAGTTAAGAGGGATTAATAGTTAATTTGAGAAATAAGATATTGGTGCCAAAAGGAAAGATGTGAGCATCATTTCTGTAAAAGGGGAGAAATATTAGCTGAGTGACAGTAGAGGGGTGGGGGGAACGGTTTAGCTTATGTAAGCTCTACAAGTACCTGTGATCTTATTCTATATAATGCCGAAGTGATGTGAAGTGTTAACGAGATGCAAGTGAAAATGGAACTCGGCACACTTGAGGAGCTACTATTCAGTTTGTAGGGAGGGGACTGAAGAATGGGTTTGTATTTGAACAAAGTTGAAATGGGGAGTGACTGATGATTACGGGTAGTGTCTTCTGTCATGAATATTCAGTAGTCAGTGACTTCAAAATAACTGAAGAGGATTTGTTTGGCTGGCAAGAGTTAAGGGAAGTATTTTAGATCCTGCTGTGTGAATGAAGAGAGACTTCTGGATGTAGCAAAGAATTGCTTTGCAGTCAGAAATCAGTGTTAATGGACAGTAATTGATTGGGTAAGGATTGGCTGTGTTCTTTGAAAATGCTAAATTGTCCTTATTAATATTTATGGTTCTTTATGCTTTCATAACTTAAACTTAAATAGGTATATAAATTCACTTAACATCTAGCTCACAACACTGCATTCATTAATGCCGCTGTTGGCAGCGTCTCTAGAAAATGTTTGGACGTTGGGAAGAGACATCATTCTTACTCCAAGTATTCCTCAGTTCTAGGAGCACAGAATGGCCCTACCTTTAATCTCAGCCAAGAAGCAATGGACATCAGAGGAAAAGCCTGGTTAATTACTAATATTGTGATACAGTGTGTGCTGCTAAAAGGACGGATGAGGTAGGATGTCTGTAATAATGTGTTAAAATTTGACATTAAAATTAAACTGGTTTAAATAGATGACAGATGCTCAGGATTTGGAAGCATGCAACAGAGTACAAAGATTTTTGCCTCTGAACTTTGATCTTTCAACATATGTAATTATTTCCTGGGTTTACTCTTTTGTATATATAGTCTTTGGAAAAACTTCAGTGAGTTAGAAGTTCACTGCATCTTGTGTAGTCAGAGGAACCTTTAGGCAGACATATTCGTAGTGCTATCCTACTCTTTCCCTTTGTGTTCTACTGTTCTTGCCTTCTATCCTACCCAAAAAAGTACCAGATTAGTCACCTTTTTTTTGCATTATTAGTTCTGAAATATAGCTTTTAGACTAAAGTAGTAGAACCTGGATCAGAAAACAGAGTAAAATCAAAGAAAGCCTGTCGCCACCTTAGTTTTTTTGAAAATACTATGCTTAGTCTAAATTGGTTTTACCTCTTCATTTAACGACATGCTTTGCTATCTGTGAGTTGTGCATATAGAAACTTAGTATTAAAACCAATTTTGTTTCCTGTTTGATTTTTAAATCACGGATTTTTAATCCTGTTTGCATTTGTACTACTTAATTACATCTTGTTCTAATGGATGGTTGCCTCTCACTGGCAGCTATAAGAAAATTCTACAAAACACAGCCTTTAAAGAAAATTTGCTGGCATTTTTCATAGCTGTTTGGGAAATACTATATTTAGCATATTTGCTTAAGCAACTTTGAAGTTCAAGATATAATACTTGGACTCCTAGCTTTTAAAATTGTTAGAAAATGGGTTGGATATAAATAACTGCTTACTATCCATTCCCTATCAATCTCTAAGCAAACTATTTCAGTAGCTGTTAATTTTAAAATACATAACTCATACTAATTTAAGGAAAAAGTGTTTTATGCTTTAAAATTACCATGACTTCCTGTATACAGAAACTAGTTGAAGAACTTAAACAGATCTATGTACTTGGATTTTTTTTTTTTTAAACAGAGCTCCTTTTTCACCCTATCATTCTGGATTTTTTTAAGTTAATATTGGATCACGTGGCTTCTGATGTTTGAAGGAGCTGAGCATTGTTTTATAAACAAAGTGAATACTTAGGGAAGTTGATCAGCATTTATGCAGGAACTAATGTTACTGGTAGCTGGTTTGGAGGTTGAGAAATTCAACTTCCAGGCAGCTGTATAGTCACCACTTCACTGGGATTTCTAAAGCTGCAGTAGCAAACAGCGTTAGTAGTTTGCTTTAACCTATTAAGTGAATATGATATTTGCAATAAGATCTAACATCAACTGTTTAAATACCAAATCTGTTGTTTCCCCTTTCCCCCCAACAGAAGAAGGGCAAATGATATGCTCCCTGCCTCCCTAGGAAAGCATGAACTCCTGTGCGTGTCCGGAGATGTTAAAACTGCTGAACTCAAATGGTATTAAATAATTGCGTGATAATGCATCTGAAATTGTTTGTTTGTCCAAAAAAGTATCTGAATGCAACTTATTAAAAAAGCATACTGAACAGTCAGTACCATTGCACTC
>VZSC01012372.1:1628-14909 GCA_013398225.1 Steatornis caripensis | reverse complement strand
GGAGATGTTAAAACTGCTGAACTCAAATGGTATTAAATAATTGCGTGATAATGCATCTGAAATTGTTTGTTTGTCCAAAAAAGTATCTGAATGCAACTAATTAAAAAAGCATACTGAACAGTCAGTACCATTGCACTCAAAAATATTTGTGAACTTTGTATAATGTTGAGATTCCTAGACAATGAGAAAAATAATGCGTTTGCCAATAATTTGGCATGTAAATGATTTCTTCCAATTTATCTGTCTGTATTCACCCCTCCTTCTCCAAGAGAAGACCTTTGGTAAAAACATTTTGGTAATATTCCAGGACTGAGTTCGTAGTCTCTTAATCTCTGAGGTACTTTGCATTATTTTCATCCTTATGACTAACAGAATGAAGCTGAATGTAGATTTTTTTTTGTAATTGCCTGCCTTTACTCTCTAGGGACACTTGGTTTGGTTTCCAAGTACATATAACATTAACTTTTTTCTGTCCAAGTAATGAAGTCAAACTGTATCTAGATATTGACTAATCAGCAAGTACAGTATTTGCGCAGAAGTTGCAGCCAGTGTCTTCTGACTGTCTGACATGTTCTTGTTCCTTATCCTGTTTCCTTACTGTCAGTTTTCTTGCCCTCTCACTCTCCTTATCTCGTGGGAGGAGAATGCACAATAGTCCAGCTGGAATTCCCTTAGTAAATTGTTATTAATTTTATAGTATTGCCACCTGAAAAACTTTAATCTCAGTTTTAAAGCCCTAATTTGTTTTTGCTTGGTCCTGTTATTTACATACAGGAAAGTGGATCTGAAATGTTAACAAATATTATTGTATACTTTTGCAGACATAAATACTAAGACATGGGGAGGAATAAAGACCCGCTTAGCTGAGTGGTATAAACACAACAAGATGCTATGCAGCCTAAAGCTTTAGAAGGAAACTCTGTAATCCTAAAGTTGTTATGATACCATATCAGGATTGGTATGAAGTCTAAAACTCTCCCAAAGTATTTTGTGGATTTTTGTTTTATCTTATTTGGTAATAGATAGATGTGGAAGGTCAAAGTTGGTTTTGTAGACAGTGTTGACTATAGTACTTTTTCAATAATTATCTCTTGCTAAATAGCTCTGTGTTTTGATAGAATGTGCTTTATGAGATTGTCTCTGTGAGAGATCATGCTTTTGCGTGTGCAAGTAATACTACTGATTAGGCCTAGGTGCAGGTAAAGTTGACAAACAGTTAAGAAAGTTGTGTGAAGCTGCTGTTGTGCTGCTTAAATGTATCACCAGGACTATATGGTACTCTGTAACTTGATGTAAATTAAGTCTTTGGTATTTATCTGTGGTTGGATTGTATCCAGACTTGGCAATAGTGCGTAATACCAGACAGACTTTTAATCTTTGTATACTTAAAATGCTTTTGGAAATCTCACTGTTGTTGTGTGGTTTTTCTATGTTACAATAGTTCTCAGGGACTACAGTCAAAGCATGTGCAGAAGTGTGTGCAAAATAAGTGGTGGCTTTGCCTATAGAAATAATTCAAGGTCTGATTAAGTAAAGAAGAAAACTGTTAAATAGCAATGATGATAGTAAAATATGCAGGTGTAATATGTAGTCCTGGAGAGCTGTATGCTACAGACTGGTAGACGTAAGAATACTGTGAGTAATCTACTGCCCTTAGTGTTTTGTAAGTAACTCAGATCAGTGGTATGTGTTTTCCTCTAGTTAAAAATTTTTTGCATCAAAATTGTCAAATGTTTAAATACTGTGAGGTGTTACAGCTACAGTTTTGAGAAGTATCTAGGAATGAACTTTAAAAGCTGCTGCAGTTTAACGTTTGTCTTAAAAATCTGAGGCTGTTGCAACAGTGGCAAATCTGATAAAGGAACATGGTCCATATCTTATGCTGTACTAACAAAATTTTTTGTAGCGGTGTAATGACATGAAGATGCAAGTACCTGTGTGGGTGATAGTTTGGAAGGTAATGCATTTTATAAATGTGTCTCTGTACACATGACTAACTTATGTTAGGGGATGAATTGATAGCTACAGGTTTTGTGACTGTCACCTATGTCAGGTGGGTCAAATACAGGTGAAGAACCCAGTCTTCCCTAGGTCTACTTAGAGTAACTTAACTTAAGGAATTAAAAATAAAGGACTGCTCTTCTGAGGCTTTCATAAATATTCTGGAATTAGTTTTCTCTTTCAAAATGTGACTGCTAATGGCAGATGTGTACTGAGTTGCTCCTGTGTAGATAAGCTATTAAAGTAATAATTCTTAAAAAATAATATTTTGCAGAGAGGACTCACATGTCACTAATTGAAATGCTTTTAATTTTGACTGGGAAAATTAAATGTAAGGTTAGGTCTTAAACTTATTTGGAAAATACTTATTTGGAACTATTGCCTTTTCTCACAAATCAAAGTAAAATCAGTGTCCTGTGATACTAAAATAGCATGATACTGTACTTTTCTTATAAATGCTAAAAGTGCAGGTCATGTGAAAATGAATACTGATGTTGGGACGCAAATACACTATCTCTTCCTTCTCTCAGCCACAGCCTTTGTCTCTTACTTGCTTTTTCAAAAAACACGCAGTGAAGACAATGAAATACTAATGTTTTCCAGGGTTAATTTCCTAATGGCAGTGGAGAGCACAGAAATAATATTCAAAGGTACAATTGAGAAGCTATTAATTTATCCAATTTGTTAATATTTGGAATAGAGAAATGAAGTGGCAATAGTAGAAATAAATGCTTGGAAGTGAAGGAGGAAGGATGGGTCTTTGATTAGAAAACTGCTCAGAGCAGACAATTTCCTCTAGAGCTACCCCAGGTCTTTTGGCAGAGTTTTTCTTGTCTACAGAATTAAAATACTTTGCCCATCTTGTCATTATTCATTATAATTTTTGCCTGTTTTGGGGACTACTATATGGTAGATGATCACTGCTTAGTACAGTGAGCTCTCTTGCCTTAAGCACACATACGCAAGTGTAGAGGATTTGGACAAACTGCATTCCCTGGGATGCTGCCTGTTTTGTGTGGTTGAGAAATGCTTAACATGTACTGAAACGGGCATGTATTACTATCCTTCTACAGTCAGTGTTTAAGTGACGTGCTTTTTCAACTCAACATACCCTGAAAAACTGGGAGGCTTTGCATTGCTTTAGAAAAGAAGATTAATGCTGGTTAGGAGGATGATAATAATTCAAGATGAGAAAAATAATTTTAGCTACTAGGTGAAGAAGTGAAGATGACATAATCCTTGGGCAGAGGAACTAAATAGGACTAGCTGCAAGGACTATTTTTATTTTTTGGTAACTGTAAGCACTATAAAAGAGGCCAAACTCTATTTTCAGATCTGCATGTGAGGCTTCCACTAATTTGTCAAAAAAGAAACTTGCTCTGAATCTTTAAAGCTTTTGTAAACTTACTGTGTTGCATGTTTACTGATTTCTGGAGAGAGAACTGGTTCAAGTGTCCTGGAAAATGCAAAAGGATTTTTTCTTTAAAGAGACATTTGAGTATTCTTACTATTGAAATTTTTACTGACTAATAGTGCTTCCAGAAATATTTGCATCAGAAGTGCTTAAAGAAAACAGTTGAGGGATAGAATTTGAAGGCTTGAGTAACTTGAGGAATCCATGGGCTTCTCTTTTTTTTTTTTTGTCATACTACTCTTCTTTTGAGGGAAGGTAGCTGTAAAGCCTCAATTCCAAATAAACTGTGGGTGGGTAAACCTTCAATTATGTTGGAAGCTGATGTTCAGGGTAGGGGCTAAGGAAATCTTCTTTTGTTAGAAAACTACCTGCATCAGTGCAGGTAAATAACTAAAAAACTTAAAATTCAGTTCCTGTAAACATCTGAATTTCACTTGCAGAAATTGCTTTTTGTCTATTTCTGCAAATAATTATTAATTCAAGTGAATGTAGAAGCATGAGCAAGGCTGAAGCAAATCTGCTCTGAAGCTTCTGGTATTCCTTGTGGGGATATTTTTTTCCAATTTGGCAATTTGTGTATAGTCAATCCATAGCTAATGCAAAACCAGTGATACCACGTTTAAAAGTACTCCGAGTCTGTGTAGGAAGGTACCATTTATGGGAACAACCCCTCTATCCCCCCAAGTTTTAAGCTCTGTCTGTCTTCCTGGGGTTTTTTAAGAGCTATAAACTGTTGGTGGAATACAGATGACTTCTTTGTACAGGAAACATTAAGGATTTAAAATACAAGGGGAAAATCAGGTGAGGCAAGCTGGGTCTTTAAGCCCTTCTATGCCGAACAAAGATAAATTACTAATTCTGTTCAGGGAAGAAAATTGGTATTAAGTTTGCTGGATTATTCAACATCTGTTTAGTATATCTCATCACTTAGGTGAATGTTATGCAGATACATTAGGAAAAGAATGTGATTGAAGTTTAAAAGCTAAAATATTATGGTGTGTTGAAGCAGACTCCTTCCCATTGTGGTTCTACTTAGGTTTTATCTTGCCATCTTAGAGGTTGAGCAGGAGATGTGTTTCAGTTTTGATTTGCATGCAACCTGAGTCCCTTCAGCCTTTCAGCTGTCTCTAGTTTGAATGCATATATTCTTTTAAGAGTATTTGTATCCACTTTGGTTGTATCCACTCAGTAAATGTAAAACTTGCAGAATGGGTGAGAAATCTACTGTTTTATTAATTTCTAGTGTATACTGAGAGAACAAATTGTACATTATATTCCCTGTTTTGCATATGTCTTTAGAATGATTTCCTTTCTTCCAAAAATCAAGGTGCCTGTTTAAAACAAGAAGTGTTCATCTCTGGCAAATTATACTCCAGAAACACTAGGTGTAATGATATCATACTGACTGCTTTGCATAATTCATCTGGACTCGTTTTATTTGTGCTGTCTCCTAAAGGTTGAAGAATTTCCTTAATTTCATATCAGAAGAAAGAGGATAACCACATTTGAAATACAGAGTCTTTGCTACTAGTAAATGAATTAAGTATGGAGAATCGAAAGAATCTGTGTTTCTGCTGTTTCTATTTGATATTCATTATGGACGTATAGGACTGATTTATGTGTGGGAGGGAAAATGAACAAGCTTTTGTTATCTCATAGTTGGTGTGAATCCAGAAAGTCTTGATACAGAGATCCTGGAAACTTACATTATACGTAATTACCCATTGACTCCTCCATGTTTTGGCTACTGATCTCTTTGTCGCTGTCACAGCAAATTTTTTTAACATGCCTTGCATTATTCAGCTCTTCTTTCATCTGTAAGTAGTGTTTAAAAAGGAGAGAAAGCTCCTTTAGCACTTGAAAAATGTGAGCATTTGATTATGATGATTATTTAGATTATTTTCCTTTTATAGTAGTCTTGATATTAACTACTAAACTGCTTCATCATTCTCTGTTATGTTCTCATTGATGAAGAATCCCTTAAATAACCAAGATAAGCAGTTATACATAATTTTCGTATTCCATGAGGAAAAATAAGATTGGCCTTTTAAATTTTATCAGTTACTTTGTGTTGTTCATAAATTATTTTTTTGTGATAACTCAGAGCTACGTGATTAAATATGTTGAGTGCACTCACTAGAAGCAGGATGTTAACCTGTTTGAATGTGGCATTTAGTGATAGTGACAGTGTTGGTTATGGTGTCTGGGTTTTTTTTCCTCTTACATATGACAATTATTCCTTAATGGTACCAATTCCAGCTTTGGTCGACCAGGAGTTGAATGCTACTGTCAACATGACAGTGGAGCTGCGGTGATCCAGCTTCAGTTTCTGATTAATGAGGTAAGTAAAATTATGTACATATTCCCTAATTCAGAGAATATACGGAGTCTATTTCCTTCAATTTCTCATTAAGCAAGCATCAAAACGAACTAAACACAAGTGACTTAGCATGAAATGGCAAACAGAAGTTCATTTACTTTTTATTGTTATTACTTTAACTTTAGAAAATGCATGACTGACAGCTGAAAATATCTTTCTCTCTAGAGTACTCTTTTGCTAGAAGCGAGAACTTTTTTCATAGGAATAATTATGTCACTGAACACTGCAAATTATCTCTTGAAGTAGTAAAACAGTTTTCAATAGTACTGACAGTTTCAGTATGTAGTTAATTTTATTTTGATAGAGTTACTGTTTGAAACATGAGCTGAGCAATGATCCCCAATCTGATCCCTCAGTAGTTTCCAGTGTGTTTTTTTCTGGGGATGTACCAGCTGAGATCTGACAGCAGTGCTGCTGTTTGTGGCTACCTGCGGCCGCATTTGTAGAGGGACTTCTAGCTCAGAGGAATGTTGAAATCACACCTCACTAGCTTTGTCAGCACGTAGATATTAGCAGCTGAGTTCACTGCTTAATTTCTCTGCAGAGGTGGGGATGAGGGAACTGGTGTGCATACACCAGAAAAAGCTGCTTTTTCCCCATCACCCCTCAGTGTAGCACTGAGCCAGATGTGAGTGAGCTGAATGACATGTGACCACATCAGTTACCTCATTGCCACTGTTACTTAGAAATTACCTGTGCTGTGGTATTGGTGCACATGCTTAGAAATATTTTTTCATCCTGGTAGCAAATACAGATTTCCTAGCAAATATGTATTTCCACTATGATGACGATACACTGTTATAGGGTTATGAAAATAACTTCAGTAAAACTTTTTCTTTCTCATAGGGAGCTCTTGTGAGTGCCTTGGCTGATGATACCTTACACCTGTGGAATTTACGTCAGAAGAGACCTGCTATACTTCATTCACTAAAATTTAACCGAGAACGGTAGGGAAAGTATTATTATTGCTTTACCCCTTACCATCACACTATGTGCTATTATAAGATCAGACTTATTAATGCAGTCCAATTCATAACTTGTTAAATAATTGAAACTGAATTTATATTGCATTTGAGTCGCAGGCTTCTGGGGCCCAAAGTATTTGTAAGTAGATACACTAGGGGCCTAGCTGAGATGACTTTTCTATCACTTTGCATATGGCATTGCTGAACATCAGGTTTCCTATCTTTAAAATGTGGAGAGACAGAAGACTTTCAATGTATGTCTCCAAAGGAATTTTGGAGCAAAAGAAAGTGTGTGTGTATATGTGTGTGCACCAACAAGACAGCATGAAAACTAGTTCAATTCTTAAATTGGAAGCTCTTCTCCCCTTGATGACAAATCGGAATTCTACAGTTAGAGCTATTGTATGTATCAGAGAAGCTGAAAACAACATGTACTTTGACTAACAATTTTGAGATTCAAGTAACAGTGTTGTAAGCAGTGAGGGAGACATTATATTAAATTTCTGAAAGTCAGTTGATTACACTTCTGCAAAAAGTTTGTCCTTTTTATTTAATAACAAGTAGTCCTCTTCTGGGAAGTAGACGTTCTTTTCCAGTATGGGTAAAGTCTCAACTGGAAAGTTATATCTGCTCTTGAGCAATGTGCTTCAGAGATGGACTGCTTGGGGAGGTCAAAGGATACTAGCAAGAACACAGAATAATTTGTAACTTACTTCGTGCCCTATTCAACAGAGGTGCAACCTGCTTTCAGTAATGGGTAGCAATAAAAAGAGGTAAGTTAAATATGTAAAACCTTCTAAAGTAATGTCATACAAAGTGCTAAACAGACTGTTGGGTGAGTTGTGGAGTTACCTTGTGGTTTTAAAGAGCAGGTTATAAACAAATTTGTCAGGAATAACATAAATGCATATTACTGCTTTTTGGGGGGTAGAGGACTAAGTGACTCTAAGTCACTTCTGAGGCTTTTTCTGTGATCACTGTGCATAAACTTTTTACCAGGACATGTAGGGATAGGATAAGGGATAATGGTTTTAAACTAAAAGAAGGTAGATTTAGATTAGGTACAAGAAAGAAATTCTTTGCTGTGAGAGTGGTGAGAAACTGCGACAGGTTGCCCAGAGAAGCTGTGGATGCCCCCTCCCTGCAAGTGTTCAAGGTCAGGTTGGATGTGGCTTTGGGCAACCTGGTCTAATGCAATGTGTTGCTGCCCATGCAGGGGGTTGGACTAAATGGTCTTTAAAGTCCCCTTCCAACCCAAACCATTCTGTGATTTTAAACTGTTATGCACAAAACAAAGCTCTGTTGACAGAGCAAAATTCTTTGCCCCAAGGGAGTGGATGGTGTTTCTTTATGCAGCATAAAAGCCAACTGGAGAGAAATGCAGTTCACAACCTCTAGTTTAATGAGGATTGTCCAACTACAGGAGGTGCAGTGGTGTATCCAAACTGAATTTTCTCCCTATCCCTTCCCCCTTCTTTCTTGAATGACTTCTCTTACAGGTAGCACCTACTTCAGTATAAATATAAAATTTGGATTTGCAGCCTAAAACCACACTTGGACATTGGATTCTAATGCTTTAAAATAGATACCTGAGGAAGTGATTCTGGTTGTGTGCAGATCTGTTGGAGGCTGGTTTAGAGTCTTGAATGTATGGATATCTTTTGTTGCACAGAGTGGAAGTTTTAACCTATCATTTTCCTGTAAATGTGGTGTTCCTGTGACAGGGTTTGCTAGTGAGGAGTTGAACTGTGTGTACTCTTACCAGAAAGAGAAGTAGGGGTGGAAAGGAATCTAGGTCACTCATGTCACTTCAGTGGTTGTGTTTGTTATTAATTTTGGACAGAGTACTGATTTTTCCAGGAAAACCTGTGCCTTGCTAAAATAGGTAATGAGAGCGTCATACTTACCAAGAGTGGTGAAAGTGTAGTTTAAGACATCGGCTTATTCTTCTAGTAGTTTTAATTTTAAAGTATCTGTTACAATAGTATATAGAAGTAGCCAGAACACTTAAGATCCCAGAACCATATGTTGTCATAGCCACTTAAGTCATGTTGGATGACATGTCAACTGTTTTCAAGTATGCTCTTTTCTTTTGACTAGTTCTTAAAATAAAGCTTTATAAAATAAATTGTGATATCATTACTAGGGAATTATTTTTATTTTCAACTTTAGAGAACCACACAAATTCAATATTGACTAATTCTAAACAGGTGTCTTTACTAAGAACTCTATGTTGTAATTAATTACACCTAATAGGTTTGATATGTTATGTGAATTGAAGTAAATTGACTTTGCTTAGGTTAGTTTTATGTTGTTTATTAACTGTAAGTTTATTGAGAAGTGTTCATGAATAAAAGTGGATCTTCTCAATTCACAAGCACGAAGTTGTTAGATACCAAATTAATAAAAATCTATTAGATAATATATGTTGTGGGTTAAGGCTTGCTCATGAGGATAACTAACTTGTTAAACAGGAATTCTTTGAAATAGTGAATCCTACCATAGAGCCATGTAGCAATATTTTCTCTAATGATACTTTAATTTGGCAGCTTGTGTAGGGAACTTCAGCACTTGGGAAATCATTTTGGGTAAAAGAATAAGTAAGTTAAACTGGAAAAAATGTCCTGGGAGAGGAAACAAGGTCAGTGTTACTATGACTGAAGCAACTGTTGCAGTTAATCAGTATTTGCTCTAGGACTCTGTAGATGCTGAGGTTTAAAATTATATACCTGATTGGGAGTACCTGGAAGTGTGTTGACATTGTGGAAAAGCACCATTTGTGTCCTGTTTAATAGGAGTTGAGCTCAAAATGTCACAGGCCAGTTTTTATTCAGATTTTGTTTCCAAATCAAAGCTTAATGTGTAAGGATTAAATGTGAACTAGAAAGTTGTTTTTAGCATAGAAAGCTAACTGTAGCAGTTAGCTACCCAGATTAAAAGATACTCTAATCTTGAAAACTACTCTTGAACTATCTTTAAAAAAAGAGGCTATGACTTGTTAATGAGTTCTGCGTTCTCCTGGCACAGCCATTTACCAGCTCTAATTCCATGCTTTTAGCCATATGGAAGAATTACTGCCCAATGTTTAACAACGCAATTTCTAGATTTCATGTTTGTTTCTCCTGTTGGTAAACTAGTTTGGCTAGCTTGCTTTCAGGCCTGTTTTGAACATCTTTCAAATAAGGAACAAAAAAAAGACATAGTTTGTTTATAAATGCTCGTCATGTGTTAAATATTCTGTATACTTACCTAGAAATTGGAGCATTAAATTACCTGTAAATTAATTCAGAATGCAATCTCTAATATATAACTGGAAAGTATTGTGAATTCTTGCTTTTCTACTCATGAATTTTAAGAATAGGGAGTGGTGAGAAAGAGTTACTTTTTTACCTTAAAAAGGTAAAAAGAAAAAAATGAAGCAAGTCTTCTGAACGGGTGACTGGTGAAGTTTTTCATGTGTGACAAATGTGTTAGACAAAATTACTGGCAGATGTCAGAAGCACAGTGCTAACCAAGCAGATTTTGCATGTTTTCTAGCCTTTTGTTCCTGTTGCATTTGTGGGGGTTTTGCAGCTGCTTCATGTTCTAGCTACCAAACAAAAGTTAAAGATATTAAACTGATGTTATACTAACCTTGGCGAGTACTCGTTGACTGTGGGAAGCGATGTGTAGGGGTCAGGGGAAAAAATGCATTAATGATGCTTACATGGGGGAGATTGCTGGTGTGACTTGTTATGCAAGGTGAAAGTGTCTAAGTAGTACCTCTTTGTAGAACACACAATTCTGTGTGTGAACTTCTTTAGTTTCCTAGGTTTTGTACTTCTAGTATTTCTTCAGTGATTCACAATGTAGCTTGTCATCTACATACCTGTGTAAGTATCCTATGCATAACAAAATTGTTGTGTTTTCATGTGTATTGCAAGCCTCGTGTCAATTTTTTCTGACATCGTAGCAAATGTTAATGTTAGGCTAGATTAAATCTGAGATAAGCATAGCTAACAATTCTTATTAGAGTAAATATATTGTATGTTGATCACTGAATGCATTGATAGCAGTTCAATTTTTAGTATGTCAGCTTCTGTGCTTTGGGATTTAAATAGTTTTTCTCAGCATGAAACTACATAATTTAGTTACGAAGTTATGCTTGAAGTTTTGCTAGTTTTGTGTCCTGCTGTACACAGCAACTTTAGCATCGTTTAAAATACAAACTCTGTCTATAGTGAGTGGAAAAAAATCCCATTGTATTTATGTCTTACTGATAATCAAGACTTAACTTTTATCATGACACATACCTTACTTTGTTAGATGCTGTAACTTTGTACTCACCCTGTGCATTAGCAGCCATTAGTTGTGAGAGAATTTTTCCTTCCATGTCACTGAATTTATAAACTGACCAATTCTGCCACTTTGTGGATAGCAGAAGGACATACAGGTTTTCTTGCCTGTGAGAGCAGGCAATGATAGTCATTGTTTATAGGTTTTTGGTTGTGTTTTTTTTCCTTCACTTTCTGTGTATCAATATCACTGTTTCACTTCCCACCTTTGAGGGCTGGCTTTTTCCCGTTCGCCCCCTGTGTTTTGGGGTAAGATTATAGTACAACTAACAGAAGAATTACAGATGCATATCTAAACAATACAGAGACAATGATATACCAAGTACAAGTTTAGTATATGACACAACTGAATTTTTCACACAACTGTTTTTTTACACTTTTGAAACTGACTTTCTTGAGAGTGAAAGGAAATGATCACTGGGTCTGCTTGCCTTTATGATGTCATATAAAGCCTTTTTTTACCTGGTGGGCTTAAAAATATTACTCCATGGTGATTCACTAGATGATGTAATTGGGGTTTTATCTTGTTTCAAGAAGTTAGCATGTGAAAATGAACTTGACTGTCTGGATTTGCTGCAGATGTGAATGTCTCTTTCATTCAAGATCACATTTCTTTGAAAAACGCTTTCTTGAGGCCACGCACACCCACAATCCCATGTGTCAGCATGGTTAATGGAACTGCAGTTGCATCAGTTGACTTCTGCTGCCTTTGGCACTGGGGCAGAACCAAAGTGCTGAGCCCTATTACTCTAAGATTTCAGGTTTTGAAGAAACAGCTCTAAAAAACCCTATCTCCATTGTCCTGTTAACTGTGTTCCTTGCACACTGATGACTTTCACAGTGGTACAAGGCACGTAACAGCTAACTGCCATGTTCCTGGACAGAATTTGACCTCTAGTATTTAAGCCCTGCCTGTCTGACAGACTTTTCTTCATCAGTGATGGGCATAGTTCTTCTGTTTCCTGTGGGAAAGCTACATCTCTGACATGGCATTTTTTTAGTTGTATTTTAGGGTGTCCCAGATGACATGTTCAGCCTGAACTGTGTCTCTTAGAGCAAGCTACCCAAATGTCTTCTGATGCCAAAGGTCTGCTTACATTTTGAGTCATGTCAGATATGCCAACAGGAGCTCGTAAATATGTGGCACGGGGAATTTTATCAGTGGTAAGAGATACTCAAATCTTTAGGGTATTTGGTGTGAATTCCTTCAATATTGAAAAAATTTCTTAGTTTTCAAATCAGTTGCCTCAAAAGACATGTGTGCATTAGTCTTTTGTCAGCATTACAAGCAGTGAAGCAGCCCTTTTCTATTTGTGTATAAATAAAAACGTGGAGATCCCTTCTGAGCAAAGTACAACCGAAGCATGAAAAGCCATCTTAACATGGAGAGGTGAAATGTGACTCCATAAAGGAAAGGACATGTAAGCCATGAAATATATTAGGAACAGTATATTGTAAAAATACAAATACCTGCAGCAACCTAAAACATCTCTAAAACTGAACTTTTTTCTGGAAATTTATCTAAATGGTCCTAGTATCGATCATGTTAATGGTGACAATTTTGTTTCTGTTCTTGGCTCTTGCTTCCCTATTACTCCATCTTAACACCACTAGTGTGCACCACAACTCAGATACTGAACATAGGTACTTCTCAGTTGCCTTTAGAGGCAGCTCTTGAAGTGAACTCATTTGGAGAAGCATCATTTGGAGTGCTGTTATGGGATATAAATAGAATTGAAGTATGTGGTCTGATTTCTATGATACACTGCATTTATCCACATGGTCTTTTCGGGGACAGTTTTGGGATGCATTGAAGAGGAGTTTGTGCTCTGTGTGCGCCTTCTGCCCTTTCAGGCCTTTTTCATATGGGTAGGTGTTTTAAGCTTATTGCTCTTGCCACATCTGGAAGTAGAACCACTTGCAGCAGTCTGGCAAAATCACAGCCATTGCTTGCTTTCGTCAGTGTGTCATTCTTACGCTGACTCTTGACTCTTTATGCCCATTGAAGACTTGACAAGAGACCGTGGACATGGAGTCTGGGCTAACTTAAGAATTAAACTTTTCAGCTTTTGAATTTTACGTGGGTGGCTGTCTCATGCATGAAAAGTTGAAGATAGAGGTATGCAGAAAACAGTGTTGGTAGCTTAACGCTTTTTAGAAAATTTTTATTTTGCATATACAATGATG
>VZSC01012371.1:147069-166965 GCA_013398225.1 Steatornis caripensis | reverse complement strand
CCCCCCCCCCCCCGCCAACCAACCAAAGGTTCTCAGCTTAGTTTGCTAACTTATCAGCCTTATTGCTTTTTTCCCTTGTTATCATGACAGAATTGCATCTTTGCAGCATGAAACCCACCTGGCTTGTTCCTCCTCACAGCAGCTGTCAAGAGGAGTGATTTGACTTTGCAGGAGAGAAACTGCATTTCTTAGATGCTCCACTGATATCCCTCAGTATGCTGCAGCCCAGCACATACAGCCTGGGGAAGTCTTACAGATCCTCCGCAAAGCACTGACTCAAGGAATGGAGAACAACAGCTGAATTTCTATACAAAGCTGATACTGATGATCATGCCCATGCTGTGTGAAGGAGTTATATTATCCTTTTAGTTAACATAGGTACTCCAAATACTTTTATATCATCTTTGAATACTGAGTTTGAATAATCCAGGTATAACCACCAGGAGCTTTTTCTCTGAGCTTAAATATGTAGTATTTTATAACCCAGTTCAAACATGCCCAATGCAAAATTCAGGAGTGGTTTTCAATGTATAATTTTCTTTTCTTTTTAAACAAGGTTTTGCAATGATTTTAATTTTGTTATCTGTATCTATGGAATGATGAACAAATCAAAATACAAAAGTCTACAGATAAGTTGATATTTAATCATTAGTCTACCCCTGTAAATGAAATTTTAACCAAACATAAGTTTAGATGTAATTAGAACTATATCTGTCACTATATAATTAAATTGCTGAATTGTCAAATAACACAAATCCATTACTTAGATAAACTTCTGGTTTCCAAGGCAACTTAGTCTCTAAGCTCTGAAGATCTCATAGTTAAATAAGTGTGGTTTTCTTTTAACATATAGAAAACTAAAGTTCAAAACGAAAGACAAAAAGAAAATTATGGAAGAGTAACAAAATGAAATGAAATCAAATTATATTTTTTAAAAATAAACTTAAATTCTGGATAAAAAATGAAAAAAAGGAATGTTTGGAAGAACTCTTGAGGAGTATTAGGAAGCTCCACTGATGTAAGTTTCTGAATCCAATGGTTTTTATCATTAATGAATGGACTCCATTAACACTTTATTTCACTTTTTGCAAATCTACCCACAGCAAGATTTAGAAATAATGCAAAAAGAAGCTTACATGAAAAATAAATCAAAATAATAACTGATTTGGGAGGAAGGAAATGGATAACCTTCATTTGCTCTTCAAGAAAAATCTATTCCATTGATCTAGCTTTTAGAACCAAACAAAAAGTAAAATGATATAGATTACAGATCTGCAAATGGAGGACTCATTTTGAGCTACATTGATTTTCAATTTGTGGAATAGGTTGTGAATAAAAAAAACAACAAACAAACAAACATACCCCCCAAAATTAAGTTACATATTACTTTAATTTATTGAGGGTTTTTTGCTCCATGTAAAAAAAAAAAAACCAAACCCAAACAAATCTGAAACAAAACCAAAAGCAAACAAATGAAAAATTTGTGTATATTTGCAACACAGGTAAAGATTCCACTTTCCCTTTTCCCATTCCGATGCAAGGGGAACTACCATCTACTGACTGTTACTCTTTCGCTGTGTTTTCCAAATTTCACATCTTTGGAATTTGTATTCCCTCCATAACCTTCATTTCCATTCCCCTTCCCTGCTCTCTAACCTCTTTTCTTGCTTTGAATCTGAATCTGGGATGCTTTGCGGTATGCTTGATTATCAGAGAATGTTATAAGAAATATGAAACAAAGCTTTTGCTTGTGTATATGTAAACTCAACTGACTATACAACAGTCTCTGTAAACTGCATTTCACTGACATTCGTCCCTCAAATGGTGAATACTGACCATCCCGTGGTTCAAGAGAGCTTAAGAAGGCAAAAGTGTGCACAGAGGAAATTAGAGATGTAGTTTATTTGAAAAGTTTTGTCATGAAAATTTGTCTCTTCAATACCAGATCTCCTTGATGTCACTGTTTCTCACCAAGGAGCTTGTTCATCAATCAGAACTACTACTACTACTACTACTACTACTACTACTACTACTACTACTACTGCTTCCTCCAAAGTCTGCGTGGCAGTCCCTCAGGACATAATGAAACAATGGTGAATACTGTACAACTATCAATCCAGAAGGTTTAGAAAAGAGTGTCAAACACTGCTGTGTGCTGTTTAATTTCCTCTATATCCCAGAAACCTGAGGGCCAGAAGCCTATGCATTACTATGACAGTTTGGTCATAGTAGAGTCCAACTGTATATGTGGTTTTGGCACATGAATGATAACACGAGTGAAAAAATTAGGCTATTTCCCCAGATAATCTGCAGCTGGATATTGATGAACTGCACAGATGGGGGAGGGAGGAAGAAGAATTTTCCTGTTTTGTTTAAAAAACTCTCTTTGTTGTGATAGAACTAGGAAAGGAGGGGGACAGATGGACCATGCTGTCAGACTTAATGGCATTCTCATTCAGCTTTTTATTACCAGACCAAACCCTCCCTGTCATCCTATACTACTTTTGTGGAGATTCTTCCCACTCCTGCACTATCAATGAACTGTTTGTTGCCCCTTGAGACAACTTTTTGTTTTTACAACAGATTTCAAAAAATACTGTGTGCCTATAATCTAAAATGAGGGCATGTCACCTGGTTCTGTAACAGCATATAATATCCCTATATTCTTCTCTTTCATCCCCTCATGCAGTCCAGGGCTGTCTTTGCCTTTTTGACTGCAGATGCCTGTTAAAATGTTACCTTAATTGCTCTCTGTTGTGGGGGTTAGTGGTTTGGGTTTTTGAGGGAAGGAAAGGCAGATATTACTTTGGCCACTGCTGTGCCTCTCGCTTATTCTATTCAGCCCGTCCACAATCCAGGCAACTGAAACTCAAAAAATCCAACATAAGAGAATTAAAGTCAGGAGGTGGCTTTGTTGTGCAGACACTGATGTGAGCCCTGGTGTGTAAATATCTGTAAGCCTGGCTGCTGCACATTGTCTTCTTGCCCCAAAATGAAGTAATTGGCAAGTGGGATTCCAGTAGGCTGTTATTTGACATGTAGTATCCTTCCCCTCATGTGTCATTCGCTTTCAGACAGACTAAAATTATTCATGTGGCAAACATCTGGATTTACATAGCAGCCAGTAGAGCTAATCTGTTCTGGCACAGAGAAAGGACATGTGCAGAACAGAGCTAACAGCCCTAAATTAGAACCTGGTGAGGGGCTGGCCAGTACAACCACACTGCCAATCCAGCTGGAAAAGTAGAATTTAGGGAGAGGATTACAAAGCATTACGAAGATTTTAGAAGAAAGATTATATTGGCTGCTTGATAGCACATGGATGATATCTAGCACCTTCACAGAAGCTTATGTCTAAAACCATAATAATCTGTGTTTTGTTGCTGGGACTGATTTATCAGGAAGGCAATAAAATGAAGCAAAATAAACTCCAAAACAAAACAACAACATCTGATAGGGCTTATAGGAAAGTAAACAAGAATCTTACAACAGTGCTAATCCATGCTACTAACACTTACATTTGGTTTAGCTCTTGGCATCGCAGAATGTGTCTGTCACCATCCAGAGGCAGGAATGATGAATTGTACTCAAGCCTATGGGAAACCATAGTTATAATTCATCTGACACAAGCAATGGATAGACGAAAGAAAATTTTAATCTAGGAATAAAAAGGAGATAGAAATTGTAAGGGAAAACCTAAGAGATCTCAGATTCTGTTAGGTTTTCATATATTGTTGTATATCTATTTGCTCATTTAGATACACAGGGAATAGATGAAAAAAAAAAAAAGCATTTCCACAAAGGTATTCAGTAAAGAAGAGGGATCTCTTTGCAAGCAACTGTCACCATCCCTTTCCCCATGATACATGTCATGCTTAGGAAGAGGTTCTTACAAATATCCTCAAACATACCTCACAGCCTTGCTTCTTTAAGGATACAAAACTTTTCTGGGTATTTTGTTTGGTTTTGGTCTCACTGAAAGAACAAGAGATAGGCAAAAGTTGCTACACAAAAGATGGAGTAACTAACACTCTTGAAAGTCAAAATCTTATGAAGGCACGTGAGCTAGCTGAAGGCAAGTGACTACAGGATCAGCTCTATTTGGTTTATTAATAAATCCAGTATTTGTACATAGCTGTGAGATGAAAACATGATGATAAGCATACCTCAAATGGAAGAAGCATTTGATTATATGCAGTTATTGTGAATAGTCAGTTTTACTCTCTTCCAACAAACTCCTTTTGTGATATTTCCAGAATCTGAAATGCTTTTCCAAATTTCCTCTGGCAGAAACACTCCAGCCTCTCAGCAAAATGGTGATTTCTCCCTGAATTATCCTGATCTGGGTTGTGGGATGGTTGGCTAAGAAGGTATCAGGCTCTTTTTTTACTGCTGAAATAGACATGAAGGTTAGAATAGCTGGAAAACAAGGATTGTTTTCCATATGATGAAAGTGGGAGTGAGAAGTCAAACACATCTTTTCCCATACCAGGTGTTGATTAGACAAAGAGTACCTGTTGAGATTAAACAAATAACAGCCTTTTCTGGCTTTTATTATCTGAAGGTGGAAATATTTGAATGTAACAACAGCTTATGAATTATTTTCCTAGTTTCAGTAGTATCTTTGGTTGACTTCAGCTCTAAAAATATTAATATAGAATGCTGAAAGGGATAATGAGAGAGTGGAACTTCAATACTTCTATCACTGATGTCACAGAATGGTTTATTGATTCTATTTAACTCCTAATAGGCCCACATTATTAAATTACCAGCATTCGGGCTACAAATTACTTTAAATGATCTATCAATGCAAAATACGGTCAAAATTATTAGTGACAGACTGGATAGACAGATAAATAGATCAATAGAAAGAAATAAAGACAGATCAATCAGAAGTTTAGACTAAATGGAAAAAGTAGGTCAACTTTTTTTCTCGTTCTTAATTACATACCCACTGGCTTTTTCTGTGGGGACTCAAAATCTTAAAGTCTATTTCTACACCGCATAATTATAATCCTCAGATCTGACTGATCACATCAAATCTTAAAGCAGAACAAATAGTGAAAACTAGGCACACTAAGAAGTTGAGCCATCAAATTACATTAGTGAAGTCACAGCTTAATAGAATCCTCTACTAATTCCACCAAGTTCAGATGTGGAGAACACTGAAATACTTAAAAAAAAAAAAAAAGCTCCATATTCATTAATCAAACTTACAACAAATCAGTCTAGACTGGTGCATAACCTTAAGTTTGAACTGTTATATTAGGCTGATCGTAAATGTCCTTCACTTTTTTTCTAATATATACCAACCATTAATTATCAAAGCAATGCACAGTCCTCATCTAACTAATATCCCCAAATCAAGGATTTTTCTTGCCTTTGTTCTGTCACACCACTGAATGGAACATGGCATAATATCTAGTTAATTTTTCACTTTTACAAAGTGTGTCTGATCTTGTCTCAGTCACATCCAGAACATCTTATATTTTGGCCTCATTAGCCAAGAATAGGTTGGATTCCTCTTAATGATCACTAGGAATCACTTAGATTTCTATACAAAGTAGGAAAAGCTGTTTCATTTTTATGTGTCTTAGCTGAAATGAGGATGTTGATTTTTACTGTCTTTTCTTTAAACAAATTGAGATGCTGGTGAAGAATACTGTTTAATATTAAAAAGAATAGTTATTTTCTGTTTTTCCATCAAAACATTACCTGAAGTTTGGATGATAAATCTTAATAATGTTAAAACATATATGCCAGTTACCGGTTTCAGGAAGACTCTTGATTGTACTGTTAACTACTCATTATAAATCTATGTCTGGGGTTATGACTATAATAATTCTTGCAGGGTTTCCTGAAGCTCTCCTCCAATGGATATCTGGGTACAGAGACACATTTATGTCTCTCTGTGCCTCCAGGTGCATCCATATGTGTAGCTCAAAGGACAGATAACCTTCCAGATTTAAGCCTATCTCCCTCCAAATCAATCCTGCCTCCATGAGCTGCTGCTGGTCACTGTGTCAACATTTGTATCCTTGAAAGGAGATGGGTAGCAGGATAGGTTGTATTTACCAGTGGTCTCAGGCTCCAGGTGGTGGGTGGGTAATAATAATTCCAGTTATGGTGATCCAGAAGGATACTTTCTTGGTATAGCTACCAATTGACTTATTGTTGACACAGTGAAGTTTGAGGAAGATATAAGCAAGCCAGTTTCTTCCAGTAACAGAGCATTAGACTTTAAAAGCCAGGAATTTCCATGTTTCCATGAAAACTGAACCCTCATTGACTTAATCAGATGTAAAACTTTTCCACGTGTACTTAACAGACAGATTTCTGAATATATCCTTTACTCTCTTTTCCCTCTTTCTTAAAATTTGCTTTCCTTTTCCTTTTTTTCCTACTGTATCTCACACTCCTTAATCCGTTACTGCTATGTACTTGCCCACAGTAGCAGTTGCAATGCATTAGAGCTAATTAAAAACATAGAGAAATGTATTGAAGGAAGAAGTTACTGAAGTCACTCCCGGAAAGTTTGCACAGCCATTTTATTCTTTCAGAAAGTTTCAAATAGCGGGGAAAAAAACAAGTGGAAAAAAGTAAGGAAGAATTTAAAATAATTCTTCTTGACAGTAAATACACATTTCCAAATATTTCTGCACTACATTTTCATCTCCCATTTGCCCTCTAAGTCTGAAATGCTGACCTCTCTGACCAAAGTAGTTTCTCTTGTTTCTCTTTGACTTCAGTGGCCGTTGCGGTTACTTTACTCACTCTTCCAGAGGGCATGCTGCTTTGCATTTCAAGTCTGTAGAATTCTCCTGTCTACAAACAAAAATCAATGTGTATCTGTCTTATAGCAGACAAGGGCAGCACTGGATCCTACAACAGTCTTCTGATGGTGTGCATTATTTTAGGTGTCTAGTCTACGCGTCTGAATATGGCAGAACAGGTAAGATGTCTTTCTCTAGATAAACTCATCAGCCTTTTCAAACTCCCACTGGAAAGTCACCGATTATTCTCTCCTCACCACCCACTCAGGCTTGCTGCGCCTCAGCAGCAGCTGCTGTAAAATTCTCCCCTTGATGCTAATGCATAACTCACATCTGCATTAATCACAGTATATATGTAGAATCAGTGAGGGGGGAAATATCCTCTTGTGAATTTGGAAGCTCCAAGAACATCTAAAAAAATGTGTTATCCTTTCCTTGAATGTACTATTAAAAATAAAATAAAACATCTTAAGCACACAGGTTCCAGTTCAAGATACTCAGAAATCTGAACTAAGGGGAGTTCATTTTTTCCTTGTTTATCTGGTGGTTTCATGTCTGTCTAAAACAAAACAAACAATAAACAACTGCAAGGCACCCTGGATAATATTTCAGTCCTGTCATAATAAACTTGTATAGTTTAGTATTGTATACAACCCTGACATTGAAATTTTGCTCAAATTGTAATAAATCACAGTTGTCATATATCACTACACTAGCTGCTGAATACTGAACTAACTCCAGAGCATATTTAAGGAAATGACTAACCAAGAAAGGGAAAAAATAGAATAAAATTTGTTTTCTTCAACAAATTACAATTACATACTACAAGGGTTTCAAGAAAAAATGACAAAGAAATGATGGCGCATCTTTTCTTAATTTTGAGACAAAGCTATCAGTAGGGGAAAAGAAAAAACAAAATAAGTTTGTATTAAAGATAAAAATATTAGGCTGAGAAAATTAGAGCAATAGAATCAATGTCACAAGGCAGATGAGCTCATCCTGTTTTAAAGAGATACTGATTTTACAAGTAGTAACATACAGATGTCCAAATACTTTTCTCACAGACATTTATTCATTGATTTGAGGTTCAACAGAAAAGAAATTCCTAATTTATCACACGCAAAGGTATTCAGTGGTTTTTCCCAGGGTACCTAGGGTGTTTGAACTCAGGTCTTCCCTGCTCTATATATCTCTCATGTTTTACTACACCTGCCCAATCCTAGCCAATGCTATTATAAGAAGAAACACAATAGTAAAGCGAGTTCACAGCATCCCATTATGTCAGTCTCTAAAACAAAAAGAGAAGAAGGAAAAAAAAAAAGAAGAAAATTTAAATAGAAATCTGAGAAATATGTTCTGGGAAGCAAGTGACAGTTTCGTTTACTGAAGTTTAGAAAGGACAAAAGATGAGAATTAGAAGCAAAAGGGAATTCAATTCACACATAAGGTAAATGACCTACTGTGATAAAGTTATATGTGTTATCTCTTAGGTGACTTCTTGCATGTATGTAAACATGAGACATGAGACATTTCCAGATTTGGGCTAAAACAAATGCTTGCTGTGTGGGTATTTTCAATAGTGAGTAATTTCATTGAAGTTTAAATACAGAATCATAGAATCATAGATTCCATTTCCTTCCATGTAGCTTAAAGTGTATAAAGTCTTAAAGACAAAAAGATCTTAAAGTAGAATAACACAAAAGTCCCATACTTAATAGGCAAATTATGTTTTCAATATGTTTGGAAGTTTTTATGTATTTAATTTACTACATATTGTTTTAATTTCTTTTCAAACATTCCCTCTAGAAATAGTTTATCACTGCAAATGTTCCCTAATCATAAAAGAGTTACAGGAGACATTAACATCATGCCTATACCCACCATTAGGAACTACAGTATTAATGAAATGAATAATATCCACAAATGAATGACAAATAAAACTTGTTCTGGTCTGAAGCCAGATATTCTAAGAAATACAGAACAGTTGCACAACGAGTGATTGTAATTTAAAAAGAAGCAGCAGTGAATGCCTGGGTGGAGGGAGAGGAGGAAAGAGAAAGCAAGCTAACAATTTCGAAGATTATTAAGAGCAATTATCTTATAGGGTAGATGATAATGTATATATGACTTAGCTGGGTGTTGGAAAAATGTAGAAAAAGCAGTAAACAAGTGAATGAAACATAGAAGTTAATGGATACGAAAAACAACACACAAACAAGTAAACTTGCTGTTCTTTTCCAGACAGAGTCCTAAATGCATAGTAACATTTTACACCAAGGATCTTTACAAGAATTAAGGAAAATCACATTTTGGCAGCACACATGGAGAGAAGCTGAGATACATAGCTGTTGATTTAAGAAGCAATTTGCCTGCAGTCATGCTGGGAGTCAGTGAAAAAGGCAGTACTAATATACAGGTCTGTGAATTCCTTCTCTAACCACTAGACCGTTCATACTTGGAAGCATACTGTGTAGTGACTTGAAATGTTCCCAAAACCATTGACTTTTACCAGCTTTAGTCCAATACCTTTTGGCAATGCTCTCAGCTCTTTCTGCTCTACTTTCCATCCTCATAGTTTTATCTGAAAAATTTCTTAACCAGGTTCTTCGTTTTTGAATGTTCACAGTTCCTCATCATCTTGTGTTTTTCCTTAATTTGGTTTACATTTACTCATACTGGTGTTCTGATTATAAGATTGTCTTGCTCAGTTTCTATTTGCCTTATGATCCAACAGATCAAAAGCCCTTAAGACTTTAATATGACACAGTGATTTACACAGTGATTGGGGAAATGATTTACGTGGAAATTGGGAGAAATCAGGTCAGAATTGGGCTAGAATGATTTACACAGGGATCACGGAAAAAGGTAAGGAATGCCATCCCATGGAGTCACAAGGTTCAGAATGGACCCCCTTACTTTCTAAACTTCTTCTCAGAGAGGAGTCTGGGTGTGGCTGGATTCACTTCTAGTCCCAGAATTGGTCAACGGTTTATGTATAAGGGAGTGTAGTATTGGCGTTACAATGGAAGTGATTCAACATGTAATTATGGGTCCTATGCAACTTTGAGGCAGCAGTAATTTGTAGCAGCAATTTAAGATATATTAACACTATTACAATAAATCACAAAATTAGATTATGTGATTTTCTAGCAATACTTAATCAATAATCAAAGTAACTTAATTATTAAATATATTAATGAACTATATATTATTAACTATAATTTACACGACAACTTAGGTAAAGATTTAACAAAGTGTCCCAAAGTAAATCATATACATGCACACACAGATATAGGGGTTAAGCTATAATTGAGATGTTTCTCTGAGATTATAGTAAATTTTGGTACCCAATGATCTTTGATAATCTTGCAAAATCGAATTATAGTGAATTACTCACCCTTTTGATCTTTGTACCTTGCAAAATCTTAGTGAATTACTCGCTCTTTCCTTCATTGGCTTCTGTCAGGAGATTACCTGAGTCATGTCATGAAAACTAGCTCCAAAGTCACAAAAATCTGCCCTAAGAGGCATCCCAACTCAGGAGGAGATACATGGTCACAGCCTGCTGTGGTCTTGGAGAGCTTAAAGGGCCTTAGTTTAGGACAACTATTTATAGGATCACAAGATGACTGACTGTGGTCAGCACTTTTTTCATTGTGGCCATAATTCTTCTCAGGTAATCTTGGCACTTATTAGTCGGCTGTGATCCAGCCAGGAGGAGTTTCACGTACTTCCCCTGGCAGCAGGAGTTCCAGGTGTGGTTATGGAGCACCTAATTGCCTCAACTCACTGTGCTTGTTCCAGGACAGGAGGATACCACATTGTTTCATGTGTCAACTCACTGTATCAGCAGGCAGGATCAGAGAATGCCGAATTGTCCCAGCCCGTTACACTTGTACTGTGTTGGCTGGCCCTGACATCACAACACAGCCTGGGGCGGGGTCTGCACCACCACAAGTACCAAATACGACTCCTTGTTCAGAAGCTTGTATCTGCATATATAGCCCAAAAGCCAAGAGGTATCCAGGCAGCTTTCAAGACCTTCAGCTAATCGTCTCATAAGAAGTAAAGAGGAATTAGCGTGAAACCAACTTTCTGCAGTAAGTAGAGTGGTGTTTTTTCTTGACAGATTTTGATTTATTAAAATAGCCTGTAATGCAAGGCTGTTTAGTAAAACAGATTTTTCTAACTTGGTAAATTATCATTGAACCAGATTTATATGCATACTTTATTTATTATTATGCTTTATTATACTACATTTTGTACTGATAGGGCAAGGAACACTGAAGACTTTATAAATGGAGTAAAATTACATGGACAGTACTATCAATTCTGTAATAATAGTAAAATCACAAAACCATAGGCCTGCCTTTTTGCAATTATTCTCTTGAGACTCGGTAAATACAGAATCTCAGATGACTCCAAGGAATGGAGTAAGGATAAATCAATAGTGTTGTATTAGAATTGTCTTAGTGAATAACATACAGAGAAAATGACCGTTTGGTGGAAGCTGATAAAGAATATTGTAAAGAAAGAATATGGAAGAAAGGCAAAATATTACAGAACTCAGGTTCTACCTTCAGAAAGCAAGTTCTACCACTTTCCTTTATGTAGCAGAACAGTCCAAAAAGGAGTTGCAACAGGGAGAATAAGGAAGGATTTGTGTTACTCCTAAAAATTAGGCTGATTATTTTGAGCTCTCCTTCCTAGTAATTTGTGAAATACTATGAAATTACCTGACAAGATTTTTTATTTTATATTTTTAATCTTAACTTCTTTCCTAACCTATTTTTTACATGTCTCAAATTGTCCAATAATATTAATTAAGCTCCTATTAAACAGGCGTGGTTTTGCTTCCAAAGTAGATATTTCAGTGTATTTCCTTTTAATGTTTTCTTTTGGCCTTATAGAAGGGATTAGAAAGGATTTCCATAGTATCTGGAAAACATCCAGGTACTATGTGACCTCTTTCCATTTGTGATCGTGATAGAGAGAAATATTAAAACAGAACTGAATGGCCTGACCAAAGAAGTCCCATTTCTGATATGCTAAGCCAAAAGGACTCTCAGCCAAATTCAGAACTGAATGTCAAGTGCAGTGGAATAAAGGATATCTACTTCTATCTTTGAGGAAAAAAAAGGAGGAAAACACTTACGGTTTGTGCTCAAGACATAAGAGGCTACTTTGTGAATGTCTCAATAGGACAAGTATCCAACTAGACCCCGATTAGTTGACAGCTGGTACCAACAATTTTCACCTAGGTACTAACAATTTTCACCTACTCAAGATTAACAGATCCAGTGGTTCAGCTAAGGTTAGTTGCTGTGAAATAGTCCAATGGCATTTTTTCAGTTTATGTATTTTTTAATTTTACTTTCTTTCCTGACCTATATTTTTGCATCTTTCACATTTTGCACTGATGTTAATTAAGCTTGTCATCAGCTCATATTCATGACATATCTTCAAAGACAAGTTATCCAAAGTTATTTTTTAGCATAATATTCATGCACTGGTAATTCAATAGTCACATATATCAACATAGTTTTAAGGAAGGTACAAGCAGTAAGAGGATTAGTGCTGAATATTCATATGTAGGTAAAAGAAGAACATAATTCTGTAGTTATGAATAGACTCATCTGTAATTGCTTCCAGAACAAGTCAGTGTCAGGATTTTATTTATGCTTGTGTGGTTTTATGTATAACTCTCTGAAGTCCATGGAAAACATATTGCCTCCAATAAGATTTAGATGAGGTACATAAAGCCAGAACATGGCATCTTATGCTCACAAATGTCAACGGCAGTCCCTCTGTGACTGAACAGTATGAGCCCAACGACATCTAGTAGTAATTTCAAATGACACAAACTCTGTTAATCTGGAGACTACTGGAGAGGTTAGAGTTGTATTTCTAAAACTCAACCTCTGCAGTGAGAAATTTAAAGGAGTTTACCATGATACCATTCAGTAGGAATTCACTCCACAACTGGCAGTGCAGTCAGCATTTTTACATGTGTAATCGTCTCAAGGAAGGTAGGAACTTCACCTGCTTGAGTTGGATTAAACCAGGAAGCGGCTGTAGCTACTAGAAGGGACTCAAAATCTTTCACTGTGAATATATGCAGTCATTTGGTAGTCAGTCTCAAGATATCCCCCAGAAGTTGCATAAAATGTTGTTCAGAACTCATTGTAAGAAAAAGAAGAAAAGAGGCCTGACTGAACTTATTTTCTTGATTTAGTTCAGGGTATTAGACTACTGCTTTTGGATAAAAATATTGTTATCATTCTACTTTTGTACTGAACATTGAGGCATTCAGACATAGGTACTCTCAGTTAAAGTGATTTACCACTTTAATAATAAATCATGACACACAGTGATGAGAGACAGATTATGAGTTGTAAGTGGCTTAACTTTGCTCTTTTCTGGTTTCAGAAATACCAGTAAGGATCCTGGTTAGCTGTAAAGCCTGGAGGTGGCACATCAATGTTTGAGGGATAGTGTGCCAATGAGGTTCTTTGGTCTATCATCTCAGTGTGGCTGGGGGATGGAGATCCATGCTGCAGCAAAAATGGACTTCTGGAGGGCAAACTTTGGCTTGTTCAAGGGCCTGGTTGACAGAGTTACTTCCGAGGCAGTCATGAAGGGCAAAGGAGTCCAGGAAGGATGGAGGCTCTTCAAGAAGGAAATCTTAAAGGCACAGGAGCAGGCCATCCCCATGATGCCAGACTGGACGAACTGGCAGGGAAGAAGACCAACTTGGCTGAACAGAGTTTTGGCTGGAACTCAGGAAAAAAAGGATAGTTTATGACCTCTGGAAGAAGGGGCAGGCAACTCAGGACTACAAAGATGTGAGATTATGCACAGAGAATATTAGAAAGTCCAAACTCCAACTAGGATTAATCTGGCTACTGCCATAAAAGACAATAAAAAATGTTTCTATAAATACATTAGCAACAAAAGGAGAGCTAAGGAGAGTTTCCATTTTTACTGGATGCAGGGGAAACACAGTGACAAAGGACAAGGAAAAGGCTGAGGTACCTAATGCCTTCTTTGCCTCAGTCTTTAGTAGTAAGATCAGTTCTTCTCTGGATGCCCAGCCCCCTAAGGTGGAAGACACAGATAAGGAGCAGAATGAAGCCCCCGTAATCCAAGTGGAAATGGTTAGTGGCTTGCTACACCACTTAGACACACACAAGTCTGGATAGGATCCACCCAAGGCTACTGAGGGAGCTGACAGAAGATCTCACCAAGACACTTTCCATCATTTATCAGCAGTCCTGGCTAACCAGGGAGGTCCCAGTTGACTGGAAGTTAGCAAATGTGACACTTGTCTACAACAAGGGCCAGAAGAACAATCTGGGGTACTACAGGCCTGTCAGCCTGCCCTCAGTGCTGAGGAAGGTTATGGAGCAAATAATCTTGAGTGCCACCATATGGCATGTACAGGACATGCAGATGATCAAGTGCAGTCAGCATGGGTTTATGAAAGACAGATACTGCTTGACTAACCTGATCTTATTCTATGACAAGGTGACTCACTTAGTGGGTGAGGGAAAGGCTGTAGACATTGTCTACCTAGACTTTAGTAAAGCCTTTGGCACCATTTTCCACAGCATTCTCCTGGAGAAACTGGCTGCTCATGGCTTGGACGGGCATATTCTTTGCTGGGTAAAACACTGGCTGGATGTCCAGGCCCAAAGAATTGTGGTGAATGGGATTAAATCCAGTTGGTGGCTGGTCACAAGTGGTGTTCTCTAGGGCTCAGTATTGCGGCCATTTGTATGTAATATCTTTATCAGTTAACTGGACAAGGGGATTGAGCACATTGTCAAGTCCCACCAAAGAGGAGGGAGCAGTGCCTCAGGTTTGCGGAATCTCTTGGTAGGAATAGGGCATACACAATGCCTAAAGTCCGTAGGTAAAGCAAAACTTTTATTCCATAGCTAGGCTCATTGGTAAATAATTGGATAACAGAAATAATTGGATAGCAGAAATAATTTTTGCTTCTCGACAGAAGATTGAGTTTGTTTAGCTTTCTGCTTGGTCTCCTACATGCACCCTCAGTAATGCGTGGACCCTTGGAGATGAAACCAAGTTGGGTGGAGTGTTGATTTTCTTGAGAATAGAAAGGCTCTACAGAGAGATCTGGACAATCTGTATTATTAGGTGAAGGCCAACTGTATGAGGTTCAACAAGGCTAAGTGTCAGGTCCTGCACTTGGCTTGCAACAACCCCATGCAATTCTACAGGCTTGGGGAAGAGTATTTGGAAGGCTGCCTGCTGGAAAAGGAACTGGGGGTATTAGTCGACAGCCAGCTGAATATGAGACAGTCATGTGCCCAGGTGGCCAAGAAGGAGCCAAGAGCATCCTGGCTTCTATCAGAAATAGTGTGGCCAGCAGGACTAGGGAAGTAGTTGTCCCCCTGTACTCAGCACTGGTGAGGTTGCAGCTCAAATACCGTGTTCGGTTTTGGGCCCCTCACTACAAGAAAGACATTGAGGCGCTGGAGTGCATTCAGAGAAGACCAATAAACATGGTGGAGTGTCTAGAGAACTACTCTTATGAGGAGTGACTGAGGGAACTGTGATTGTTTAGTTTGGAGAAAAGGAAGCTGAGGGGACACCTTATTGCTCTCTACAACTACTTGAAAGGAAGTTGTATTGAGGAGGGTGTTGGTCTCTTTTCCTGAGTAACAAGTAATAGGACAAGAGGAAGTGGCCTCAAGATGCCCCAGGGCAGGTTTAAATTGGGTATCAGGAAAAAATTGCAGCACCTAAAGTGTTGTCAAACATTGGAACAGACAGCTGAGGGAAGTGGTTGAATCACCATCCCTGGAGGTATTTAAAAGACATGCAGATGTGGCACTTAGGGACATGGTTTGGTGGTGAATTTGGCAATGTTAGGTTTGCGGTCGAACTCAATGATCTTAAAGGTCTTTTCCCGTCTAAATGATTCTATGATTCTATGAAATGTAACTTTTTTTCCACCCAAATGGAACTGAGTTTTATAATTGTAAGTCAAGCCCAGGTGCCTGAAGTAAATTATATTTGTAGTGGCTCTTAAGTCTCGAAGATTTCAAAAAGATTTCAGTTTATCTTTTATAAACCACTAAAAAGAAATTAAAAAATATTTGAGATAGGGTCAAATGTGGCAGCAGAATTTAAGTTTGAAACTGATCTGATAAGAGGAAAAAAGGGAAACATCTGTAGCAGCTGAATTAAAGCTCCGAGAAGTTAAGAAAATTAGAACAGAAAGAATGTGGCGGTATTGAAGCTAAACCCAAAGCTGAGAGAAAATATCTAATCTGCAACATATTCTACTGTTAGAAATCAGAAAACTTTTAATACCTTGATTGGATAAGGTGCAGTAATGACAGTGCCATTTTCTGTTGGGTCCTTGATTATTTTTTTTTTTAAATAGCATCTGTCATCTTCCATCTGAACTTCATAAGAAAATAAATGAACCAAGAAACATGAACTATTTCAGAAACAAGAGTCCTTCTTTTTCTTGATTGACTTAACATAGGCAAGACAGGATAGTGATCAATTTGTGTTGAATATTTCTGAAAGATTTACTATGCATCAAGAGCAATGTAAAGAATCAGGAGGTGGGAGGCAGAAAGAAGAAAAGTTATGTGATCAGAATATGTAAAGATGAAGAATATGTAAAGATGAAGGACAAACTGAATATATATTCAACTTTGATTTTGTACCTTCCATTCAAATCAAGGGAAATATGCATGAACTAACACTACCTCCTTGCTACAACATGGATTTCAAGCTTTTAAAAGATTGACTTTGGGAAGTCACAACTATAATCTAAAAGTCTCTGAAGATACTCCTCATTTACATATTTTGTCAGTTTTTATAATTTCTTCGTAGCTTGTTGAGGAATGAAATATTTGAGAGAAACATTACCTGGAGAACCCATTGGATCCACTGTGAATGAAAGTTTTGTTCTCAAAGCTCATTAGCTCCGTTCCTTACTGGGCTCGGATTACTTCATCCAGGAAGTACAGATGTTGTGAAATGGTAAGCATTGTAGTCAAAAACTGATTGTAGATGTAATACTGGGTATTAAATAAATAAATAACAAAAAATTAAAAGCTACCTTTGAATCTATAAGATCAAGACCTTTCATGAAGCCAAGGACAGAAGGACTTGTGTATTGGAACTAATATGAAGGTTAAATATGCTAAAATAGATAGGTTGTTTTCAGGGACAGAACCAACTCCCCTAGATGTAAACGTAAGGAGTAGTACAATCTCAAAAAATAAAACGTGAAAAATTGCCTTTTCCCACTAGACAGGTCATGCAATCGTGCAATGGTTTGAGTTAGAAGGGGCCTTTAAAGATCATCTAGTCCAACACCTCTGCCATGGGCAGGGACATCTTTCACTACATCAATTGCTCAAAGCCCTGTTCAACCTCAGCTTTAACACTTCCAATGATGGCACATCCACAACATCTCTGGGCAACATATTTCAGTGTCTTACCACCCTGACTGTAAAACTATCCTTATGCCCAATCTAAATCTACCCTTTTTTCAGTTCAAAATAGTTGTCCCTTGCACTGTCACTAGAAGCCTTAGTAACAAGTTTCTCCTGCAGGTCTGGCAGAAAGTGCATACTACAAAGTAAACAAAGAGTCAGGAGAGAAGTAAAGAACACATGGAAGAGATGGGAGGGACAAGATATGCAGGCATAAAATAGGTTTGATTTAAAGCTGATTGCTTGATAATAGTACAAGGACTCTGTAAACAAAGAAGTAGGGTAGCTCGTATATATATGACCTACATATGCAAGCATTTATCTCATTACAAATGGGTGCCTACCACTGACAAATATATCAACTATTTCTCTTCCACAGGCAGGCAGGATGCTCATACAATGCAACTCCCCCTGACAAGCACTTACTATCTTACCTTGTCTTTCTGACATCTGCAAAAGATCTTTGATGGTGTACAGTTTATTTAATAGGGTTGTTCCAGCAGCTGATGCAGCCTGAGGCCAGCAGTGAGGCAAGGTTTTCAGAGAAGAGGGAATACACTTTTTTAGAACAAAGGATGTAACTGGAAAAAATGGGCAACTTTGGGGCACACTTTTAGAGATACAAACCTTTTTTTAGGTAAAAGAAGGTGGATTTGAACAGCAGTTAGTTAAACCAATAAAGATGTTTCCTATGCCTACGAACTTCACATTGCATTATTCTTAAGAACAGCAGAAAAAGCTTCATCTTTCCCTTTTATATATTTGATATGATTCTGTTCTAGCCCTATATTACAGCAGCCATACAAATTTCCAGTTGGTTTTTACAGGTCATGCAGAGTTGGTTAAGTGCAGGGAATTCTCTAGTGTCTGCAGCACCATTCCACACCAACTCTTTCTGTAATTTCTTTTATTAATAAATAAATTGTACACATTAAACTGTAACCAAGACTTGCAAGTTACAGCTGAGTCTGGGAAGGAATGAGGGATGCCACATGCAGAAACAGCACAGAACATAACAGTGCTTATTTGCTGTTTGATGAAAAGACACTTTAGTCCAAATTGTTTAAACTCCGTTGTATTTTATCCACTAGATAATCAGAGATGTCAGAAAAGAAAAGACACTAGAGAAGGGTGAAACTGAAAGCTCCCAGCACTATCTCAGATATGTTTTTTCCAAGCCCCTTAAAACAAGTAACATAAAAAAAAAATCCAACCATAACACTACCTCATCTGTAGGCATGGCTTTTCCATAGGAAATGTCCTCATACACAGGTACCAGAGGTGGGATGCAATGCTAGGTCAGATCATTATTATTGGATGGGAGAAAAATACATATCCATTAAAAATGTAATATAAATCACTGAAGAAAAATATTACCATAGAAATATCACCATCATTAAGATAAGTTTGTCGTTGGCAATTCTTTTCTAAATACAATATTTTTTAGGGATTCTGGTGTACAAGAAAAATGAGTTAGAACCATAACCCAGCAGAAGATTCCTAAGCAATAAATACAGACAGAAGGCAGCTAGGAACTGGAAACTTTAGTGAGAACATCTCAGAGGGTAATAGAAAAGCTCCAGTCGACTTCATGAGCCTGTGGATCATGCAAAAGAATCAGAAAATGTTGGATGGTGGTCGTACATTGAAGTGGAACATGCTTATCCCTTGGTACTCCTGGGAGAAATGTTTTGTACAGTAGGTCTTCAAAAAATTGTGTTGGAAAATACAAAATTATTTAGCCACATATTTAAAGTCTTCTTTCATGGTTCAAACTTTCTGACAATTTGAAATATATTTTATTTTCACCCAGAACTTCATTTCATGACAAGAAAATTGTCCCCTGTACCCCTCTCTTCTCCCAATGTTATGGCAATAAAGATCAATTAAAATAGGTGATTCTAATTCTGCTAGACATTTGATTCCCTCCGCACAGACTACCATGTTTTAATTCATATCCAGCGTTCCTGATGTTATTTTAAAAAACCAAAATTCCAAGTCTGTCATATCTGCTAGAGTTTTCCTTTGTAATGCTATTTATTATTGCTCAAATCAGTGTAAGGAACAGATAATATGTGTTTTGTTCTTTTGACAACTGTTCATTTCTTTGAGACATAGATGTGTAGGCCTAAGTAGACACAGGATTTAAGTAAAAAGTGTTCAAATCGAATCTCATTTTAAAACTTGTATCCACTAGATGAAAAAAATAGAAAAGTTTGATTTTTTTTGTAGGCATGCAGATCAGGCAAAAGTTTCCTACTTTGAAGAGATTTGTTGTAGAAGCCAGAGGTAGGACAAATGGGTGTTTGAAAAAAATCAATAAAAATTTGAACATAATGTATCATTTCTGAAATCCACAGTGCTCTCTGCTCTCCCTTGGAGAGTCACTCTACCTGATCCTCACACAGCTACCAGTGAACACAGTGTTGCGGGGGAGAGTGGTTAAGGTTTAACGGTCGCTCAAAGAATCACCACCAAAGATATGAGGGAAAGGTGATTTTTAATATGAGTTTGTAAAAAGGGCTACTTTACAGAATTCGATGGCAAGATTCACTCTATTACTTACTGTGTGAAGGGATTATGAAAGGGAATTGGGTCAGAGTGGTGCTTAGGTGCAACTGTCACAGTGAATGGCG
>VZSC01012371.1:125498-146192 GCA_013398225.1 Steatornis caripensis | reverse complement strand
TCTTGTCAGATAATTAGTCTTGGCATCTCTCAGACGTGGGCTGCGACCCATGCAGGAGAAGATTTAGGTACGTTTCCCGGGTAACAGGAGTTCCGGAGATGGTCAGGGAGCGCCTAATCACTTCAACTCACTGTGATAGCATCAGGAGTTCCAGGTGCAGTTAGGGAGTGCCTAATTGTCCCAACTCGCTGTGCGCATCCCGGGACAGAGAGGTACCGTATGGCTTAATATCTTGGCTCACTGTACCAACAGGCAAGGTCGTAGAGTGACCAATTATCCCAGCTCTTTGTTCTTATATGCTGATGAATGATCTAACATTGCAATGCGGCTTGTTAGTAGGGGGAAGCGGGTCCTTACACCACAACACATAGCAACAATAGTTCAAGCCTTTTTCTCTGGGGCAGGATCTGGTGAGTTCTGGAGTATAAATACCAATGATCACCAGCTACATTCATGGTACCACTGAGCTTCTCTAGATGTGACAACTAAGATGTCCCGTGGTTGCAGACTGGGACCTGGGAGAAAGGTTTTTCTCAGAATGTGGCTTTGCCACTATGCTTCCAAAATTCAGCTCAATTGGTACTGAAAATAATCCTGCAATATAGTTTTCAGATTTTAGCCTCTGATGACAAACAAGCAAAAGGTCACACACAAAGATTTAAAAAGGAGCCAGGCATCCCAGATTTGAGCTTGGTCAGAAGAAATAGGACAGGAAAAGTTTTATTCCCCTGGTAATTCTATCACCTTCTTCTAGTAGGAAAGTTTGACTTTTCATGCCAGTCAATCTAGTCCTTGCCTCAAGTCTCTTACGGATGGGATGAAGCAACAGCTGAAGTGACTCAGTTCACTACTGCTCACCCAGCCCACAGACTGACTGTCTCTGCACTTAAGGTATGCATTTTTGACTTTCCATCCACTTCAAGGAAGGAAAGCACCTCTGCTTTCTCTCAAAATGTCTTGATATCTGCCATAGCTGACTGGCAGTGTGAGCTTCTAGAATAATTTTAGGTCCAGATTCTACTTATGTCACTCAGATAGTGAAACACATTTCTGATACATCTGAGGTATGCATAACCCGCATTTAGTGACCCTCTCGGATGATGATTTCTAATTTTAACCTTTAACAAACAGAAGGTGCTAAGACTGAGAAACCTCCAGTACCTTTTTCTTTTTTACGTTAAAAAAATTCTAGAGAGTTCTACAGTTCTTCAGAGCCAAATACAAAGTTTGGAAATATCATTTCCCTCAACATTTAAATACACTGCCTGAATTAAAAACTTGTTCCTGCTCAAACCTGACAGCAACTAAAAATCACGCTGTCAGACCCTCAGTTTTGGGGTCAGGCAGAACAGCTAAAGCCATTTCTGAGCAGGCTGTGGGATAGCTCTCTATTTGTAGTGCTCCCAGAACCCCATTTTGCTCTCAGTCAAAGGTAGGGCAGAACTATGGTCTATGTGAAGTTTTGCACAATGGAGAAAGCATTGCAGTAGCTGAATCAGCCAGGACTCTTCCTACTTCTTCCAGTTTTCTCTCACCATTAACACTTCTCAAGCCCATAAACTTCCCTGACATTTACAGCATTTAACATGTGTCCGTGACAGAAAATCTGGCTAATAATGAGAAGAGCAATTCTGTGCATTTTAACTTGTACACTAGATTCAGGAAAGAGATTTTTCCACATCATAGGTGTTCCCCAAAAAAGATTGCAAATCAGCCCAATTACATCATAAACTTGCAGTGAGTCAGTCACACAAAAACAAGGGATGTACCTAATTAAAGACTTTTACATGCACTTTTTTCCCCCCGTCAGACTCAATCATTAATGCCTTAATAACCATTTTCTTCCAGCTACATTAAATAACTGATTGTACTTGTAGAAGAAAAGAGACTAAACCAATTTAGAAATCTCCAATCTACCCAAGAGAAACATTTCAATGGAGGTCAGGAGAGTTATGTTTTTCAACTACATGATATAATGGCGCTTGTACTCAGCAAATGAAGTAGGAATATGCCACTAGACCACCGAAATAGGGTTGATCTGACTTAATATTTTATGTTCTTTTCTTGATTGTGTGTATGTAAACTGCTTATTTAGTAGTAGAAACTACTAGATTGCACAAAAAATTATCTGTCATGTAAATAAAGAAAAAAATTCACTTGATTGTGTATTTTTCACCTTGTTAACTGTTTCAGCAGTTAAATTTTTCACCTTGGAAAACTACAAATTTTATGATCATATTTCCATTTATTTTACTAGAATGTTTTCTTTGTACTGTGTGGATCTTCTAAGGGATATTTCTCTTATGGCACTGAACAGTACTGTGAAACATGTTTAAAATCACAATTAGAATTACCTAATCATGTGAGCACAAGGCTCACCAGACTCAACAAACACAAGTTTTTAAGTGAGCTTGTGAAAATGTTTGAATATGATTATAGCTTTGCTTTAGAAAAAAAATTTAAATCTCCAATATTTAAGTATACATTGAGATTCACATCTATTTAAAAATTAGTTTTACTTTGATTAAAGATTGCCTAAGATGACAGATCATAAAAATATAAAATAATATAAATTTTTGTTAGGATTTTAACAGAACTTTAAACTTTAAACTTTAAAATCTCCATTCATCTACAATTTATTCAACATATGTTTTACTGTAGAGTGCTTCAGTAAGAGCAATTGCTTGCTGCAACTCAAGTTTCCAGTCAAATGCAGACATCTTTAAAATATAGCTCTTCAGTAAAGACAGAATCCTGGCAAGCTAAGTATTCATGTTTGCAGCTGTCACTGCTTTCACAACAATTTCTTCACTTGCAAGCCTAGGCTGCTAAAACCTTTCTCAGACACACAATTCACAATACCACAAAAAAAAAAAACAAAACAAAAAAACAACCTGGTTTAAATGCTATTTTCTTCATGTCTAATTTGGAGACAATTAAATAATTTCAGAACTCACTGCAGATTTTTTTTTAAGCAACCTTTCTACAAGTAGTTTTATTACTATGTGGGTCCTAACCACTACACTACTATCATTACATTAGGGAACCATAGCTTATGTGCCAATGCAATGCAATACAAACTGAATTGTTCTTTGTTGCCCAGTTTAATGACGGGCAAATTGTGTTTACCTGCATTCGCATCCATACCAGAATCAGTCAAAGTTTTGACAAGGAAGTGCTTTGCAGATTGCTCTTACCTGGAAGTCTTCCAAATCAAATTACCTGAAACTTTTGTATATTCTACAATGTGTAAACATGCCTTAACAGTATCCAAATTCATATTTCGCAGAACTCTCTCCTTACCCAAAAAATTTAAGAATATTAGAATTATTAATGTTCTTCAGCATATTTTCATTGATAATCTAGAGATTTTGGGGCTGGAGGCTCACAGGGAGTGATCTCTGTGGCATTATATTTACCACACATACTGAAGAACGCCGTGCTTAAGAAACACTTTTAATTCCCATTCAGCAAAATAAGCAGCAGTGAGTTTTAAACTCACTTAAATGAATTTTTTTCTAGAAGAAAGCAAGCACACCTTCTTCACTTCCCATTCATCTGAGGGTCTTGCTACCATAATGCTCTGTGTAACGATTCTCACTCTGATCGTATTTTAATTTCTTCAGACCTTGAAAGTTTCCATCTTTTTTGCATCCTCCTATCTCCAGCTGGATCCCTTAACACAGCTCCACATCACACCTTCCCAGTCTGCTTTTCCCCATGGTGGCTTTCCCTCCTGTCTCTGCCTCACTTTTCCTAGCTGTTGCATCCTTCTCTCCCATGCTGTGGGTCCACTATCGGTCCATCCTACTTCTTGTCCCCCTGTTTCATCCTTTGCTTTAATAACCAGAGAATTCTTCAAACAAATAGTCCTGAAACCAACCACAAGTGATTCCCTAGGGGTTTGTATCTCATGGCTGAGTGAATTTTAAACAGAATTATACTAAGGCTGCAGCATGAGTCTGTCCCTTATTAGACACTAGCCAGAGAGAAATACCACCTTAGTGGCTATTTAGATAACTAGTAAGGCCATAACTTTGTTCTTTTGGGAATAACAAAAGAGGAGCCAGCACACACAGAAATTCCTTAATTCATATACAACATTCAAAATGCTATATATAGCCAATATTTTAAAGTACATGATAAGTAAGTCCAGAAAATTTCAAGAGAGAGCAATGGCATGTTGGAAAGTATTTATGTATTTGTCCAAATTAAATGACACTGTTGCAAGCTTGAGCTAAAGATGAGTGTGGGTGAAGACGCATGAAAGTGAGGCATACTAATCCATCTGTAAATGAAAACAGTGAAAGTGTGGAAATAATAGCAAGGAGACTTTAATCTTTTTTTAAGTAACAGGTCAATTGTTGGCTGCAAGAAATGTTTTTTTTCTATTAATGCAGATCAATCTCTCAAAATGGCAAGTAAATGGATTTTAAAAGTGTCAAATATGTTTTGTCTTGTTTGTGAAAGGTATGAATATTCTGCCTGGGAATCATGATATCATGAAGTCAGAGTTTTCCACAGGAAATAAATATACAAGCAATTTATCAGTTCCCACAGGAAATTAGTCATAATATTACTTGTAATTGTTCTTATATACCATTAATAATCATGTATTTGAAAACATTTACTTTATAATTCATGAGATTTAGACACTAAAGAAGTTCTGAAATTGGACATACAATTTTAGAAACTCATAAATATACATGACTAAAAAGCCATAAATAGCAACATGTCTATCCAGCTTAGAAATGTGCTACTTTTGTGGTTCTATAATCCTGCATTGAAAAGAGATCATCCAACTACCGGTAGCTGTTGGAAAACAGTATATATATACACACCCACCCTTGAATATCAGAAATTATAACCAATGTGCGATGTTAACTAGTGGTCTGATTCAATGCCTCTTAAAAGCAGTAGAATGAAACAGACTCTAAAAAAAAAAAAAAGATTAAAACTTTTTTTTTTTGTGATATTTTGGGAAAAAAAAAAGAAAAGAAATAATAACAACAGAGACAAAGCAGGTTTTGGAATATTATTAAGACAAGCCAGCCAAATCACAAGGTAGATTTGACTTTGAATTGTTGTTTCCTACAACCATCTCACATATATCGTAGCATATAAATAGGCTTAAAAATACTGAAGGTTTATTTGTGATTTAAAGTTGTTCTCCCTATGCATTAAGAAGAAATATTAACAAAAGTTTGAGAGATTTCCCAAGAAAACAAACCACTTTTCTTACATGTCCATCCCAAAATATTGCAATTCTGGTGGAATTTATAATGAGGCTTTTTAGCATATTAAATGTTATAAGATATAACTTTAAAAAGCCATTTCACAATGAAATGGGATCTGTTTTTTTTTTCTTTTGAAAAACAATGTCAAGACTATCATATTTCAAAATCTGTATTTTTCAGGAGAAAAATATGCTGCCAGAAAATTTCTCAAAATCTCAACTAGAACGTACCCTTTAAAAATACTATTTAACAAACTTTTAGGTTTTGCTCTCAAATGAGATATTTTAGCTATTTCAGAAACAAAACCAACATGAACATATCTGTCAACAAGAAGTAAAGTTTTCTCTGCCCAGTGTTTCTGTCAACACAGAGAGGAAGAAGTCTGTGCTACCTGTGTCACCTGCTTCCTAACTGTAACTTGAGACACCTCTAGTCATTTTAGCCATCAACAGAGTAAAAGGACATGTAGGATAAGTTCACCGAACCTGGATGTAGCCGTAATCTTCATATACAGGTAAGTGCTTTAGATTTCATCTGATTTTAACTTTGCTTGTAAGACTAAACAGACACTTATCATTATTATTATGGTTTTTTAAAATCAAACATGAAATTTACTGTTAGTATACTCTATGAATTTTATCAGCTTCTTTTCCCGCGTAATGTATGTATTCACACCTGTCACAAAATAAAGCAATTTACCATGCAACAATAGAAACTTTATGAGCAGTGGAGTCTCACCAGAGAAAATAAGCTGGTTTTTTCTTTCTTTTGCATTTGTTTCTGAAAAGTAACAAATGTAAGTTCTCGTATTGTATTCCCTGCTAGCACAGATCCTTTTCCTTTCCTGTGTCTTTCAAGTAAGATATACTCCTCTTCAATGCAGAGCTCTGTTCACAGTACACAAAGAATGCTTACCCAGGGCAAAAGTCAGCAAGCCTACCCTATGGCATGCTCTAGAAACCAAGCCAAAGGGAATACATTTGAAAAATAATAGGAGGCAGCAATGCAACCTTATCAGGAAGTTCCTATTCATGCTACTCTCTACTTTGTCCTGTGTGATTTTTACTGCTCTTAAATGCTATTTTTGTTGATTTCTGATTGTATGTTGGTAGAGACTTACCACCTGGAACACCTTTGAAACTGCACACAGGAACAGCTCTGTGCATACAGTTTCTTTCAGGTAAACATGAAAGCTCTTCAAGGCGATGCCTTTGAATCCTTGTTTATACTGAAATTCTTATTAAGCATGCACTGAGCTTCTCACTAAAGCTAGGAATGCAACCCATCGCTATGAGTCTATAAAGTGCTATACCTGACACATGAATGATTTAAACAACAACATATCTCCTCCAGAGCTTTCTGGTGTTTCATCTCAGTTTAAACTCGCATGCTCAATATCGTTGCTGAAAGGGGACTCCTGCAAATCCTATATTATCTGTGCAATGCTGCCTTTAGAGAACTGGTTCAAACGTGCATGCAGCTGAATGATAAACCAGGCTGAAATCTGGCCCAGAAGAGGGGGAGAGTTTCCTTGAGGAGGGTGTCGTCTTCTGTCAGTACAGGGAAAGGATTAGTCTAGAGTTGGAAATAAGTGGCACCATATCAGCAAATTTTAAGACTTTAGTGTTGTTTCCTACCTCAAACTGTTTCTTCTACATTTTATTACTCCTTTGACTTCATGATCCTATAGGTTCCTCCTCAAGTATTTCTGTCTGTAGAAATTACAAATAAGAAAATGTGTACAGAATAATCAACTTGTGAGCTTGTATTTCTCTGCAACTCACTGTTCTCAGAGCTTTTTATTCCTTTGAATCTCTTCCTGATGAAATACTAGAACATGGAGCAAAATAAACTATTTTTATATCTTGCAAAAATGTTCAAGCTAGAACTAGGACCATGTAATGGTCTAGGAAAAATCCTGCAAGGCACCAGAAAATGTTCTGAGCAGTTTGACACTAAGGTCACGTGCCCAGCATGTTGGAAGGCTTCAGCTGCAGTCTCTTTTCTAAATCAGGCAAAGCATGAAGCTGGTTCTGCACTTCGTGCCCGTCAGGTAAGTGCCATAACCGTATGCTCCTGGCTTCCTGGGGCAAGAATGGGCCCTACTGGTTTTTTTTTTCAGTGTTCCCCACTAGGGAACTTTTGATGAAACTAATATATTGTCATAAAAGCTTTTCAGTTTAAATGGATCTTTTATTTCTGATGAAAAGCCACTCAGTCAGGAAAAAAAAAAAGAAATACCACCTTGTTCTGGAAAACAGGAGATGGTGTTTATTGCTCAGGCTTGACAAAGCCTGGCTTGTATGGATGGCGGAAAAAATGGACACTCACAATGTTTTGATATTTCACAGGGAAAGAGAAGTTTATTCCCCACAGCAGTAACATCCTCTGCTCCATTTTGACTGGAGCCAAGGGAGGGGAAAAAAAAAAGGAAATGGAGAAGACAGAAAAGGAAAGAACTCTTCTTATTCTGGTTTTGAAACAGATACAGGAAATGTGTGAGGGACCAGCTCATTGCTAAGAAAGATTTCCACCCATACTGCTCTACACAGTGGAGCACAGCATAGCCTGTGTGATGGAAAATAACACAGCCTCACAACAGTCAGGGCTTGTGCTGGAAAAGAGAGGAAGGGATTGAAGGGGAACTGCAAAGTATGTGGGGAGGGTGAATGACACTTAAGGCTGCTGTCTGTTGACAGAGGTTCTGTCACAGCCACTCCACCTACCTCTACCAGGAGTCACAGGCAATAAGTTTGCCTGGGAAAGACTGACTCTATTGCACTAAGGCTTTGGAATATTTGAGTCTTGCCACTGTTGAACCTTGCCATGTTGTTGGTAACCATTTTGGCTAATGCCTCCTCCATTTATGTTTCATAAGGCCCTTGGAAATTACCTCCTTTATAGGTTCTGGGTTTCTTGTAAGTCCATGTTGCAATCTAGCTCATGGGTGCTTTTTTTGAATGGCTAAATCAAAGATATAATCACATTTACCATTCTGAGAAAGTGTTTTGTGTTTTCCTGAGGCTTTGAGATTAAGTATCTGCAGTCTGACTGTTATTTCTGAAGGAGTGCCAGACAGTGAGGGATCACATAGTTGAATTTCCGAAGAGTAGATAGAGAGAAAAAAAAGAAAAAAGAAAAAAGAACAACACGAGTGGAAGTAGTAACAGGAAGTGTGTTACTACATGGCATTTGGAAATGACCAATCAAATCAGCAGTCTGACTAATGCATGAATCATTATTCATATTAAAAATGATTGCCTAAAAAACCCCCAAAAAAAGTTCTGTGGAGTTTTAGTAGTATATGTATACATATTTTCTGTACAAACTAGAAATCACTTATCTTCTTAAGCCTTATAAATTATTGACTTTTGACCAAAAGGAAGAAATAATACATTACCCAATTGTATACTTCATCCATTATTTTATAGCTTGTGCCCAGATTTATTTCTTGTGTATAGATTTACTCTTCTACTAATACATCCTAATATCACAACCAATTCCTCAGAAAAGAGATCTTGGAGACTTCTGCAAACAGCTGGCTGAGTTAAATCTTTGCAGTTCTAACCTCAAAGCTTAATTTATTACACTGAAGATTAAAGCAGACATATTTCAACTCCAAGATTTATTGGTTACTGTACCAAAGATAGGTTTCTATCACACTAAGGTCAATAAAGACTTTCTACACTTGCAAACAGCAAGGAAATACAATGTAATTGCACTTCAGAGTTAGATGAATATCAGCAAAGAGAGAACTATGAATCTGTGTAGCTAGCAGAAAATATTTGATATGTTCAAAAATTGAACAATGAATTGAAAGCACCACAGAAAAATGATTCTAGATCTATAAATTTCTTTGGATTCAGAGCAAGCATGATGCACACAGATGAGCAAGAAATATCACATTTAAATTTTTTTTTGTTCAGTTACTGCTTAAAATAGCATCCCTTTAAATATTAAATAATATAATAATTTGGCACATTATAAATAACTACGATGACTTTTAGAAATCAGAGAAATGTTTGGAACCTTTATGCTACCTGAAGCTTATTATAATGCTTTTGCAACCAAGAAGAATTATTTCAATTACTAGATGGTCTACAAGAGACAGGCTGTTAGCACCCAAGGAAGTATGCAGTCTGTGGGACCAAAAGTCATCTGAGGAGCCTGGACCAGGTAAGAAGGCTTTGTCAAAAGCGTGCAGGAAGAGACATGAGATATGGAAGAGTCTCATACAGGGAAAAATCTGAAATCAAAGAGGTCTAGTGGGCTGGGATCTAAAAACTGCACATTACGAGTGTTCAGCTTGTATTCAACATTTTGTTGCAGCATTAGAGATGGTGACACAATTAAGTCAAGTCCAAGAATGACAGAGCTAAGACCTAGTATTTCTGGTCTGAGCTATTGGCAGTTCACTGAAGTAATCAGAATGACCTTGATTTACTTCAGGTCATCGTGTGGCTTTGGATAGTTGGAAATTTTATTCTGCTCACAGAAATCTGGAGTATCACTGGGATTATATGTTTATTGGTCTTGTTGGTGCAGTTACGCATGTAGGAGACCGGTTACCCGTTAACTTTGAAATATTACTGCATCCACCAACCAAATAAAGTGTGATAAATCCTTCAAGTGTCACAGAAAATGATGAGATTAGGTGTAACTACTACACAGACTTTTTGTCTGAGGTCACCACTGGCAGCTATTTCTACCTTTATGAAAGATTTAAATTCCAATGTGTGATATTTAATGATAAATTCTTAAAATTCATACACCTTTTTCACCTGTACTTTTTGTTTTGGGGTTTTTTACAGAATTACTTTGAGTATATGAAACCTCCTTTTACTATTTTTCCACTAAATATTGTCCTTTCATAGCTATTTTCTGCCTGTAGTACAAAAAAAGGCTAGCAGCTGATTACAGTTCTTATTGTCTCAGAACTCCCATAAAACAAATCCAGTCCTTGTCCAAAGGCATTATAACTTGAGTGAATGATAACAACACTCTAAATATAAAGGCTACCATAATAATTGCTAGTGTTTTCTAAATTAGGTTTACACAAGCATATATACTCCTTTGTAGGTAGTTTTGAACTTAACTCTCTCATAGAAGTGTGTCCACCAGAAAACTGAACAGCTTAGAAGATGTGAATGATTCAGATGTATCACCAGGGACAACAAGATCCCAATGCATTTAGTCGTATTTCACCACCTGCTAAGTAAATTAATTTATTTGCTATACTCTCAGCCTACTTCTCCATTAGTACCAAAAGAACTGAGCCTTGAAAACCACTGTTGTATGATATCTAGCAGTAGATCTAAGTAACCATGGATTTAGAAATACATTATAACAGAAGATTATGCAAAGAAACATGGTGTGGTGAGAATTATTTCACATAGTTGTGACCACTCACTTTTTTATGCCAGCTACCTTGGCTCCCTCTTTAGTCAATGAGTCTCTCCTAGGAGAAGAAGAAATGCCCTCTGGCATTGATTGTGTATTTGTTTTGGATCCATTAAGTCCCTCCAATTCCTGTTGGCTAAGCATGCTAAATGTAAGTCAGACTAGGCACAGAGCCTTTGGTAAAATTTAGTAGATTGGAGTCCAGGCCCAAAGGCTTTAAATTATTAAATTCATTCTTAGGAATCAGAGATTGTGTGGCTCAGGTAAACAAATTTTTCCATGTTCCTGGAACTGGAGGCAAGGAAATTTCATTTTCTTTTAGACAGTTTAGTTGCTATTAGCATCACAAATTCTGTTCATTATTGAATATTCTTGTGGGACAACCAAGACTGGGCCTTTGTCTATGTGGCACATGCTGCTCAACACAGCAAATTAACCTGGGAGATCTCTGTTCTCCATTGCTCCAGGTGACATGGCAACTGAAAGTGTTAAAAAGACCTGAGGATCCTGAATGAAAAAATATTTCTCAGTTTAAAATAGGTGTTGCTGACCATCTGAATGTGTTATTGCCAAACTGTTAATAACTTCTTCTGACTGTTTTTTTGTTTTATTTTTTTGTTTGGTTGGTTTTTTTAAAGAGTGCAATAAATTACTTTGACATTCACACTGATTATAAAAAATATTACCAAACTACAGGATGGCATAGAAAATACACTTATTAAAATCGCAAATGACTCTAAGCAGAAAAAGGCCGCAAGCATGTTGGAGGACAGGTTTACAATTCAAAATGATTTTGACAAACTGAGAAAATATTCCAGACAAAAAAAAAGGATGTCATTCGATAAAGACAGCTGTAAAGTTTAAAACTTGGGCAGGAAGTATAAGCTGAAAAATACTGGATAAGGAACAATCCACTACGCAACGGTAATGCTGAAAGGAAACTAGAAACTGTAATAACTCACAGCCTTCAAGCTACTGAAAAAAACGAAAAGGCCAAAGGAGGATGCATAAGTGGTCATATTCTCTACTAAATAGGGGACAAAGGCCTCCCTCTTCACAGGCTGGGACCACAGCATCAGCTGTGGTTCGTATTGAGAATTGCATTTCAGGAAAGATAAGGATAATGGTGCCTTTTCTTATTCCTCAGTCTAGATATTATCTTTATTTTTAAATATCCAGAATGTGTACATTTTTCTACAAAATACCATTGCTAACTGTATTTGAGAATATTAGAAATAATTTACCTTCTGATTTATCATTTCATATTTATACAGAGGTGATCAAAAAGAAATCTGTTGCATCAGCCTGGAATTTGACATGTTTTTAATAAAACATGAAATAATTGTTATTGCTGTATCCATTCTATGCATAACATTAAAAATGCATGTGGAAATATTGAAATACTTCATTCTACTTTGCTGACCTGGAATGAAATGTCTAATTTCGGCTGGCCATTAGCTGAGCTGGCCTATCTCAGCTACTCTCCTGCCCAGTGGGAACCACAAAACAGTGTCCATCTTTGGCCAGATTTCAGTTCCCATTACTTATTGTTGGCTCAAACAGACAAAAGCTAAGGTTGGTAAGAAACAAATTATTACCTGACAGAGAATTTTACTGACAGATATATTTTTCTCTTACAGAAACTCTGGAATTAGAAGAAACCTCATTTAGTAGTGAGAAAGTATTTTAAGTGAAACCAAAGATTCTCAGATTTTTCTCTTAGAGGAAAGAAAAAAATCTTCCATCATGACTAATGTTACTTATAATCTCCCAGAGCCAGAGGTCTATCTTTAAATCTTTATGCATGCTGAGTGTCCAATATGAAGCTTATATTCAACACTCTTGGAAGCTCTTTTTTTTTTTGGAAAAAGATCCCATTCTATATCCTCTCTTCATCTGCCTGCTGACTCATTAAAAGGTCATACTTCGAGTTTTATTTTGAGTATAACAACATAAATTTCAGGGATTCCTAATCCTTTTCCAGTAAGATTTAGATTTTGCAGCTTGAATGTGAAAGAGAGATCTACCATTGACTTTCAAAGGTACACTTGCAGATCAGCTTATTATAATTTGCACTGAATTATTAACGCTGACTGATTAATTCAAGATGTGTATGCTGTTCTATCAGAGCATAGTGTGCTCTACAGAGCAAATGAAATCGGAGCAGATTGAGAGGGGCAGAATTTGTGCAACTTCTTTGCTGACCCCTGCAGGCACAAGCTGATTCCGTCAATTTTTACCTTTGACTACATCTATTTTGTACACTTCTTGCACAACACCGAGCTCAGGAGGAAATTAAATATTTCCTAAATCTACATTCTAATGCAATTCTAATGCACCACATTATTTCTAGTAATAATGTCCCCCCACAGAAAGGACAGATGCATATTATCAAGCATGAATATATTTAATGATTTAAAAGAGAAATGAATTCATTAAAATATTTGTTCACCTCAAAACAGCAATAAATCAGAGGAACAGATGAGGAAATAATTTTGTCTCTTTTTCAAACAGCACAAATAGAAATTAAAATGGCAATAATCACATTTCAGTTTGCAAAAATTAAAAAAAAATTATTTTTCTTTAGACTGACAAAACTACCGTTTTTGGGGGTAGACCTATCATTCATACCTAGCATCGAGGTTAGTGTTCTCCCAACTTTGTTTTGCCTTGGTGTATTCCCTGGCATCCTCCTCCTTCTTGATCTGTCACCTCCTCTACCCACTCTGGGCTGGTTCCTGGGCTCGCCAGCCCTGAGACACTTGCTGCTGCTTCCCCCCTCTTACCCCCAAGCCAATTTACTCATTCTCTTCCTCAGATTTCTGCCCCCATTTTTTGCTTCTAGACCTCTGCTTTTGTTTCCATGCTCATCTTCCATGACTCCTACTGTTCCCTTCTTTTTTACCTCCACATTGCATTTCCTTCTTCCTCCTCTCCCTCAAGTGAGTTTGGCTCTGCTTTAGCTCCTCACATCTGCCTCCTACATCTTGCCTTGGGCTGGTGTGCCCAGCTGAACTCACTGCTGGGCTTCCTGCTCAGTCCTGGTGTTCCCTGCACTGTTACCAGTTCCCAGCACCCTTCCCTAGCAAGCAGCACCCATCTGCTGGGGAAAGCTCAGCTGTCCTTTGATGATATTACCGTGAGGGTATCATCCTCTGCTGTATCCATTTTACGAGAGCTGCTAGCTCCCAGTAGAGGGATCAAAGTAAAAAATAGAAGATTTGACAATTATCTGAGTTGTTAAAGATCAAGAGTTCCTATTCATGGAAACACCACACCATATTTAGAGTGAAAGTTAAAAACAAACAATCAAGAAACAAAAAATATCTAATGTACTCAGCTTGTTTTGGAAAACAGTCTTACCAGGGGGAAGAGCTAGTGAGAACTGCTAATGATATATAAATATTCCCTGTGGGAAAATAAATAAAACAATGTTATTGTTTCAACAGTAGGAATGGAATCTTACAGTATGAAAAAAAGCCTTTCTTTTTTTAAACATTTGTATGTTTCTTGAAACTGTTTACATTATGATGTCTAGTGCCTTTCTGAAGTAAGTGAGCAATAAAAGATGATTAACCATAGTTCCTTCCTCAAGTGATCAGAGAACATTGCATGCAGACCTCACATAAGTTGGATTTGAAGAGAGTCCTATGTAGACAAAATCTCATTTTTAAGACAAGTGTGGATTGCATAAATAAGCAATGGTCTCATCAACCACTTGAAAATTTGACTGTTATTCCTTGGATGCTTCTTCTTTCAACTTAACAAGATCATGAGAGATTAGTACGATTATTGATACCTTCTGTATTTCAGCAAAATTTTAGTTGGCTTCGAACCAAGTATTATGGAGGGGAGGGGAATCCCTGTAATGATCTAAACACACTATTCATTGAAGAACAAAATAAATCAATTTGTCTTACTGAAAGAGATGATGAAAATATTCTAACTTTAACAGATATGTTTTTAGAATCAGATTTTACTGTAATTACAAAGGAAGATAAAGCCCTTAGAAAAATAACCTATCACTACATCTAAGAAAAATTAACTCTTCATTCTTCCCACAGATATACCTCCAGGTGAGATTCTCAGGCAAAGGAGGAATCTCTCAGATTCATCTGACATTTCCTGTCTGATTATTCTACTTATTTTCTTAGGCATAATATTGAAATAAACATAACATTCCAGGCATGTATGACATTATAGCAAGTGAAAATTTCAGTGACAATATTTGGATCCATCTTCACACGAAAAAAAGCTGAGAATTCACAGCTTCTAAAAATCAGTCTGTGCCTGAGACTCTCTGACTGTAGGCAAAATTTCTTGATCTATGCCGACTGAAACAAAGAAGAATAAGTTAATGGATAACTGGAGGGTCAAAAGGTTGTAGTTAGTTCTGAATTAAAGCTATGAAAAGGAAAATTAGTTTTGAGTATCAGGAAATACTTTTAAATTATGTGTTCTTTTAAACAACAAGGGCATGTGCACACATGAAAGCAACATTTTGAGGTAACATTTTGTAACTGGATGGGCAAACTAATTTGAAGTATCCTTTAGGGTATAATTTTGCATTGGATTAAGTGCAGGAATGGTAGTTTGTTTTCAGTTGTTTCTATAATTCTAAGATGAACTGAAAAATTACTGTTCTTTAACCACTCCCTTCTCTATCATTACTTTTCAGGCAGGTTGTTGTTTATGCTGGTTTTGGCTGGGATACAGTTAATTTTCTTTGTGGTGGCTGGTATGGAGCTGTGTTTTGAATTTGTGCTGGAAACAGTGTTGATAATACAGGGATGTTTTCGTTATTGCTGAACAGGGTTTACACAGAGCCAAGGCCTTTTCTGCTCCTCACCCCACCCCACCAGCGAGGAGGCTGGGGATTAACAAGAAGGTGGGAGGGGACACAGCCGGGACAGCTGACCACAGGGATATTCCATACCATATGACATCACAGTCAGCATATAAAGCTGGGGGAAGAAGGAGGAAGAGGAGGATGTCTTCCCCAGTAACCATTATATGTGATGGAGCCCTGGTTTCCTGAAAATGGCTGAATGGCTGCTGACCATGGGAAGTAGTGAATGAATTGCTTGGTTTGCTTTGCTTGCACACGTGGCTTTTGCTTTACCTATTGAACTGTCTTTATCTCAATCCATGAATTTTCTCACTTTTACCGTTCCGATTCTCTCCTCCACCCCATGGGACGGGAGTGAGGGAGTGGCTGCATGGTGCTTAGTTACCCGCTGGGGTCAAACTACAACATTGTTATTTGTCAAACTCCCTTTTCATCAAGTAGTTCTGGGATTCCAAATTCTCTGGGATTCCAAATGTGCAGTGACTTAGGTGTGTAATAGACAGCAGGAAGATACGCAGACAGCTGAAATTTTTTTTTAGAACCACTAGATACCTAATGGCATCCTTATGTGCCTAAAACCAGAAAAATACAGCTCAAATTTTCTTCTCCAAACTTTCTAGTGTCATCTACAAAACTATAGAGTTCTCCTCTTCAGAAATGTCTTTTTCTAAACAGTACTGTTCTTTCCAGATTTATTAGCTGCGGGTTATGAAAACACAAATAAAATAAAATTAACATAAAATAAGGTGAACACTGAAGACTTTGACTAAGTAATTACCACTTGCCCATTCTCCTCCTCTGTCATTAATCATGGATCTTAATCTTGGTCTGTGACAGTGAACTGAAAAAGTTTATTAAAAGACCGTGACTTGGCCTGCAAAGACAAACAGATGCTTTCAGAAACATGGTTTAACATGTTCTCTGGGAGCATTTATGTTCTCTTTTATCTTTATACGTGTATTTCTCATTCACTCATTCAATTGTTCATTTTTGATTTGTCGTCTCTAAGCATATAATTCATGCTACATTGCTCTTTTTTCTCAAGGTGAAGAGGAAGTCCTCAGTGAAGTAGACTCTTATGAAAACAGACAACAGAAAGAAGGAAAATTACAAGGCAATAAGGTATTGTTAGGAAAAAATCACGGTTCTATGAGAAAAATCTATGTACTCTTTACTTCTGTAAACAATTTCAGTATCCTTAGGATATTTCACATTGTACCTATTCACTCATACAGATGCAACATATTCAGTTTCCTTATCTAAACAAAGATTTTTATCTAGCTACCCAATTAAAGTCGTTTGGAAAGACTTGGAGAGAATAACTTATGTAGTTCACTGGTTTTACCCAGAGGGCAGGTAAAGAAGAGCCTGTTTTTTTGTAGATACATAAGTAATAAAAATCAGAAAAAGTAAACAGATTGAGGTTTCCTATCTGTATTTGTATAAAAATTGCTATAGTTTTCCATTTCAGAGTAATTATTTTTCATTATTATGGCTATTTTTATTTCAGTATGTTGTTGTTCTGTTCATTGTTAATTCAAATACTATGAAACTTTGACCGGGGTTTGTTTTCTTTATATATCTGTAAAATCTGCACTGATTTTGATGGAAGTAGAGGTATGTCAATAACAATAGTTTCAGAAAATCCTCATCTGTGTCTTAAGAGTATTCCTTACTGGACAGAACTAGTACAATTTGATGTGATGCTCTGTTTCTATTCAGAATAAATTACGCAAAACAACTGAGTAAAGGTAAAAAATTTCATTACAACTTTGTAAAGTTACAGAATACCAAAGAATTAAAATCCCTTAAAAAACAATGGCTCAATTCTGTAAATCTCCGTTCCATAGAAGCAAAGAAGCAAATTACTTTAATGTGAAGAGTATGCAACTGCTCAGGTAAGTGTACCCAAAAATAAGAGTATGCATGCATACATGACTGAATAAATCCTCAAACAAAAAATTTTCTGTTACAAACTCACCTATAAAGTGTTATTATGAACAATTTAGCTCATAATTTCAGCTCAGGAAGGCAGTGCTTCAATCCTACTGTACCAAAGTGGTGATCTGTAACAATTTCTTGCAAAAATGTATAAGGTTCAGAAATTGGCAAAATTTGTGTACTATTTGGTTTGATTATGTTGCCATAAAGCAGGTATACTTAAATAACTGAATGAAGAATGTGTTAACTGCTCCAGTAGATTTTGATGGTTTAATTAAAGTTATAGCTTAGATTAAGAAGAATAAGATATTTCAAAGCTTGTAGCCAGCAAGACAGAGGAAACTGAAGAGTGACCCATTAAGGGAAATGTTTCTTTCTCTAGGCTTTCAGAATAACTTCAGGACACTGAATGTTCACAAAATCAGGCAGGCTGCTGGAGATGATGGAAGAGGTGCTATAAGCACTCGTTCACTGACTAAAGTAACTTTTCTGGCTTTGAAATGACCTAATCCAATATACAGAAGATTTTCCTGTTCCAACTCAACCAGAATTTTAAAGCCACCCTCAAGCATTCTGAATCAGAGGTAACATAAAAATTGCTTTTAGCAAAACTGAGGAAAAAAGAATCAGAACTTCAAACCTCTGCCAAACAAAGCAAATGAACAAACAGAAATCCCAAAGCAGAATTATATTCAATGAAATCCTACATTAATGCTTAATCTGTGGAGCCATAGGAGATCTTTTAGGCAAGTTAGTTAATTTTATTCTATACTGCAGTTTCCCCACATGTAAAATAGGACAGCAATGTTTGCTTAGTTGCAGTAGTTAGAGGAATTTAAACCCTTCACACATCCACGTTTTGCAGACAGTAACAAACATCCATTTGCATAGTACTGGGCTGGGGAAGGTACCATTAATCATAAAGAACGTTAACCATAAAGAAGAGATCAAGTAGTTCTCTGAATTGTTCTGACAAAGGTTATTAATGATAAAATCCAATACTTCCTCGAGTTTTGAGCATCTAGCTGACCTGCCTAAATCGGAGGCCTCATCACTCTCAGATTTCTCTACAGCTTTTTGGAAAGGAGTGATGATCCACAGTGTGTTCCAGACCTTGTACGGTACAAATAGCCCTCTGCAGCTGCCTCCTCTCTGTGCACACAGCCTAAGGGAAGCACTTCAGGTGCTTCAGTAGGAAACTACAGTTAAGAAGCAAAATTTCAGGTGATAAATACAAAATTTATGGTAGGTATCCCAATGAAATTGAGATTCAATCCAATTTTGTAATCTCTAAAACTCATGCTTCATTTGTAATAGTACCGATACTTGCTTCACCGTACAAATGTAAGTTCTTGCACTAAGTACTACAGTCACACACAGATTTCTGTGTAACAATCCGTGCATTGAAAAATCCAATGTAAGTATGGTTTTTACCCCAGTTTTACCCATGCTGTATGTGCATCTCTTAAAGCACAAGAGATCCATGGTGCATTCGTAAACATAAACAAGGATGGTTTTACTCTATTTCTTAATCTTATGTAAAATGTGTTTTGAGGACTTGGACAATTCCCTTAACACTATTGTGCTAAGATACATGTAACAAAGGTTAGAATTTTCACTGTTACCAAGAATACAATTTAATGACAATTTAATTTAAGTGTGGGCTGTTAGAGACACTCTTACACCAGGTTAACAGTGTTTTCCCGCAAAAGCCAATTGCTTCAAGCTAGAATTATAACCTATTTAATAGGAATAAGTCAGGGTTGCAGTAAGATTTCCATCTTTTATAATTATATTTAGGAAATGGGTGAGGGGAAATATGAAAAGTATCATTGATAATACAAGGAGGCACCAGAAAAAAAAAAGAATGAAAACATAGATGCAGCTGCTGTAATAGGCATATCGTTGGTTGCTAGGAGGAGGATGCCTTTGTTATTCCAAAACCCTCTTCTGAAGCCAGAGATGGAGGAAATAAAAATATTTTAATGGACACTTTAGCAAAACAACTAAAAATATCTTTGAAATGTTCTCCACAGCTTCAAACATTGGTAGAATGGTTTGGTTTTTTTTTTCCCCTCTCTCGCCTCTCCATTTTCTTGGGTTTTTTCATTATTTGGCTATTCGGCTTTCAAAACCTGTTCTAAGAAAAATTTTTTTTTTAAATAGACATGTTCTCTTCTTTCCTAAAATGACAGTGGTACTGAGGAAATCACACATACTTTCCATCCAGTAGAGGCCAGTTAAATCCACTGACTCATTGATTTTTCAGCTACCAGGTAACTATAAAACCTCTGGGTTCTTAGCAACACAGGGAAGAATAAAAGAGTTTTAATCATATTTTTCTCCAGTGAGATGTTCTATTGGAAATTGATTTTATTTAAAGGAATACTGTAAGAAAAGAAAAAAAATCACACTTTAATGTCTTCTTTTCCTGTCTACTATTGTTGAGGCAGCTTCAATCATTCCCCAAGGCAGCTGATCAACTCTCCCAGTTTCTGTACCTCTCTGTAACCACTCTAGAAAAGAGAAGTAACTTTTGGGGGAAACAGATTTATGAATCTAAGAAGTGGCAGGAGAATCAAAAGCAGATGTAGTATTTGAAACTACTTTAAACCTTTTTAACTGACAAGACCACGTGTTGACCTTGAGTCTTTAACTCAGATTTGCTTTAAATTTTCTAAGCTAATTACTATTTCCATTCTATTAACGGTCTGAAAGGATAAAATTCAATACCTATTTGAGTTCCTTTTACATAATACTCTACCTACAGAATAGTACCCTGATATAAAATAACTGAACAATAATATCTTGGCCTCTGATAGGAGATTTACCACCAAATTACAGAGTCCAAAAGTGCTGCAATAATACAGAATAGAAGATTCACAATGTTTTAAAGATCCTTGTAAACCAGTGATTTCAGTAATCACAGTATCAGCAGAGTTGAAAATATAGCATATATCTAAATAGCACTAAAACAGTTTCTGACTCCATAATCATAGAATCATAGAATCATAGAATGGTAGGGGTTGGAAGGGACCTCTAGGGATCATCTAGTCCAACACCCCTGCTAAAGCAGGTGCCCCCAGAGCAGGTTGTACAGTAACGCGTCCAGACGGGTTTTGAATACCTCCAGAGAAGGAGACTCCACAGCTTCTCTGGGCAGCCTGTGCCAGGGCTCTGTCACCCTCACAGTAGAGAAGTTCCTCCTCATGTTCAGGTGGAACTTCCTGTGTTCCAGTTTGTGCCCATTGCCCCTTGTCCTGTCGC
>VZSC01012371.1:103621-124677 GCA_013398225.1 Steatornis caripensis | reverse complement strand
TCCACCCAGCCAGTCATGCCATCATAGAAGGATATCAGGTTGGTCAAGCAGGATTTGCCCTTGGTGAATCCATGTTGACAACTCTGGATAGTCATCTTCTCCTCCCTGTGCTTTGAGATGACTTCCAGAATGAGCTGTTCCATTACCTTTCCAGGGATGGAGGTAAGACCGACTGGCCTGTAATTTCCTGGGTCCTCCTTCTTGCCCTTTCCGAAGACTGGAGTGACACTGGCTTTCATCCAATCCTCAGGCACCGCTCCTGTTCTCCATGACTTTTCAAAGATGATAGAGAGTGGCCTAGCAATTACATCTGCCAGCTCCCTCAGCACGTGTGGATGCATCCCATCGGGACCCATCGATTTGTGGGTGTTCAGTTTACCTAGCTGCTCTCTAACTCTATCCTCACCTACCAAGGGCAAGTCTTCATTTTTCCGTGCTTCCTCTCTTATCTCCAGAGTCTGGGAGTCCTGAGTTCCAGTCCTAGCAGTGAACACTGAAGCAAAGAAGGTATTCAGTAACTCTGCCTTCTCTGTGTCTAGTGTCACCAGGTCACCTGCCTCGTTCAGCAGCGGGCCCACATTTTCCCTAGTCTTCCTTTTGCTCCCAATGTACCTATAGAAGCCCTTCCTGTTGTCCTTAAAAGAAGTTTTGCAGACAGGAGGAGTATCAGGAAAATTTTATTAGGTAATTATATATGATTAATTGTGCTATTCTGAATATGAGAAGATTATTTATCATCTCTCTCATCATTCCTTTCACAACATGCTGGTATAAATCTATGTTCTGTTTTTATTTGCATTTCTTTTATTTGTTTTTTAGTCTATCATCAGAGAAACAGGATCTTTGTCTGATCAACAGACTTAATTTTACTCATCTTTTAGTTTTTTTAGTAATGAATGGAGTTGAGCTCAAACTTGGGAATTATTCATGACAACCTATACATGTCCATTTTTATCTTCTGATTACAAAACTGTTAAAGAGAGAGTAGAAGTGACTTGTGCAGCACATACTGTAGCTCTATTAGCTGACTAGGAAATACAATTCAGATCGTCTGACTTCCATTCACAGACCTACAAGCTCAATAGCTGTCTCTAGAGTAGATAATGGATCCTATAGCCAAGGAAATTAAAGAGGACCTGTTGCCGTAAAGTTCAAGTTTTTAGCAGGAGAATGTTCCCCTACGAAGTCTCACTGAGATTTAAAAATATTAAAAATAGATTGAATAGAGGATCCATCTATGCTGCCAAACAGGCAAATTTTCCTTATTTGTCATCTCTACTGGGCTTCTGATAATATGTTTAGATTTTCTTTTTATTTTCTTTTATGTTTGACAAGTGAGGGAAAAAATGGGATAGGGGAAACCTGGCTACCTAAAAATTGTCTGTTTCTGGACTTTCATTCTGATTAAGAACTTTCACATAAAAAAATAATAAATCCTTCCATTTTTTCCACTAGAAATTCAATTTCCACCACACAGCTCTGATCTTTATGATGTGCAGGTTTTGCATATCTATTCTCTCCAAGAAAGCTATGTGAGACTTAGAACATTATCTAAACAAATCATCAAACATCAGACTCCCCAAGTGAAATAATTAACACATGTCTGTCTAAATCCTCTCTCTTGCATGAGAGGAGAAAAAAAAAAAAGAAAAAGACAAGAAAATAACATTCTTTAATGAGTGGAAAAGCATCTCATATAGCAAGATGCTCAACCTGTTTATTTTATTATAAAAGACCTGTGACTTGATTAGATTGGAAGTAAATACAGGCTTTATAGGCTCCTTAATCTCAGGGGAAAAGTATAATTAGAACCTATGACTAGAAGCTGAATCCAGAAAAATTTCAGTTTTAATACAAGTCAAAAGTTGTTTTCTTTTGTTTTGGAAAAGTGAGGGATAAAGGGAAAAGTGGATTCTTGCGAGTTGCTTGAAAATGAAATAATTACTTAGGTTTTAATTATTGTTTTAACTGAGTGAATTCAACTAATCTACAATATACAAGAATGCAGATTTGATGATACAAATATCTCTGTGATCTGTACACTCCACACAGATAGTATATGACAGCAACTTTATAGTAAAGCAGGCTTCTTTTCTCTGTAACTCAAATTTCGTCAAACATAGTGTCCATACATCATGATATGTATGTACATCATGATATGAATGGAATATAAATTCAAGAAATTAATCCCAAGGAAACTATTTGAAGGTTTGCTTCGATTCACTACCACAGCACAAGATACTATCCATGCAATAAGAGCAAAAATTTCAGTTTCCTTGGTTTGTGGAAAAGGGAAATTCTTTAAATTTTTTCGTATGTCACAACCACCCTACGTACTGCCTTTGAATACTTCTCAGTGACAGTTTAAAAAAGGACAAGATTTCCCATTAACACTTCCTTATATCTCCAACCTCAGTGTATGTAAGAAGAAAAATTCCGATTACTGGCTCTTAATTTTTTTTTTTTTATTTAGAATATTCAAGATCTGAGATGCAATAAAGGCTATCCTGTCTAACAAATCCCTTGAAAATACAACCTTCGTCTTCTTGGTAATGGGTTAAAGAGACAGGAGAATAACTTCAACAAATGTCTCCCAAATGTCTATCACTTTGATATAAGTAGCATTAATATATTTCATATGCACAGGAATATTTTCCATCCTGTAGTACTTACCCTGATCCCTGTAGCACCTACTCTATATTACCTACCAGGACGCAATTCTGAGGAACAGCATACTTTGTAGATGATCACAAACAAAAAAATTCATTTTCTACCTAAACAATCACACTAAATGTTATTTAACATTAGCAGATGTTTTTCTTCTAATGTATTTTGATTTCAGTTAGTGATAAATATCTATAAATAAACAACTCCCAAGACACTGTTGAATCCATTTACCTATCCAAATTAAAGCCAAACTGAAATTCAGCATTTGAAGGAAGATTTCAAGCATGTATTCAAGCAATGTCAGATCTGAGTGAATAAACATAACTTTTGTTCTTAAAAAGAATAACTGGTAACTCAGCTACCGCAACAAGATACAGATTTATACAACAGTTATACGTAACATAACACTGGAGTTTATAAGCAGGTTACAAATCTTAGGAAAGACTTGAATAAGCAATTCCATTGAATTTTCAAGAATTGGACATGATTATTACTGGTTTTCCAGGAAAAATATGAACAGGAAGATTTTCAGCTCTTTTTTCTTTTTTTTTGTGATACCAGCTTTTTGGAAAACCAAGGACTTATCTGAAGGCACTGCCTTGAAGACTTTACTTTTGAATGCAACAATAAGGTTTACTTATTTGGTTTTTTTTTTCCCCCTCAGAGTCAATACTCTCAAGCATAGATGCCTCTTGGAAATAACAGCACTAGAAAACTCAGAAAACTCATAGATGTCAAAGCAGAGTATATCCTTAGGCATACAAACTGGCTTCTAGAAATGATTCCTGGAAAGCTAATATTCATGTCTTACCCTGGCATTATTTGGATTGCGTTACTTGGCATGGACCAAAAGCCTTCCTGAGGCCCTTTGAAAAGGTTAGCAGCTCAGGTGAATAAGCTCCAGCATCCAGGGTGGATGTTTCTTAGTCCTGCTTAGATCAGTAGAGTAACAGACGAAACTCAAGTTGCATCTCCTCCAGCACATTGTTCCCATTCAGATCAACTATATTATATAAACTCTTTCCAAGTGCTTGTTTAACTTGATCTTTAAACTCATTTGAAGATGTCTCAACTATCCTAGATTGTTACCTATCTTGCAACAAAGTTTTCCTTCATATAATACAATTCACAAGGATATATGAACAGAAATGCATTCACAGAGTTTAAAGAAGTCCAGGGCAAGCAAAATAACCTCTCAAGGCCTCTTTTAAAATGAGGATATAAACCTCCACTAGTCAGTTAAATGGTCTTTTTACTCTTCTCCCCAGCATCTTGGTCTTTATTAATTCTGTGAACAGGCAAAATTACTTTCAGCTTCCAGCATGATGAGACCTTTTTGCACCTTTTTGTCTTAAGTTGCATGAAACATATTTGTTATCTATCAGTTAATGATCCACTACCTCCAAATTTCCCTTGTTATGCTTCATCTCATGAGATTTCATGAGATATTATTGGGTGCCTTAAGTTCCTGTTTCGATATTGAGAAGTTTATGATTGTCATACCTAAATTAATTTGAAAACTTGCATGTATTCATGGTTTACTTAAATAAGTATCAACGTGAAAACTCTGAACAGTAAATTCATTCCCTACAAACAAACTCTCATTCTCATACTTGAAACACTACTAACTTTGGCCAAAATAAAATAAATCTTTCTTGCCTCAAGACCCACAGGTTTGAATTTGTCTATGCACTTAGTCATATTAGGTATGTCTTAGGAAAACTGTCTTAATGGAAACGTCTAAAATATGAAAGCAGCAATGGCTCCCCTACAGGCGTTTTCATTAAAATGCAATACAGTAATGAATCATGCAGAAGCTGCATAAAAAAAATTCCATATTTTCCACAAAATAGAATTCACATGTAAACACAGATTTATTTTACAGCAGGACAAAGGCAACTTTTTGTTCTACTATTCACTTTTTACCTGAGCTGCATGTTCAAGTATTTCCTGATCAGGGAATGCATTTCTCCTTCCTATAAATTATTTGCTAACTTCATAGCTTAGACATCTCTGTGCACTGGCACCGACATATTAGTGTGGCTCCTTCACATACTGCAGAAATCTGACAAGTAGCCTGATATGTGTTTCAGGATTGATGGTTTAATTACTAATAAGAGTAACAGAGTTGCCTGGAGATTATTGCTGGTTTTCCTAATCGGAAATAAACTTAGCATGCAAACAGATATCAGGGGACTATAACTTGCCCCAATTGAAAAAAAAAAAAAAAAGAAAGGTAAATTAGCCTACATAGAAAAAGCTTTTCGGACTAACATGTAAATATTAAGTGCATAGATGTGCCATTAAATGAGAAGCAAAACCAAGGCAATGCCTCAGTGGCATTGCTATCAGTATTACGCCTGAAGATTTTAAATCCTGTTTCATAGAATCATAGAATGGTAGGGGTTGGAAGGGACCTCTAGAGATCGTCTAGTCCAACCCCCCTGCTAAAGCAGGTTAGCCTAGAGCAGGTTGCACACGAATGCGTCCAGGCGGGTTTTGAATATCTCCAGAGAAGGAGGCTCCACAACCCCCCTGGGCAGCCTGTTCCAGTGCTCTGTTACCGTCAAATTTCACAAATGATATTGCAATAACTCTAGGATGAAAGTAAGTCTATATTCCAGAGCTAGCTAGAAGGTGATGGGATTTAGAAACAATAAGACTGTGCATCCACCTGTAGCAAGAACAGAAGGTACAGGGACTGTTGAATATGATTATGTTCCAGATATCATTTATTACTGCCAAATACCCTGCTAGCACCAACTATAGTGCACCTATATGTGAAGAAAGCACATTCCTCATGTTTTCTCATTTTCAATTGTTTTGCTACAAGCAGAAAAGAAAACAAACTCAAAAGAGAGTGAGAGCGGAATCTTTTCTCTAGCCCAACAGGTTAACTATCAGTTATACTTTTTTTGCCCGCAGCCTGTGTTCTGTGTTGGAAAGACAGGGGTAATAAATCCAGATGGTGTATATTCAGGGGAAGTTATTTTTCAGATTGCGAAAGTGGTACTGAGGTCTCCTCCCTGATGATTTTTTTAAAGTAATTTCCAGTGATACATTAAACTGAAAATCAAGTACAAAGCAAATATATCTCAGCTAATGTGAAGATTGGCTGGGCTAGCAAGGAGAAAGAAAGGGAAGATAGACTTACTGAACACCAAAAAGATGGTCTGTTGTGAAAAGGCTTATTTTTAATTTTATTCCCTTACACTTGAAAATCTAGGTGGCACTTAAGTGGACCAAGCAGCACTGAAAACTATTTCTAAAATCTTCAAAGTAAACGCAGGAGTAAGAGAACAACTTTAGGTGGATTTGTTATGGTACTTAATGAGATATAAATAACAATTAAATGCCTCTTTGTAACTCAGTAATATGTGATACAATAATCTTTTGTTTTTATTGTGTGTATGGAAAAGACTTTTCATGTGTGATCTTCTGTTTTGAAAAATAGAGAAACTTAAGTGTACATGAAATACAGCATGCTTGAAGACACAAAAATGTGTGCATGTATCTGGGGTTAGAACAAATACTTTTTTTTTTTTAACTAAATGCCTTTGAAAATAAAATATATTTTCTAAAAAAAACCCAAGTCCCAATATATTATTTTAAAGGAAATGTATAGGTGCAAAATGGGAAATTTTACCAGAAGAGGGAAAATTAAAAAGGATTTCTAGTTCCTCACAGAAGCTGTAATTTGCTCTTTGCATCCTATTCCATTCTCTGGGTGAGGAGCTTTAACAGTATGATAACTTCCACAATGCACCACAGTCCTGGGTGCACAGCTTCTGACTGCTGTCACAGACACCTACATGTAGTATGAGAGACTACAGAAGAAAATACTAGATATTTTCTAGGAAGTTCTCAAGTTCTAATCCTTCAAAATAATTATCAGATCACATGTAGACAACACGGAATTTTTGTCTCCTCTGCCTCATCCTAATCTCATACCCCATACATACCAAAATAAGCAACAGCAGGAAAAAGAAATCATCACTCTCCAAACAGCTGGACCTTCATGCTTCACAACTTCGCATGGTAATTTCTTCTTGTCACTACCTGGTTTGTATACTCAATGTAATAGGTACACTCCATTACATCTGACTTACAAAACTCAGATATTTGGACAGCAATTAGTGTCAAAAATATAACATGAAAAAAACAGGTAAATTATGACAGCACTTAACCACTTTCTAAAAAATTGTCCTCTGGGGTTCTAAAGCATATTATTCCTCTTCTGAAACAATTTGTCTGCCATTCTTCTGAGGCATTCACCATATCTACCTCCAGTTTCTGATTTATAAATTTCCTGAAGATTTGGTTTTATAATGCCCACCAATTCAGTCAATACTATCTTGGTCAGTATTAAGGGTGTCTGAATGTACAATAGACAGATTCAATGGAATTTGCCCCACAATACAGACAAAAATGTTAAAATGTCATCTGGCATATAAAGCTGATGTTCGGTCAAATTTAGTTTGTGTAAATATAACTTCTGTTAAGCCATCCAAACTGAATTATTACTACAGAACAACTGACAGATGACCAAAAGGTGAAAATAAACATGAGGTTGATTAAATATTTGAGTGGTAAGAGAATAAAAAATAGATTTGTTTATTGGTCGTGCTGTTCTTACCAGAATAGGGGAAGCATTCAACATATTCTGCTTCCAAAGGAAGAACGGAGATCATAAATTTTAAGACAGTTATGAAGCAGTTCTAGGAACAGTTGGCAGGTCATATGAGTATCTAAGCAATATGACTTGGAAATCTTCTATAATGATTTTCTGACATAAAATTCAGTTTCTGAAGAAACCAAAATTGTCTGGGAAGATGTTGATCGTCAACCAGAACTGAAGAAAAATGTAATATTTTACTGGGAGTCTAAGTGACTAGGATATTTCAACTATCTAACTGCCTCAAAATATCTAATTTCAGTCAGATTAAGCAAGTATCAAATACCATTTTGTTATGCTGTATCTCCTAATATGTACAGTAATTCTGTCTCCCTTTTTTAGCTTACCAAATTTCTTAGAAGACATTTTTCATGAAGCATTATGCCATTTTTCTTGCAGTCAACCTCTGTTATGCTTCATGGAAACACGTCTCAGATGTTTTAAAAGAAATAGGATCCCATTAGAGCTGTAGGAAAAATACTGACTAAATCTACATTTTCATTAAGCATTAATTGCAACATTATAAAGGCACATCAAACTACATGGGAAGGCAACTTATTGTTAAAATTAGTTTAAATGAAACATCTGGGGTCAATCAGTACCACTAACCATTTAAATTTTATGAATAACAGAACATTATACTTCATTATTTCCAAAATAATTTTGAAAATAATTTTCTTATCTTTTAGAAATTTATTTTCCCCTCCCATTTGCTTAAATGTTAATATAGTCTGCAGAACAGACGGTCTGAATAATACTAAGTCTGATAGATTCCAGTACTGCTCCTTACTGATCTTCGATAGAGCTATGAGAAGTACCTTACAATCATTGTTACACTAACATACAGCAAGAAGATGTTAGATCTGAAATATTCAATGATAGCAGCTAGTATCACCTAAATTTACTAGTATAAAAGTATCTGGTCTATGGGAAATGTTTAGATTCCCTCTGTGGTTAATGAAATGAAGTAGTGGGAGGCTCATCCTTCTCTCTCTCCACAATAAGAAGGCACCTCTATGACCACTCTACAAAATACCTGATATGTTGTCACATCCTGGGTTGCATCAAAAGAAGTGGGACCAGCAGGTCAAGGGAGATGATTCTCCCCCTCTACTCTGCTCTTGTGAGACCCCCACCTGGAGCACTTATTACATTCAGTTCTGGGGCCCCCAGCACAAGGAAGACATAGACCTGCTTGAGCAGGTCAAGAGCAGGGCCATGAAGATGACCAGGGGGCTGGAGCACCTCTCACTAGAACAGGCTGAATGAGTTGGGATTGTTTAGCTTAGAGAAGAGAAGGCTCCAGGAAGACCTTATAGCAGCCTTCCAGTACTTAAAGGGAGCCTACAAGAGAGCTGGAGAAGTACTTTTTACAAGGGTATGTAGTAACAGGATGAGGGGTAATGGTTTTAAACTGAAAGAGGGTAGATTTAGATTAGGTATGGGGAAGAAACTCTTTATGATGATGGTGGTTAGATACAGGAAGAGATTGCCTAGAAAAGTTGTGGATGCCCCCTCCATGGAAATATTCAAAGTCAGGTTGGATGGGGCTTTGAGCAACCTGGTCTAGTGGAAGGTGTCCCTGTTCATGGCAGGGGGTGTTGGAACTAGATGAACTTCCAACCCAAACCTTTCTATGATTCTGTGATTCTAAACTAAGTCTAAGCAACTTCTGAAACAGAACACAGGCACTTTTGAAAATATTGCCCTTGATATCATTTGAGAAAATAATTGTCTTCCTGTCAAACCTGAAAACCAGATGAAAATGCAAAGTGCTGTATTAGGTGTCTAACATAGTCAGCACCACGGTCACTTGGACTGAAATTTCTTTTTTAATCTTCCCAGAGTAACTTTCCTGAACTGTTTGTCTCTGTTGTTGTTCTCACTTTGAATTAAATAGCAGTTCCTCTTGAATGACAACCAAATGTTGTGTGCTGTAGAGCTGGCTGTAACCACTTGTGCAACTGGTAAGTCACCTACCACTGAGGGAGCCAGCTACCCCATCTCTTCTTTCATGTTCCTTAGTCACTTCAATTTGCAGCTACGCTTCCGCTAAGGTTTTCTGTTGTTTCTTCCCCACTTTCCTTCTCCCTCTCCTGATGGTTATATTTACCTTTGATCTTCGTGCTATTTGCTAGATTTATGTTTTATTGTTGAATTTCAGTCCACAGTTTCTTTTTTTATATTTGCTGAGCCATACTGTGCAACAGCAGCTTGCTTTTCTGCCACTCAGTTCAGCACTGGTCTTGCTTCTTTACTGGAAGGGCATCCTGACTCTCCTTTCTGGGTTGGTATTTTAATTCAATTCAGTGTAATCAGGGGTAAATATATTGATTTTCTGCAAAACAGTTCATATTTCATGTGAAAAGAAGAGTCCAGTAAGACAAATGAATCATTTCAGAGCTGTAAAGGAAATTTTCCTGACACTTGTCTTATCCTCTGTCTTTCATTCTATGAGTTTAAGCAATACGTCTGAGATGCTGTATGTTAGGGATCTCATGCCTTTCCATGCCTGGCACAGAAAGAACTACATCAGTCAGTCAACACTATAAAAATTTCTGGGGCATGAGGTAAACCCAAATATCACTGAACTTGCTAAAATCCCAGGAAAAGCTGCATAATACAACCTGTCAAAAAAAAGTCATTTAAAAACTGACCAAAAAAATTACTCCAAAAGTTATTTGATGGAAAAATGCAAATTACCAAATTTTCAGACTCCTTTTTAATTGTTTCATTTTATAACCATAGAGTGAATTTGCTAGGTTTCTGAAAGGTTAAGTTTACTAGAATGAAATGCAACTAGCTACAGATGCTCTGGGAAAATAAAAGTAAGCAGTAGCCACTTCTAGACAATTTTCCCCAATAATTATATGCTCAAAACAATGTAATTCCATTCAAGACAGAATCTACTTATTGTGCTTCTAGTGTCTTTTGTTAAAGAATAACAGCAGCCTTTCTCTCCTCTATTCCTCCTCCCCATTTCTCTGGCATGAATCAGATTTTTGGCAAAAGGGTTGCACCCTCTTCCTATCTAAAATTTCTCCCCATATGCTGAACAAGATTTAACCTTTTGTACCCATTTATTACGTCAGCAGGCTTACATCCGCTATTGTACATTGGGAAAATAAGCAGTACAACACTGAACAGAACAGTAATTACAACACTGGTTCCCACTCCAAGCCTTTCCACAAATGTGCACTTGTGCACGAATACACACAGAGTCAGAAGGAGGGAGAGAAACATTGATATTGAGAAACTAGCCATGGTTTAACACAAGCGATCCACAGAGCTCACTTTCTTTTGAACTGTTTTCTTCAGAGGAGGTTGTCTGTTTTGCCTAGGACGCACTTGGTAGAGGTTTACAAATTGGTGAGTCTCACAAACCAGCACTACCTACTCTTTTCATGAGGATGCCATGTCCCCATGCATGCACGATTCACAGAAGTTGTTGTTCCGTTATAACTGAAACACAAATTTCTTTGCATTAGATCAAACCAAAGACCATCTGGTCCTTGTAAGAGGCTGCAGCACTGAGTGAGCTGCTGCACGTGAATCAGATCACAAGTCAGTCAGAAACTCAGTCAAAGAAGTCAGGTTGACAACTGTGATCTCAGACCTGGCTCTTGACTTCTGAAATCTCAGAGGCAAGTTTTCCAGGAGACAACTTTAAGAAATTCTACAGAAGATTGTATTATCGTATTTCAGTTCTTTGCATGACAGCCAGAATGTGGATATCACATGCACTCTCTATTATGTGAACTGTATTGACCCTCCAGATTTGTAAATTTGTATCTGTAATAAATTGGAAAAATATTTCACACTGTCTGTCCCACTACTCAAGTCCCTTTTTCAAAAGATTTATAGAAACTTCCTGCCTTCAGATACAGAAGTTAACTACTTACATGTTTGCTCATATAAAGGCTTCTCTCCCAGTCCATGACTCCACTTTTGCAGTACTGGTCATATCCGAATCCCTTGAGAATGCTATCATGAGTAACTGCTTAGAAAATGAGGGTTTATTTATTCCTATAAAATGCTTTGCATATTTTTTAGTTCAAAACAGTATGTGATTAAGATGACAAAAACAGTATTTGATTAAGGTGACTAGTCATCTATCTAACAATGCAGAATTCATATATTCAATAGATAAATCTCTTTGGGAAAGAGATAACTGCCTTATGCAGTCATCTTGATAATTTTAAAAAATCAATTACAAAATAAATCGTATTATTTTTGTAATTTGAAAATTGTGGTTGTCTAATTTTTGTGAATAAATTTATTTTAGTAGGGAAGAGAAGCGTTGTTCTGAAGGTACTGTCAAAAAGTTAAAACTTCATGATGGGAAACTTTGATTTTCTATCTTATGTCTACTTTGGATACTAGAATCTCTAAAGAATCTTTTAAAAATCTAAGGATGTTAGTCCCAAACTTTCACTTTAACCTCAAATGTTAGCTGGAGTATGGGACCAGGAAGCTTTCCAAAACTTTATTTGACTACTCATACCCTATTATAGCTCACTGATATCCAGATTTATCTATACTCCAATGTGAGGCAAATTAATAGGCTATGATTAAACAAAAACCAGCTGTGAATAACCTAAACCACCACTGGCTGTCATTATTCTTCCAGTAAGGGAGGAATAAAAGACATTAGCAAAAATTCAATAGTAAAATTTGACAAAACCAAAACCTGCCCCTTATTGTTCATGAAAATAAAACAAAAACACAAAGTAAAAGAAACTAAAATCAGATTGTCCTGGCTAAGCAAAACAGTAAAATCTTCATGCATGTATATCTATACACACATACATGTATAAATAAATTCTCAAATTAATTTAGGGCCTTCTGTTGCTAGATAACTGCTGTTTCTACACACAGAAAACAATTTGGAATACTTTGGTATAATTTGGGACAGAATTTAAATATTAGTTTCCTTCATGATGGGATTAATTATACATTTTAAACAAGAAACAGAACTGTTGCTTTTAAGAATTATGCCCTCAAGGTTTTGTAAAACATGGCTTTTCAATGACGAGCTAAAGCTCTTCCTTTACTATCTGCTGCAAGATTGATCTATCCTGGTTTTCTTGACTTGTATTCTCATTATATGGTATATCTATTGCCTGAAGGAACTCCATTCACCACTTTTTTCAGCCCACCACCCATGAGCTCCGAGCCCAAAAAGAGCTACATGTTTCTAACAAACACATTATGTAATTTTGGTTGTTTATATCCAGTGATTACCTACTTCTTGCATTCATTTTTCTGCTTAGGTCTTTCTGACCAGCCAACAAAACCCTACCTAAATCTTCACACCATAGAGCCATGTAACACCCATTTCCTACTTGCAGTCACTGGGCTATTCACAAATCAGCATCTCCTTTGTAATTCATGTAGTCTCATAGGTATCTATTGTATTGGGTCTCATCCCAGACAACCACGAGAAGAAATGTATTGTATATAAGTTTCTTGTTTACCCTGAACATAAAAATATGTTCTGAATTACCATCCTGCCTGGCTGGGAGCAGAGATTTACAAGGTTTCATGCAAACCACAGTTATCACCTGACCATGAAGCTACGAGGTAGTCTGGACTGGGTTTCTCTTCACTGTATCCTGCTTAAGTTACTACGGTGCTGCAAATAAATCATTTCTTGGACTTGTCTCTCCCATATCCCAGCTGAGTGCCATAACTACCAGCCTATAAACTCAGTTTTTCATTCTTAATCTAACATTCTCATTTGTTTTCCAGTCAATGCTTAATTAAACACACATTCTGTGGCAAATTACATTGGTAACCAGACTCAGTCTGAAGCCACTGGGGGCTTTGTAAGTCTGCTATTGAGACTCAGATCAGAATAGCTTTGAAAAGTCCATTTGTTTTCTCTCACATACTCTTGTATCATTTCTTTACCAGGAATCTCTCTAGAAAAATCGTGAAAATCAATCTTGACAATAGCAATTAATAATGTTGATAACTACAAATTCATAAACCTTGTCCATCAGCATCAAACACAAAAGTATGCTTATGTGCAAGATGTTGATGCAGAGGAACATGTGTATAAACTACTCAACAATGGCAAGGAAAAATGAGAGATTATTTTTAGCCTTTATTTAATAATAAATTCTGCAATAACCATTCCCATAAAATAAGTTGTGTTTAATGTGCAGAATATTAACAGAATGCCTCATTATGCTCTGCAGTTTTAACCTTTTAAAAGGAAGAAGTACATTTTAATTTCTCGAACTACATTTCAGATGAGAGATATCTTACACAAGTAAGTTAGATCTTGACAAAAGAGGCAAGGTATTAATCATTGCAGTGTTTTCTCTATTGCGGGAGAAATATTAAATCATAGCATCAAATATATTATCCAGAAATATATGAATAAACTTAGATAATAAACTAGTCATGCACGTCAGTGGCTAGAATTCTCTTTACTATCTGCTTTTCCTGCAAGCTTGGATTTTTTGACTACTCAGACTGCACATTTTATGAAAATGTGATATGACATTCTGGTCCAGAGAAGTCAACAGGCAGCATGGTATTGCTCATAACAAGACCAAGATTTCAATTCCCGTACTTCGGGGAGGAGACTATTTAAGATGTTTTTGCAGGGACTGATGAAACTTTCATCAAAATCAATATTTGAAAATAATTCCATCAGTCCATGAACTTGCCACAAATTATTTATCTGCTTATCTTTTCTTTATGTGTTTAATAGCTACCTGAATTTCTGATAATACATCTTGCAAATTGTTATCTCCTTTCTTCGCTAATCAGTGGCATTTTAGCCTACCCTCTCAGTCTTCACTAAATAATTTCTTTTGAAACTGTAAGAGGGGAGCAAGGGAAGAAAATGTCAAACAACTGATGAAGTGGTTTGCAAATGTAGAGCCTTGTCCTAGTTCTTGTCAAGAGGAGGATTCCCCTGTCTTAACTGGGATCATTTCTACATGCTTGTCAGAAATAGAAGTGATGAGAAATGTTGTTTAATTAGTTCAATACAGTTAAATCATAGCTACCCCCTCCATGGTCCCAAGCACTCTACCCAACAGAGCAATTTACAATCAAGCATGGCCATCTACGCAGACTTGAATTTCAGTTCAGTAACTTCTCATACCAACAGATACTACAGGCTGTGCTATTCCCAACAGTATTTAGACCTTAAAGGTCATTTCAGTAAGGTATGACATTTTTTATAAATGTTATAGGACACCTTTATGGACTTCAGAAAAGTTAATTTCTTCCTCCAATTTAAAAAGGGAAAACCCCCACTCTCTCCTTATAGCAGCTGACAGCAGCATGACTAATCAACCTTGTAATTTGCTAATTGTGCTAATGACAACGGTGATTATCTCCAGGCCAGCCTGGTCACTAAATAGTTGATTTACATCATATTTAAAATGAGATCCCAGAAAAGAAAGGGCTTATACTTATCTCTAGTCTCTAAAATTAGAGGTTAAATCTGACCTTGCTACTTGGGGGCTTTTTTCATTGTTTTCGGTTTTGGTTGGTTTTTTTTAACAAAGAATACTTGAGATTCTTCATGTTCATTGACAATACCAAATGCAAGTCAAATTCCACTGAAAATAGGAGCTTTGTAAATTAAAGAATAAGCAAAACTGAAGCATTTTACTCCCTTACTAAACCTCCTGTTTTATTCTCTTCCTATTGAAATACAAGTATTTCAGCTAATTGCCAAGTAGTGGGTACACTCCTTCACTTGTGCGATAAATAGTATCCTAAGTTAATTGATTTCATATTTTCATGACACTGAACCAAGATTAATAGAAAACACTGCAACATTAAACTCCTAAAAAGCCCCTTTCCCAATTAGACAACTGTAATTAGTGCTTTGATTTTGCAGTAGAGTGAAAATCTTTACCTATATCTTGAACAGACTTCTAAAATGTTCATTTGGATAGCCTAATAGTCACAAATGGTTTATTTTCAGTTATTATACTGGAAGCTTATGACATTAAACCAAACTTATATAAAAGATCAATGAATTATCAAACTTTTTAAAGGAAAATAAATGGGAAAACAATAGCATGCATCTTCACCTACTGAATGATACAAGGAAATGAAACTTCATCTGGTTATTTTAGAGACGGAAACTAATAATGAAACTTGTTTTAATTAACAGCAGCCTCTCTTTTTCAAGAACAGGGGAAAAAATTAGGCAAAAATTTCTGGAGAACTGCAAATATTAAAGCCAAATGACACAACTAAGAAGGTGTTTGGTTTATGTATTTTGAAATTTCATTGTATTGAAGGTAAGTTCCTTTTTTCAGTATTTTTTACAAATAATTGAAAAATCAAGAGTAGCTTCTTGGGAGAAGTGACAACAGTATTAGAGATAATCCGAACTACATGACCTTTTTCAAGTTTCCCCCTGCCAAAATGAATTAACAAACATGTTTTCCCCAGTGTTCCACATGTTAATAAAATGTAGAAAATCAGCACTTCTCTCTCTCTCTTAATGAAATTAAACCCATCTATAACTCCCAATTCTCCATCGGTCTAGTCAGGAGTGCTGTTAATTCAAAATAGAGAACAACCTCCATGAAGAGTGATGAGACACTAAGTTGAAATAGTTTTTACATTTTTCAACATGCAAGGTTTCATTTTTATTTTCTACCAATACATTTTGCTGCTACAGTTTGCTCTTCCATTAATGCAGTTACCAAACAATGTGCAGGGAAAATACAGTGATGGCTTTTGCACAAGACAAGGATGTACTCTAGTGCTTTGGTATGTGTAATAGAAGAAAGACAGGTTATATCTCTGCTATAACTGTTGCAGTAAGAAAACCACCTGACTAAATTATCTACCTAATTTTACATGTCCAGAGCTAGACAACCATATTTCTGCTGAGATATTTGCAGACCAGTTCTGCAAAGTACTTAATCGTTTGCCAGTCTGAAAATATGTAAAAACGCAAATGGCCTGTTTAGATGTTTCAGAGCAGATGTAAGCTTATGTTCTGTACTGACTAAGATCATTACATCCTAGGCCGTGCTTAGTCCTCAATCTTTACTGTTGCTATTTCATTTCTCTAAAACTAGGCCATGAATTTCTTTGCCTAAGATTTTGGTTAGGAACAGAAGTACTGTCATATTAGACTGAGGCAAGACCTACCTACTTCATCACCTCTACCAGTACCCAACATTAGAGGAAAAAATGGAAGCAACCAGACATGAAACAATCATCTTCCTTCCTTTATCTGTCTACAAAAGCCTCTAAAGGTTGAAGCTGGAAGTTTAATATTGCTTCTATATTTTTCTTATCATTAAGTTTACTCTGAATAATCCTATTTTTCATCTCAATTTTTGCATCTTGCTATTTTTCTTGCCCTCAACAGCTTCCAATACCAGAACCCGACACTATTTGTATATTGACTCTTTAAAGAGAGATGTATTTTCTTTTTCTGGTTTTAAGCTAAACTCCTTTTTTCCCTGTGTGAACTTTCAATGTTTCATATAATCTTGACCACCCAAGGCAAACAAGTTTGGAAATAGCAACATAGACTTATAATAAATAGCATTTATGATACTGAATCAGAATGACTTGTCTAATTCACAGAGCTGTTTTGTTAATTAATTATTAATATATGTATTCACAGATGTGGTAAGCTGAAAAGCCCAGTCTCACTTCACTAAATTCACTGAACTTAAATTTATGCTTCTATGAAATGCTTTGGAGATTAAAATCTAACATAGAAAAAGTTAAATATAAATCAGCATGATTTAAAATTTTTTTAAAATAAAAAAAGAATTCCATACATTAAATTGATTCCTATTATGAAAAACAGTAACAATGGTAACAAGTTAATGCCTAACTTCTGGAAATAGTAGATGTTACCATCCTACTATTAGAAGAGATGAGGTCTGGGACCTCAACAAAATATTCCTTTTAGTTCAAATAAAATCCCAGTAGCATAGACGTAGACACACTCTTCCTAACATTGCTAAAATTAAAGATTGTTAATGGTATTCCAGCCCTCTCCAAAAAATTGAGACTCAAGGGTGGTGTTAATCACATAAAAAGAAAACAGCCTTCCATCTGTCTCTGTGGCTGAGTAGGAGACTGAAAACACTGGATCAATTAAGAAGAATAAAGAAAAACTACCAACATCATTGAGGCACTGGTACTATTATCAAGAAGATAATCCAATATTATCTTCTGACTGTCTTCAAAGATGCTGCTCTTGTCCACAGGTATTTTAAAATAACTAAGTGCACTATCATATCACAAAACCATTTAAAGGAGAATGCTGAATAAGCCATTTGGGATTAGAATAAACTACTATGGGATTCTGTGGTTGCCACAGAGCATTTTGTATTATCTTATCTTTTCCTCAGGAATGTTGTGCAATATACCTTAATGGAGTGGATATTTACATACCTAGTATAAAGTCTGATGAACTGAACAGTACTCAAACATTTTTTCACTGCCAACAATAACCTTGTCTTTAAAAAGATCTACAATATGCTACATGCAGGTCCATCTACTGATGAACATGTATTCTTATGGAAATTTTTCTTAAATATTTATCATAATAGTTGGCGTGTCAGTCCATGACATGTCAGGAGTTTTGTAAGTTACTTCCAAGGATATGAAACTTCCCCCAGGTATCAGAATGTGTTATAGTTTTGTAACATCGAGAAGAATCTCTGATGATACCTGTTGCAAATTATTTTTACTGTAAATAAGACACAATTTCATTGAGAGTATGTCTCCAAAATTACCTCAGTGTGATAGAAACTGTTATTCTGTGAATTCTGAGATAACAAGAACAGATAGTAAATCTCTAAGACAAGGAATAAAACAAAAAACCTCTCTCAACATAGTTTCAAATGCTTAGTGCTCACTAGTATAAGATATGGAGATCTTTAGGTCAAGTGAAGATGTAAGATGTTTGTGCTGACTTCAGCTATTCAAACATTAATTTCACTGCTGATCAGTTAAACTTTACAGACAAGACAAAATATATCACAGTGTTTAAAAGCTACTATATATATATATATATCTTCACTTATTACTGCAAAAGAATATGTTGAGAAAGCAATTGGGCAATGTCTATTAGGAATATAGACATTTTTCTCATAAGAATAATCATACATCACCATAGAATCCTGGTATAATTCAGTTTAGAAGGTACCTCAGGAGATCACCTAACCAACCCCCTCCCGTTTAATGCTAATTTGGATAGTTTAGGACTTTGTCCAGTTGTGTGTTAAGGAAAATTTTGGAATATTTTAATAGACTGAGGCAAGGAAAAATATTCCTGTGTATACGTCAGACCGTCAGCCACAGACACTGTTAGTGTGTCCATAGAATTATCTAAAATTTAGCGAACTCAAACACATAAAATTATAATTAAAATATTGTTTATGCAACCATGGCTTTTAGATGTCTCTTCTTTAATTACACAAATAGTATTCTAGTTATAGGAGGGATGTAGAAGAACATCATCGTAATGACAATTCTTTTTCTTTAAGGAAAGATAATTTACTACTTAATCGTACGATAAAAAAATAGATAGGTAAGAGGATGGATACAAAAACTATGGGAAAACCTTTCACCAATAAAAATAAATATCCTAGCCAATGATGGACCACTCGACCAGCTACTTTAGTATTTTAGCTTTTGAGTGAACTTTTAGATCAAATCTACCAAACTGACAATGTTTTGGTTCACATAGCAAAGAAATCTTTCAGCCCATGTATGAAGCTGAATTAAAAGGGACAGAGGGTCATTGAAAGGAGAGTGTGCACCCTCAGCAAGTTTGCTGATGATACAAAGCTGGGAGAAGCGCCTGACTCGCCAGAAGGCTGTGCTGCCATTCAGCGTGACCTGGACAGGCTGGAGAGTTGGGCGGCGAGGAACCTGATGAAGTTCAATAAGGGCAACTGTAGGGTCCTGCACCTGGGGACAAAAAACCCCATGCACCAGTACAGGTTGGGGGCTGACCTGCTGGAGAGCAGCTCTGTGGAGAAGGACCAGGGAGTTCTGGTGGACAACAGGCTCACCATGAGCCAGCAGTGTGCCCTTGCGGCCAGGAAGGCCAATGGCGTCCTGGGGTGCATTAAGAACAATGTGACCAGCAGGTGGAGGGAGGTGATCCTCCCCCTCTACTCTGCCCTGGTGAGGCTGGAGTACTGTGTCCAGGTCTGGGCTCCTCAGTTCAAGGGAGACAGGGAACTACTGGAGAGAGTCCAGAGAAGGGCAGTGAATATGATGAGAGGACTGGAGCATGTCTCTTATGAGGAAAGGCTGAGAGACCTGAGTTTGTTTAGCCTGGAGAAGAGAAGATTGAGAGGGGATCTTATCAATGCTTATAAATATCTGAAGGGCCACTGTCAAGAGGGTGGGGTCAGACTCTTTCAGTGGTGCCCAGGACAAGGGGTAACAGGTACAAACTGGAACACAGGAAGTGTCACCTGAAAGTGAGGAAGAACTTCTTTACTGTGAGGGTGACAGAGCACTGGAACAGGCTGCCTAGAAAGGTTGTGGAGTCTCCTTCTCTGGAGATATTCAAAACCCACCTGGATGCATTCCTATGGAACCTGCTCTAAGTGAACTTGCTTTAGCAGGGGGGTTGGACTAGCTGATCTACAGAAGGCCCTTCCAACTCCTATCATTCCATGATTCTGTGAAAATATATATTCAAGAAGCCTAAGTAACATTCTTCTCACTAATTGCTGTTCAGGTGACAAGACAGGTCTAGTTTTAATGCTGAAAACTGTCAGTTTGTAACATATTAGACATAAAATATGATTGAAATAACAACCTAACAAAGCCTACTTTATTCCTCTGACAATTAGAAAACTTCCCATTTGCAGTCTGAATTTATATGTGCCCAATCTTTGCCTATTTGCTCTTGTGATAACCTTGTTCTATAGTTTACATAGCTTTATCTGTTATTTACCTCTGTGGGTAAATTATTTGTGGAAAACAGTCATGTGCCCTCTATATTTATATTTTACATCTGAATTTTTGTAACATCATTAAAGTTAACTAATAATCATCAGTCAGTACTTAGAAAATCTTCTTGAAAAGCCATATATAAATATTGAATATAATTTGTTAGCAATAGCCATTACTGTACCTTCCTTACCATTTTTCTTCTGAAGCAAATCGAAGAGCAGAAATCTTAAGAAATTATGTTCTCACATGTCTAAGCTGTAAACCAAAAATCTCCATCTTGGACTGTTGTGCAAAACCTAGTTGGATGGTATAGTATCAGTAACTTTTGCAAACAATTGTAATCATTGTGGAATTTATGTTAGTGCTTTGCCTTGGAGTGATAGGCAAAGACTAAATATTCAGGGTTTTTTTTACAGATATAAGCAAAGGGGAAATAAAAAAAATGTAGGTCATCAAGCATTTATGCAGGAAACTCAGTCATCATGAGCAGGCCTATTTTCATCTCTGTTTGACCAGAGTTTCTTTTTGCTACTCTCGCACTGCTCTGTGCCAAACAGTGAATGTCTGTTGAAAGCATGCATGTTAGCCCTTTCATAAGTGCTTCATCATATATAGAATCATAGAATCATGGAATGGTAGGGGTTGGAAGGGACCTCTAGAGATCATCTAGTCCAACCCCCCTGCTAAAGCAGGTTAGCCTACAGCAGGTTGCACAGGAATGCGTCCAGGCGGGTTTTGAATATCTCCAGAGAAGGAGACTCCACCACCTCCCTGGGCA
>VZSC01012371.1:71583-95078 GCA_013398225.1 Steatornis caripensis | reverse complement strand
CGTGGATGCATCCCATCGGGACCCATCGATTTGTGCGTGTTCAGTTTGCCTAGCTGCTCTCTAACCCAATCCTCATTGACCAAGGGCAAGTCTTCATTTGTCCGTGCTTCCTCTCTTATCTCCAGAGTCTGGGAGTCCTGAGGGCCAGTCCTAGCAGTGAACACTGAAGCAAAGAAGGTATTCAATAACTCTGCCTTCTCCGTGTCCAGCGTCACCAGGTCACCCGCCTCGTTCAGCAGCGGGCCCACATTTTCCCTAGTCTTCCTTTTGCTCCCAATGTACCTATAGAAGCCTTTCTTGTTGTCTTTAACCTCCCTTGCCTCAGTTAATACTTCAGTTCCAAGTTAATTGCAATTTTCTTGTTGTTCAAAATTAAAACTTTATGTAAAACTGTTATGCATTAAAATTGTGAAGAAATTAAGAAGCTTTTATGCTGAAATAGTAAAATGCAAAAAGTCAGGTCAGGTTCCCAAAATTGAAAGCCAGAGCTCATTGGATTATTGGTCAAGAACAGGTCTCAATGTCTTCTCTCTTATTCAAATATATTACCTTGCAGCAAAATAAACGCAATACAAGGATTAATTAACCATATTTACTAACATGGAAACAGCACTTCTTGCCTTTAAACAGCTTTGCAAACATTAACTAATCTCCAAAACTGCTGGGGAGACAAGAAACCATTGTATCCCTGAGGATCGGAGTTAAAACAGTTAGATGACTGAAAAAGATTATTAAATTCTTAATAGGAACTATAGCCAATACAGATCTATTTAAATTTAAAATACAGTAAAGTGAACTTTAAACAGTTAATGTACATAACAGGTCATGTCAGTCTTGTAAACTTACAGTGTAAACATTTATGTCAACACTTGAAACAAGTCCTACGCATTGGAATAACACTAAAATAAATTTATTTATACTTTCGTTTCCGGTGTAACTAAACTTCTAAAAGACTGCTTCACGTTGGTACTGAACAAATGTTCAATTGCCTTAGGCAAACTATTTTTGAAATTAATTTTTTGATAGAATCACAATGTGATTTTGCTTTCTTAGTGTCACAGATATGAATAGTACAGGAACAGCATGAAAACACATTCATGTAAGAGCACAAGAACTGTGCTATAAGAGAAAAGTTTAATTTTGGTTTTGTGTCTAACACAATGGCTGTTATGGGAAAAACAAAAAATGCATGAGCAAAGTGGTCCTTCATTTCAGGCGACATCTCAGCTAACAAACTTAAACTTTAGGTACATCTGCAACTGGAGATTGTACCTGGACTGCTTTATTTTATAGTTTCTGAATGACCTATCCTCCACTAATTTGTCTAATCTCTTGCTTTGAATTCATTTATAATTTTTCCTTCTAAGATTTCCCATGGCAATGCTTTCCATATGCAAGTTAAGTGTTATGTGGAGAAGTATCTCCTGTCTGAAGATTTTGGAGGCATCCAGTTAAATTACTGTATGTGACAACTCTGTTCCCTATTCACTTTCCCTACAGAATTCATTGAAGTCTGCTGCATCTCCCTGTTACATCTTTAACGCAGCTCTGGCTTGAAGTGTAGTCAGACATAACACTTCACAGGAGCACAGAAGACACAATTTTAAGTCCTAGATCATTCATAATTTAATTCCAGTAATGTTTACCATTGCCTTGGGAGTCTTTTTAGTCTTTCCCAGAAGAGCAGACTACATTAGTTGCTCAAAGAAGAGAGATCTGATCTGCATAATGCCATGCATTAATATGAAAGGTTTTGCAGTTCGTTGGAAAGGTACTATTATCATAAAAGCTGGAGGCTTTTTTGTTTTGCTACTGGACTATTAGCCAGATTGCAGCTTTAGTGGTCAATGTTTCCTTCTTGTGCATGCAACTGAGACGTACTTCTCATCTTGTCCATCCTATTCTGTTTGCCCAACCAAATGTCTAGAACATTTCTGTAGACAATAATTTTATAAAACTTCAATTTTATAACACAAAGAAAAATATGAAACAAACCTGAATCTTTTTGATTCATGTCTATCTTCATGCAGCAATGATGAGAATGAACAAACCAACAACAAAATCACTGGTTTTCCATCAGTGGAACAAATGAGTTTTTAGTTCCTTTCTCATTTAATCTACACCTTAGTTTTATAGGTCTATGTGAAATTTGCCTAGTTTAAGAATGCTAACTTTGGGGTCAGACCAGGCAGGAGATTCCTTTTGGGAGTTGTTTTTGGGAGAAAAGTCAGAAAAGAATAACATGATATTGTGGATCCATTTCTAGTTCCCAGAAAGCCACTTCTGTGTGGACAGGAAGTTGGTCATATGAAAATCAAAAATTCAATTTCCAAATGGAAATTAAAATTTGTTGGTGAGGAGTAAACCACATTAAAAATTTAAAGAAAATTAATAAATGAAAGGAAAAGTCACTCATTAGACAAATCAGTGCAGGAGTAGAGGGGAAAAAGAATTATTCAGCATAATCATACCAGGTAAACAAAATTTTATGACTAATTCTCCCCATGAAATTAACAGTGCTGTGGAAGTCTGGAAAAAAATATTTATCATGGCTTACCAGCTCTATTGGCTTTTTTGTTCTTTTCTGCTTTCACAAAAGGTATGAAAGTAATTTAGTTTAAAACGTTTATATTATCTGATAGTGTTATATAAAGAGGTATATTGGTAATGCTGAAGGAAAACTCATGCTAAGAAGTTATTTTTTCCTTGGTTCTTAGATTCACATAAACTAAGAAGATGATCATGGAGTAAAAACATTTCCTGTTTGTTGACTCACGGTGTTAATACTTTTCAACATTATTTTCTGGTCAGGTATTATGATAATCATAAAAAGTTGCTTGAGAAATTAATTCCCGTATCTACTAGCAAGAATATTGAAAAACCAAACATACAAAGGCAAATAGTGAAATTTTCCTGTGAACCAATTCATTTACTTGTGGATGTGATTAAGCTCATGAAAATGTGTTTGCCAATGGCACATAAAGCATTGAAGCATTGCTCTGAGAAAGGCATTTTGTCCTGACAGCATGACTAACTGGTGACAGTGGTTTCACTTGTAGTTATCAGTGGTCTGGCAATGAACTGGTGATTTTTTAAGTTAAATCTTTAGAGGTCAGTTACATTTACAACTGGCTTAAACGCTACATTTGCATGTTGAGATCAAATTTGGCTTTAAAATGATACTTCATTCCTAGACACAGGTATACTGGGCACCACAAGTAGTGCTTAGTAACAATGTGCTGATGTACATAGCTAAACTTAAAAGAAGCAGCAGAAAGGTTAAAGCAAATTAAGTATTTTTCAGCTATGACAGCTACAACTGAATTCGATCCACAGTAGTGTGTGGTGAATGGATTACAGCTAAGTAAGGAGCCAAGGCTTCGGGTCATAGAAAGCTCTGACTCCCTGTTTCCTTCTCATCCTCCTATTAAAGTAGACAATTCTGCCTCCTGTTTGCAAAATTAAACACTGTCCTTCTATCCTTACCCATTAGACAAGTGCTTTCTCTGGCAGAGCCTCTAATAAGAATTGCATGTTAAATTTCAGTTCCTTTTCCCATATATTTAACAGTACTCTAAAAGAGTGGAATACAAAAAAACTACTTTTTGAAAAAAATATGAAAGTTTAAATAAGCTGAACTGCTAAAGTTAGAGAAGCTCCCACTGAAACAGCCAAAGCCCTCTAAATACCATTTACACTGCAGCAGGGATGGACTGGATGACCTGCTAAGCTCCTTCTAACCTTTTTGTTATTCCCTGATGTACCAGGAAGCAATTTGCTGTTCACAAGTGTTAGATTTGTAACCCCCTGGCACCACACCACAATATTGGGCGCCATCTCCTGGCAATTTTCAAGCTAGATACCCAGACAGATGGGCACGCACTGGTGTTTTGTACCGGGATGGGCAAGAGTAGCCTGTTTGATCCGTCACTACTGGAAGAATGCTGGCTGGAACAGTGACAACACATCCCATCCCATGCAGCTTGCCCTGTCCAACAATCAACAGTTTTTTCTTAGTCATTCAAAATCAGAAATAAACTCGATAGCTAATGTTTTACATTTTAAAAATTACGTAGATCAGGACCAGCAATGTTTTGAGTTATCAGTGGATTAAAATCGTCTCAAATGCACACAATAATTCGATGCAGTTAATAGTTTTTTCCACTTACTCATTAAATCCCCCAGAATTCCAATCTCTACTCATCCATGCAGAGCAAGCACTTTTGCAAACAGAGGAGATAGCTTTGCAAGTCCAGTCATGGAAACAGATCTGTCAACTTTGCACGCCTATATCTCAGAAACTCTCCAGACCATATTTGAAACACTTGCATAAAACCTACATTTTCCAATTACAAAAGAGTAGGAAGCCAGCATTCCTGTTCCTCAGTGTGTGTTCTCCCAGTATGCACATATCCTTGTTTTCATATTCAAAATATTGTGTTTCTAAAAAAGGTCAAAGCTCATGACAAAAAAAAAAACCCTCCTAAACTGCCAAAAAACCAAAACCAACAGCTGCCTTTTCATGGATATGTTTGTTGCTATGGCACAGAGCAATAGAATAAAGCTGATTCCTTAAAGGTGGAAGTCTTTGAAAGTTTTGAAGCTGGCAGGTCTATTTTAACCCACTGCATAATCCTCTGGTATGAAAAATTTTGATACTGTGCCAGCACCTTTGGTATATGACAATAACAAAATATTGTTATGTGAAATGCCATGGTGGTTTAAGTTCTCCCACATTTTTAATTTTTTCTGCAGCAAATAAGTTTGTTTCTCAGCTGGAAAATGTCCTTGTAATATAAATAATTCTTTCTTTATTTGGTTTCATTTGAGATGGTTTACTGGTTCAGTGCTTCTTCCAGTGGTCAGCCTGGTCAATGCATGCCAAGAACTAACAAAACCTTCCATCTTTGGACCAAGTTAATATCCTTACACAGTTGCCGTGTGTCTGTCTGTACAAAACAAAGTGCATCCATTAATTTACTTTCTTTTAAGTATTAGAAAATAATTAGCTCATTGAACAGGCTTTGTTCAAGAATCTGTAAGGGTGGTTATGTAGTGTTTTCCTTGGCCATGCTACAAAATCTCATTCAATTAAAATTCTGGTCCCTAATGGTTTGCCTCTTATCAGAGTCATGCCAGGAATTTGAGTGTGCTCAAAGGTCTCTTTGTATCTCTATTTACACTGTCTCTCAAGGCCCTAATTTATACATTTTGTTTTGCCTTTTTTAATAAATGTTGTGTTCGGAAATTCTGGGGTAGATGAATAACCAGATTTCACCCAGATGTTTGTTCTCAATCATACACTTCAAAGCACAGTACGGGAGCTACAGTCGCTAAGAAGCAGACTCATGTCTGCAGTAGTTCCTCTAAAGCAGGTCTTCAAAGTCCACCCCAGAAATCTACAAAGTTCTTCTGGAGCAGGGTGTCCCTACCAACCATAATATTATTCCAAATTTCATTTTAAATACCTAATGTTATCTTTTCTTCAACTTTATGTCTTACTGTTGACTCTCAGAGATCTCTGCTAAAAGAAAAAGCAAAATATTTACACATAGTAAGATTCATGTATGGATCTTTGTTGCATATCATTGCAACCAATTACACTCTACAAAAGACTCTGAAAGCTTCAGAGTATCTATCACCACAGACAGTTTCAAGTGCTCTCCATGGACTAGGAAGAATTCCTGAATCAAAAGGACCAGATCTGCTCCCAAAGAACATTGAGACTAGCACCTAAGTAACAACAAAATGAAACCAACTCTGACCTTGACATGCTGTTCTCTCTCTCCAGGTCTATCACTTATGAACGTCCTTGATTTCTGTCTCCTTAGGATGTACTAGATAATAAGAGGCTGATCTTTGGAATAATTTTGCGAGAGGTAAAAGAGTAAATGCAGATAAAAGCTATATTTTTACTGTTCATTAACTTATCAAGAACATTTCCCTGAAGTTCTTAAAGAGAATACATTAACAAATAATTCTCTATGAATTGATTGCATTCTTTAATGTCTTACATCACAACTGCCCAGTCCTGTCTCCCAGCAAGGGGTTTCATCAAAGACAGATTTGGGAGGAAAAGCAGAGTCTGCTGTTGTGCATGTGAAGTCTGAAATAGGAAAGAGAAATCAGGGACAGAATACTAATTTAGTATGGACCTTTTAAGGTAAGTTAAAGAAAAAATGCAATTATCTTTATCCAGAAAAATACACACTTTCAGTTTTTTACAAATATTTGTAAGGACAAGTTACAATTGGCTAAAACATAGCAACTCAGCCTGTAACTCAAGACCTGCAAATACAGTTTTGCAAAATGAGCTGCATTTGCTGGTTAGTCAGATGGCCCAACCCCATTGTGACTCAATTTATAGCACTAGTTTCAACATCTACAAGTACATTCCTACTCACAAATTGGCAATGCAGAAAGGTGATTGTATAAATAGATATATAGATATATTTTTACAAGCAAAGTTTTCTCTTCAGGACTGAATTTAACCTATTCATAATACATAGAAATTTAGAGAAAGTGAGATAAAGTAATGCAGAAACATATTAGTTTTGATATGCTAGTTATGTAGTAATTTAAGTTATCTGAAAGATTACTTTGCATGTAAACTTAAAATGTTACTCCTGAATCTCAAAACTGTTCTCAGGTTTAAAATCTATCATGTTTTCCAATTTAGGAAAGCTTCTAATTGCGTGAATTGGAGCAGATTTCTTCAGCAAGGCTACTAATTAATGCAAAATTGTTGCTGAGAGTGAGATTCAGAGCTTCATAAAAGCAAAGCTGAATTTAAAGGAGTTTATTGGGTGTTCTCCTACAGAGCTGTGCACTGTCCCTGGAACAGAAAGTCACATCACAGAAAAATGCCAAGAGTTCATAAAGTAACATGAGGGTGCCAATTTTTCTTTGGCCTGTTTGTTTCTTTTATATCCATAGTAAGATCCTCAAACAAGCCTGCACAGTAGCCATTTGCCAGTGTAGATAGATCTAATGCAGAGGTAGGGTGGTAATCAGCACCTTAGATTGTCCTGAAACCAGGAAGTTGAAAGCACAGTCCAAAAAACTAGTAGAATTCTTGAATATTTTTGTCCTTTTACCTACTATTACGCCGAACAATTTCTTCCTCTCACATTTTAAATTTTTAAAGATTTACAAATAAGTACATTTTGTGATGAAATCAGTCTTTTATTCAAAGTCCCATAATATTGCTGTCTTTTCCACTTGATGGTATAAGGGGTTGATAGGGCTCTTGTCCCTTTAAAGCCAGGATTTTGTCATCACAGAAAGCCATAGTTTAAGACAATACATGCAACATCAATATAGTGACTCTAAAGAACAAAATTAAGCAGGTGAATACATGCTCACAAGATTAAGTCGTGATCATTTTTACTAAGGGGTCAAAAATCCATTAGGAATTTGGTATTGATACAAATTTCTTCATGTGTATGTTTAAATCTAATTTTTTCTCTGCATGAATAGTTTTACTACACATTTATAACCCTGGAAATGGTGCTTATTTCTCTAAACGTCTTGAACCACAGCTGCACATTGTCATTAAAGAAAAGTTGTAAGGAATATTGCATATGTTAATCTTATTATAAACTTGTTCAACCAAAAATAATTTTGTGCTACGCCTATAAAAACTTTCTTCAATTCAATATGCTGTTACACTGTTTCCTGTAAAATCATCTTCATTTTTCTTCCTCAGGTTTCATAGAGCTCTCGCTGAATATTGATCTTAGATGTTGTCCCTAATTAACCGACTCTGTACCCGAGTGGCTCCACCCACAGAGAAGTAGCTGCATAAGCAAATAGTTCCAAGCTCGGCAATGAATAGGGTAAATAGCTTTGCCTTATAGGAAGCACAGCACTTTCTACCATGGTATTTGCCATTCGTTGTTCCTTTTCGCCACTTCTAAAAATTACTTCTGGTGTAGTTGCATGGAATTTTCAGTCTAATTTTCTTTTTCCATCAGACTGCTTACAGGTTCTGAACTGGAAGAGCAGCAGTAACCCAGATGAACAGTACTAGTTGCAGTCTAGAAGTTAAGCATCTTGCTGAATGAGGATAGCTGAGTACTCCCACTGAGAAAGCAACACAGCTCCTGGAGTAAACCCTGAGGCTGGCAGTGAAAACCAGCTGGAAGACTGCATTTGCTGTTTATGTCAGGGAGACTCCTGGTCTCCAGAATACCCACACTGCTGAGCTTTTTCAGATTTAACAGACCCAGCAGCCTCAGTGACCCTACTTGTATAACCTAACCCTCAGTAGTGACTCAATCTGAATAACAGGAACGTAAAGAAAGGAGAATGAGAGTAACAGTGGTAAAATCCTGTTCCCTTGGAAATGACAGGTTGCATTCTCAGCGACTTCCATGGGGCCATGCGCGCTTTTTTTTCTTCTTTTTTTTTGTGATTAGCAGAACACAACAAACATTGTAAACTAGCAATAAAAGATGTAACTTTATATTACGTTATTTTGTACATTTTAGATGCACTGTTTCTAGCAGCTATGCAAAGAACTGCTTAAACAGGCTCCTACGTGCAGACACCTTTATAAAGCATATTTAGGTAGATTCTACAATCCTAAATTGTTAGCCAGTCACTTGATTAGCTTCATCTACCACTTGATTACCTGGTCCTTAGGAATTATGTTTTGTAAGAGTTTTTCACTATGCAAGTTCCTTTATTTTTCTTGAAGAGCAGCTGACATTCTTATTCTAGAGCTTAGTCTTTAAAACTGGTCCTTAAAATTGCTTTTAAGGGGCTTACAACAGCAACAAATATAGTCACTACTTTGTGTATTGTCGATTTGTAATTTGGTAGAGACAAATGCTTATTTTTGCAACAAAGTGGCTCTTGGAAGTATGGGCTTCTCCACATAATAAAAAGAACCAAGTCAAGAAATCAATACATGATTCATACTAATAAAGATCTATTTAATATGATACTGAATTGCTGTCAGAGTATAACGCAGTTATGATGTAAAATGCTAAAGATTGTAAATATAATCTATATTTGCTTGTTTACAAGAAACTCTTGCTTGTTTATAATTACTGTTTCTTCTATAAGAAACAGTCAGAAATGAGTGTGTAGCTGTTATGTTATCAAATCATCCAAACTTGCGAGTAATACTTAAAAAAATTGAGTTAATGTATTTCAAATTTTGCTTAGTATATGCATATTTTTGCTTCCCTACAAAACAATTATTTTAAATTTAGGCACCTTCCAGTAAGACTAGAAATTTTGTAATCACTTATGATTACATACTGAGCCTACATATTTTTGTAGCAATCCAGAGATGGAAGCATAAACAGTTTTTGACTCTTGCACAGAAATGGGACATTTCATGGTAATGAAAAATGAACAGTAGAAGATTATACTGGCAGTCTTTCCGATGGAAATAATTGATACAATGGCATGGCCCTCCTGATATATAGCCTGAAGAGATTGTGGAAGGACATTGAAAGAAAGGAAAGGGGCAAACAATAGAGACAAGTAACTAGCCAAAGACATTACAAGACCATAACCATGCACTATTAAAAAATAAAAAGGAAAAAAACCTAATAGCTTATAAAGTGTCAGAAAGGCCTATGCTCCAGTAAAACCTCTTCAGAGTTAAAATAATACAACATTAATTTCATGTAAGCATATATATGCAATTCTAACCACTGTACTATAAGAACAGCTGTTTAAAATATGCTGCTTTTGCTCTAACTCAACTTTGCAAATCTTGCAAGCACTAAGATCCTCTCAAATACATTGTGCTAGGTTAGGGAAGAGCAGTTGACCAGTACTTCTTCCTCATGAACTTCACAGGACTCAACACAGACAAGAGAGAATGTGTGTAATTGCAAACTATTTAAGTATTCCACACAGATCTATTTTAAGCATTCATATTTCAATCAAAGGTTCAGAAGGAAGCTGCAGTATAAACACACTCCATTCAAACAGATTTGCATATTGGTGTCAGTAATTTGAATCAAGCCAATTAGACCACGTAGTTATCTATGGAAAACATATGGCAGACTGATAGAAACCCACTTTTATGTTTAAAATCTACAGTATTTCATTTGCATAGCAAAAAGCAGCTGAAGGAGATTCTTCAAGGACTAGACAAACTGATGCAAGGAGAACTCCTTGGGCTGGTTCCTCAGCTGGTATAAATCACGTTGAATACACTGGTGAATTGAAACAGAACTGCTCAATCTAAAAGCAAACACGTGCTCATACAGACAACGAATCAAGCACTGATTTCTCAGTTCCTTATCTGTAAAATGAGGTTATCCCATTTTCGCACCTATTCTTATTTCAATTAGAGCAAAAGCTCTTCAGAAAGGGCATTTTCTATTACTTTGTGTTGTTGAAAAAAAAAATAGTGCAAGAGAGACATCATCTTGTTTGAACTACTGCCCTAACACTGCCCCTAATAATGGCAATGATACCTCAACCTTTTTATTGTTAAGTTTTCCCTTTCATGATGGCCTAAAAGCTTTTCTTAGCTCATGTTTATCTGCAGCAATAAATCATGATTGCATTGCATCCCTGCCTCATTGGGGTGCAAATAACAAAACAAGACAAATTAAAATGTAAAGCAATTGCTGAGGAAAGAAATCAAAGATAGCTAAATGAATTTCAGTGGGAAAGACAACATTGCTTCTAAACATCATCTTCTACTGTTGCTGCTTCCCATATTAAAAAGAAAAAAAAAAATCAAAAATCGACTCCTTTGAGCAGTCAGTGGTTTAGCTATAAAAATACCTCTTCTGCACAACATGACTAATCATCTCACCAGTGTCATGTTGAGATGATCACACCTATACGTTGTTCTGGCAATATCTGTATGCTAAGCATTTAAACTCTTCTTAATAATATGTTCATAGCTCCTTGACTGCTCTTTTATTGCACGAAGCACTCACATGATTTGTTGGTGACATCATTTACAAACAATGATATTTTTATCTGGAATTAATATCAATTAAAAAAAAAGAATGAATCCACTATCATCTATTTGAAATTCGGGCTTAGCACTGTATAAAGTGACAATATATGCTAGTTTCTTCCTCCTGCTACACATTCTTCAGCAAGTCAGTCACATTTTTCACCGAATAAGTCAATTCACTGCAGATAAATTATTCCACAACTACTGAATCATGAAACGTCAGGGGACATGACCATGGGTCAGGACAACACAGTAATTTTTTTTTCATATCCCCCCCTCCATATTTATATTAAAAAAAGGAAGATCCTGGTATCAAAATCATCCACATCTAGACAGTAGTTAGAGTTCAAGGAGAAAACAAAATGTTGTCTTTTTTTCATTGGTGTTCTATTATCAAATACTGAAGTAAGGAACTCTGCTAAATATTGTCCTGTCTGTGAACCCTGAAAGAGCTTCAGTCCCTTGTGAAGATTTTACTGTTTCTATGAATTATATTCAATAGTATAGGTTAGTAATAAGATTAAGGTTTGCAAGTATTAAAACTTTTCAGTTAAATAAAAATTTTACCACCTGAATGAAGTTAATTAAGAATCACACAAACCTCTGCTGGTATCCCAGAAAAGAATGTCTCCTTCTGAATATCAAAATCAAGTACTTTCAAAGACTAACTGATTTCTTTTTTCACAGAATAATTCAGGTTGGAAAAGACTCTTAAGATCATAGACTCCAACTGTAAACCTAACACTTCAAAGTCCACCACTAAACCATGTTCCTAAGGGCCACATCTACACATCTTTTAAATACCTTCAGGGATGGTGACTCAACCACTTCTCTGGGCAGCCTGTTCCAGGGTTTGATAACCCTTTCAGTCAAGAAATTTTTCCTAATATCCAGTCTAACCGCCCCCCCCCTCCCTGGTGCAACTTGAGGTTGTTTCCTCTCTGTGGCAGATCCACTCAACTCCTTACCCAACTAGCAGTTTCTCCAGGAGAATGCTGTGGTAAATGGTGCCAAATGCTTTTCTAAAGTCTAGGTATACAATGTCCACAGCCTTTCCCTCATCCACTAAGTGAGTCATCTTGTCATAGCAGGAGATCAGGTTAGTCAAGCAGGACCAGCCTTATGCTGATTGGGCCTGATCACCTGGTTGCCCTGTACATGCCATGTGATGGCACTCAAGATGATGAACTCCGTAACTTTCCTGGGCACTGAGGTCAGTCTGACAGGCCTGTAGTTCCCTGGATTGTTCTTTTGGCCCTTGTTGTAGATAAGTGTCACATTTGCTAACTTCCAGTCAACTGGGACCTCCCTGGTTAGCCAGGACTGCTGATAAATGATTGGAAGTGTCTTGGTGAGATCTCCTGTCAGTTCCCCCAATACCCTTAGGTGGATTCCTTCCAGCCCCATAGATTTCTGTGGGTCTAAGTGGTGTAGCAGGTCACTTTCCACTTGGATTATAGGAGGTTAATTCGTCTCCCTGTTCCTCTTGTCCAGGTCAGGGGGCTGGGTTCCTGGTCTTACTACTAGAGACTGAGGCAAAGAAGGTATTAAGTACCTCAGCTGTTTCCTCATCCTTTGTCACTATGTTTCCCCTCATATCCAATAAAGGATGAGCATTCTCCTTAGCCATTCTTTTGTTGCTAAACATCACCAATCTTTTCTTAGCTAAACATCACCAGCTAATGGTTTTAGGACATATACAAAATGCCCAACATTCATGATGCAACAAGATTAGACAGACCTAAGTAGAATGCAGAAATTTCCTGTCCCCCTGTCATGGGGACAAACATCAGGAAACTTCCTGAAAACATTTTATTTCTAACAACGTAAACAGGCATGTGCATAAATTCCCCTAAAACACCTAGCTCTGGGTGAATGTGAAAAAAAACCCAACCAGTGAATATATGTTGAGTATGGTATAGAGATGGCTGAAAGACACTGATTACTGATGTCTTAATGAATTTTTTTACGCATCTGAGCCTTTGGAACTCACAAAACCCATATATTCACCCTCTTGATGTTTTATTTTGCAATTGGCAAGGGATGACAACAACAATGAAACAGCTGTGGCCCAAGTTAATGAATATTAATTTTCCAACACAATCACTTGTGAATATACATCCATGCTTTTTGTTATATTGCTTTATGTACTATTATAAGATACGTTTGAGTAAGGCAATGACTAATACAGTATATGAAGACAGGATGGGAAGTATCTTTTAAAACTCAAACTATGAGATACAGGAAAAGACACAGCAAGAAATTCAAAGAAAAAACCGCTAGGGAACCACTATCATGCTTAACCTGCTAATTATCTACAACACATGCAGATACTAATGTCATTTCAAGGGTAGCAGAGCTGTTCATCATTCATCAACTCTACTGCTCCAACAGCCTGCTTTCCTGACACAAGGTAATGTAGCATAACCAAATATGACAGTTCTCAACACTGTATTTTAGCAAAGAACAGCATGAAAAAGCATCTGAAAGGCACTTCTAATCTGAAGAACTCTGGGATTTCAAACAGTGAAATGTTCACATGGCATTTTTGGAGAATGCATATGTATACAGGCACATGTGAGAAGAACCAGCTCCAAACCATGTGCTGGACTTCAAAAATTTGCAGTTAAATTTATCTTTAGTACATACCTACCACCTCTACCTACCTCAGATTTAAAGCAATGTATTTACAGACAGAAAATTTAGATAACTAAAGGAAATCTGATTGTGAATTTCGACTTTGACTTAAAGGAAACAATATAAGTATATATATAAGTTATTTCTAATAGATGATGTACATATAACTTCTATTGAAAATAGAATACATTTTAAAAATTAATGTTTATGCTATATATAGCTAAGAAAGTTGTAGAAACTTTTTTCATTGCTTAGCTTAGTCAAACATTATCCCACAACCATTTTTGAATTTGGCCAAATCCCTAAAGATTCCAGTAATTTACAAGTAATTCCTGTTTATTTTTAACTCAAATAACTGTAACTGCCCTGTCCTTCAAACATTTAATTAGACAATCCTAACTGAGGGGTAATTCTTACATAAGAAATATAATTAACTGCAAGTCAACATTGAATTTGTATGACTTTTACTGTTTGCTTGCTTTCATGTAGTCCCTTATAATACTCTCTGCTCTCTGACTAAAGCGGTTACAGGGAAAGATTTGGTTATAATGCACTAGCATGAATAAAATTAGAAACATCTGGTGAAAAGACACCTGACTGAACATGTGTGGTAAGCAGTGAAGTCTTTCCTGAGGAAGCCACTCTGTGGAGAGGGGTGATCTCCACACTGTATTCCCTATGAGTGTGCACCGATGGAGCCAAACTGTTTTAAAATATTCGTGGTGACTGTTTAATAGCATTAGGGCTTCGCTGAATAAAAAATACTCTAATAAGGTGGTCAACTGTCAAATAATCAAATATAACTAACATAATGCTGTTTGGGTAAAGAGTTTCCATTTCCTTTCTTTGATCTCCCATTGTTTCTTCTTGCATTTATCCCTTGAAGACAGCGGATGTAACAAAAAGACATTCAGCAGTGATCAAAGAAGCAATGTCGGCCTATATTCTATTTCAGTGAGGAGGTTATGATTATAAAAAAAAGGGAAAATATCAGGTCTCTCCACCAATAAGTTCTTGTCATACTTCTGTTTCTTTAACCTCTTTTTTTTTCTGGATTTTTTTTATATTATTATCCATTCCCCATTAAGTTGCATTGTTTCCCAGAAATGTTTATGAGACTCCCCTCAACAAATTATTGAACTTCCTTAGCCTGCTGTTTCACCTCTTTTCCAGTTTATTAATAAAAATTTTAATTAGCACTAAAAGCATTTCCAGATCATTTGATACCTACTTTCCTGAGCCTGCATGGAAGACATTTTATGTCATGTTGGGACTATCTCCTGGAAAAAAATATTTCTGCCTTGGTAATAACAACATCAATAGTTGGAGGTCTACATCTAGTAGGAGCAGACAGCCACAGCATATGTTCACTTTGATCATCACTGCTTTGACCCTATTGTGCTGTATCTCATTAACTTACAAGGCAGTATCATTTAGCATATGGTACATTAGGGCTTGCAGCAGAGAGAGTATGCAGGAATATTTCCCCTTTTTACAGCAGTACATTTGTAATATCCTGAAGGCACAGCAATGAATCACTTTCTATTGCAACAGCAGCATAACACGGACCTGTAATCAATGCACACAATGGACTTGAACATAGAGTTTTTTGTCTGAAGTCAGCTGCAACAGTTACAGATGGGCTGGAAGTTTGTGTGCAGTGATGCAACCTTTCAGGATATAGGATGGACATTGGGCAGTGTTACAGGGGTAATACAGATCTCGTATTTTCTATCTAATTTTCTTTCTATTGATGATAATAGCAATTAAGAAAAAAAAATCCCCTGAAACAAACCCCACCACCCCCGCCCCAACTACTCCCCTACTCAGCTCCAAAAATAACACATGCAGTGAATACAGGCATTTGTTCATTAGCTTCCTTTTCATCCAGTGCAATCTTCTCTCTTTGATATTGTAATGTGGATGAATTTGTCATCGCGAACATGGTTTTTAAAAACAGAAGAAATAGTAAAAGATGTCCTAGCAGTTATCCTGTTTTAAATAGAGTGATTATCAGCAAGTCTCTGATGCCTTTCCACCATTTTATATTTTGACAGAAGATCCTCTAGGTGCAGGAAGGTAATTAATTTCCAAGATCTATCAGTCCTCAGGTTCTTGCCAAAATTTCCATAGATACAATACATTATGATGCTGGTTTTTATGTCATTAGTCTGTTCCACAAGTAACTGTACTGAGAGCACAAACTTATTTCACATAGGCCATCAATCACTCCTTTAGAGAGTGAAGTCTTATGGGTACTGCTTTACTGGTTTGGTCTGTAAGTAACGATTTAAGGAAAAAGTTTTGGAATATCATAACTAGCTTTCTGGGCCGGTCAGACTTCCACTCAAAACAAGCAGAAAATATTTCCTATGAAAAAGCATTGATCAAGAATTCAGAAGAGCTAGATTTCTCATGTCTGTCAGTTAGCCACACAGTGATTTTTATCTTATCCATTATGAAGAACAGTCATTCACACAGTTCTATCAGTAACAGCATTACAGGATTTAAATAAACCAACCCTGACTCTACCAGAGGGTGCTGGCAGCAGAAAGTTGTTTTCTAGACATTAGATATATTGGGATTGGTATCAGTAAAGACATATCCCCAACATTCTGTTTAAGTCTTATGGGATGGTCATCCATATGCCAAAGCATCAGCTGGTATAAGCTGATGTAGCACAACAGATTTAAGAAAAAAATATTTAAAAATTCCAATTTGCAGCAGCAGAAGCTCCAACAACATTTTGGAGCAGTGCATTTCTGTCTTGCTGTAAATCTTATGTTTCTAGAATTATGAAGGTCATTGATAGGACTGAACAGTATATAAATCCACGCAACCAGATGCGATGTAGCTGAAGGTCCTGAGGCAGCTGAATTTGATAGGGCATGGTGCTCAGGGACTTTCCTGATGACTGGAGAAAGGTACATAACCCATCTCCAAGAAAAGCAAGGAGGAGGTTCTGGGGAACCTAACTCTGGGAAAATTATAGAGCAAGTCTTCCTTAAAGACATTTCTAGTCACAGTAAAAGAAACAAGAAAAGTGACAGGGAAAAGTCAAAGTCCAGCTGGTGGCCAGTTGCTAGTGGCACCTCTTAGGGATTGAAACTTCATCACTGGGCCCAATATTTATCAAGGTTTTTATTAACAACCTGGATGGTGAGCAAGAGAACACTGTCTGCAAGTTTGCAAATGATACCAAAATGGGGTGTAGTGGGTGATATATTGAGGGTTATTACCTTCTCTCTGGCACTTATGAGACTACATCTGGAATATTTTTTCCAGAGTTGGGCTTCTCAGTATGAGAAAGATGTTGTCACAATGGAGCAAGTGTAGCACAACCACGATGATCAAGAAGCTGAAGTACAGAATACGGGTTTGTTCAGCTGTAACGATGCCTGAGCATGGAAGCACTCACACCTGTCCCTATATTGCTGACAGCACTTGCCCTGGTGCTTTTGCTTTCAGAGTATATTTTCATTACCAATCTTACAGGATCTTGCCTGAATATGAGCTACTGTGGTATCCACAGCAGCATTCGGTCCATATAAATACCACATTAAGGAGGAATAGCAGCAATAACAAACTGTGAGCAACTACACACAGCAGTGAGAAATTATAATCCTTATGTTAACTTAATCCAGAATACATATCTTATTGTAACTAATAATGAAGGTACATCCTTGAAATGTAACTATAATCCATCTTAAACTGTAATAAACTATGGGAAAATGCTATACAGCCAAACAAACATGTTACATGTCAGTATTCACAGTTTCCAATAAAAGTGGACATTATCAGGAGCAGGCGTTATTGCCTTTTAAAAGGAATTGTGTTTAACGTTGTTTAACCGTCACGTGATGATTGTTATGATAGGCTGAGCAGGCTAAGCTAAATCTTACATCTTGCTGTTTCCATGCCAATGTATTTTAACACTGTTATTGTAAAAGCCCTAATAGGAATAGCAATACCACAGAATCAGCAAGTCTCATCACTGTTGTTATATCCAAATATATCCAGATACTGGTACCGAAGCATGAAAATGTTGTAACTGCACATGTTTTAGCCCTTTTACAAAGGCACAAATGAGATGAGATCATTCAAAAGAAAACTATTGACTGTACTCAGCTGAAGTGATCACTAGCTACTTTGCAGGCTGTGGATGCAGGTTTTGCAGACAGCACAGAGGCTCCAGCACTCTCAGGAAGCAGGGAGCCACACAATTTCATTAACTGCTGTCATCCAGCAGAGCGAAGGCTGCTGGACAATTCAGGTTTCTTTCACGTTATGAAGACTTTTTATTTATTTCTGAGAGTACTGCATACAAAACTATAAAGGCTAAGGCTATCAATGGATAAGCCTTAAAGAAAGCAACTTTTATCTCGTAGCCTCATAGATGAGGCTGAAATTACCTATAATTTGAAAGGCCTAATCATGTAACTTACAGAATGTACAGAAATTCCTATTATTTGGGACAGAAGCCTACCTAGATAACAAAGACTATCCTTGTACAAAAAGTAACTATTAAGGTATTATGTAGATCTGAAGGCTTGGGTACAGATTTTTTCTTACGAATATATTTTAACAAATTCCAGATCTTTAGAAACTAAGTTCTAATTTTAAGCTTTATATAATCTCAACTATAGACCACCTCAAAATTTCTTATTACTTGAATTGGGCCACTGCCATAATAAGCTTTCCTGTAGATGAAATGGAGAAATGAAGAGCTGGTATTCCCTCAGTTTAGCAGAAGTTTTTACTCACTCAAAAACAGGTCTTTGCTTCTGAATAACCTCAGAAAATGAATAATCATAAAATCATACCAAATGTATTAATTCTATAGGAAACTTGAAATCATCCATATCTAATATGTACAGCTGATTTTGGATACTGCAAATTAACTTTCATTAAAAAAAGGAGAAAAAAACACATTTTGGCCTTATATTTGATTTTCTTCTACATTAATCACTGGCCTACTTGTTTCAAATTTGAGAAGCTGGACAGAAAATTGAATACCACAGGAGCAGTTTGTTACCTTTTACTGCCTTTTACTTGGCACTTACCAAGATATCTGTTGACCTTAAATTGTTCTGGTGTGGCTGCTCATCTGATCTCACCCGGTCATTTTCATTGCAAAATATGTCATTTTAGCTGATATTCTAGTCACAATTTTTTTTTTAATGTTCAAGTGAACATCTTGAACAAATCAACAGACTTTTATCTTCTACAGAAAGAGAAGTTCAGTCCAGTCACACATACAAATTTGAGGATAATGACAAGTCTGTTCCAATATTTTTGTTTCATCTCTCAGAAACAGGTAGTTTTCAGTTACTATTTTGACAGACAATAAAAATGAAAATGATTCTCCCTTACATGGCTTTCCCTGGGTTTGAAAATCTCAATATTACAAAGTGTATTTTTGATTTATACATTAAATTTTGCAAATATAGGAAAATATGAGGCTAATTTTAAGTTTTAATTAGGATACTTGAGCTGCATTATCTCAGCTGATCAATAAACTTTTAGAAACCTGGATATCTGAACATTCAGTCTGTTCTGATAAGTACTTCATTGCATAATCCTTATCTGAATATTGTGCAATAGCTATAATCCTGACAAAGCAGCCCAACGTGATTTTACACAAACATCATTTTCTAGTCATTCTTCACATCACTGTCAATTTCTAAGATTAGACTTGGACCATTCAAACTGCAAAACTAGAACAAAAGAGTGTGCTACATCAGGGCAGAGAGAGAAAGAAAGAGGAGTTGAATGCCCCCAGCTCTCTGGCAGGTGCTCCATAAACGACATTCCTGGGCTAGGAAGGGAAGGAAGGACCAGAATCCTTTCTGTGACAGCACCAATCAGCCACAGAGGGCTTCCTTCTCTTCTGTGCTGGGGTGATTCAGGCACAGAAGAGCTGGATCACGGAGTGTAATAGTTAGTTGAGACAACATCCATTACTTCTTACCATAACAACAGAACATTTTGCTTTCAACCCCAAGGGTCATAATTCTCAGTTATTGCTGAATTGAGACTTCTCCTGCAAGTGTTTAGAAATATTGCTTGCATATAATGGATTCTGATACATTAGTGAGGCTCCTGTGGGACTCCCAACAACATAGCATGCACTCTAACAATTCCCAACAGCTGAGCAGAGCTACACATGCTGCAGTTTGCAGTGTTTTATTCTTCTCTCACCACTGTATGGCCTAAAATTAGTGCATTGGTACAGGGAAACCTGGCACCTCCAAGTATATGTAACTATGCTGCAATTGAGGACACGTCTACGCCATGGCATGGTGATTTCTCCCACAAGCTTGAACAGGGCTGTCAAACAGAGCTATACTCTTGTCATGATCCAATTCCCTCCCTGATCACTGCTGCCCTTAGCTACACAGTGCAGAAGAGCAAGACTAACCCTTCTCTTGACTGAGAGTTTAACTTCAGACTCCTGGATATTACCATTTGGCTGTTTCTTGAACATAGCGGTAAATCCCATCATTACCTCCTGAATTCAAGAGGCTGAAGAGGAATCCTCCCCTCCATCTTCTAGGGACCACATCAGAGCTACACGAGACATAAGAGATACATGAGACATGAGAGAGGAAGATGAGGAGAGGATACCCCCATAAATTTGATTTCTGTTCCATTTCCAAGATACCAACCAGTGCTGTATCAGTTGCAGGGGAATGCAGCAGGTGAGAAAGAAAGCACAACCTGAAATTCAGTTGAAAGATACTGGCACAAAAATGATTATACTTTATTGCCACTGGGGTTGTGTTTTGATTTCTTTTTTGTTTTACTTCAGGAAGCCGCTCTTGCATATCGAAAAGTGAACATGGTGTGAACATTTGCTTTCTTACCATTCCACTATTTGAAGGTCTCCCACATCTCTTCCTTTTTGGAAAACATTTTAAGGCAAGAGTGCTATAGTATAGCAAGTCTCTTCCCAAGAGGCACAGTTCTCCTTTGTCAAAATATTTTTTCCAAGGTTAGTGAATGGAATATAACCTACAACATCTGCTGATGGCTGGAAACCTACTATGCCTCTGAATTAGATTCCTATGACAGACGAGATGTATCTGCCAGGAAAGAGACTTTTAAAATGGGCCATCTATTATTTTATTTACAGAAATATCACACACAGTTCTTCAGATATACTTTAGGAATTTGTTTTAGGAAAGGAAGAGAAAGAGGTGAGATAGGCACAGAGAGGATGAAAAGCACAGGGAAAAGAGTTTCTATGACTATTTCACTATCTACATTCACCATCGCACCCTAGCAGGATCCAGCCCTTGCAACAAGACAGGTGCTAAAAGGCTGTTCAATCCCTGGCTCTTGGACAACTTTACTTCCTTTGGTAGGCTCAGAATACTGTATTTCTCCACTCAATCATCAAGACTACTCCCCATTTTCAAAACCATTCAGTCAGTAAAGTAGAAAAAATTGAAACAATTTAATCCAACAATTGCCAGGGCTCCTAGGATCTCCCTCAGCCTGCTGCATTTCACAGTACAGGCAGAAGAAGATTGTTTTGCTTTGGAAATTTTCATACATACTACCAGAATTGCATATTATGGGATTTTCACAGAACCCCGACTTGGATTCTAAACAAAAAACAGCCCCTTAACACTCACACACACAGAGAATGCATTTTTTAGGGTGGCAATAGAATTTGCTGACCGGCATTTGAAAAAACAAAAAACAAACCACAAAAACAACTTTCCTTGCTAACCCCAACAACGCACACCAAATAAATAATTTCCTAAAGATTGGTATTCAAAACCTGATCAGCTTCAGTCATAAATAAAAACTGACTGAGAGACAGACATAACCTTAAGAAAAAAATAGCCCGCATTTCATGAAGATCACCATGAGAGATCATTAGTGGCTTTATACCTGTGTATTATGGATACAAGAAAGAACATTCCTAGAAAATCATAGGGAAAAAAATGGCACGAGCAATTTTCATCATTCAGAGTCATGCACTGCTTCAAGTCTTCTAGTTTTTCCAGCCATAGGCCCTAGTGTCCCAGGCTTGATCCTCCCTTGTAGAGACTCACTCATGACAAGGTGTAGCAATCTCATGCTCTACAAATATATTTGTAGAGATGACTCTTGTGCTTGTTTTCATTTCCAGCTCCCAAGTTTGTACCAGCAGAAGTGTGTCTGCAATTTATACTAGTTCAATTAATTTGGACTTCTGTAACGAGCAGAAGATATGGCACATAAATAAAATATTTGAACCTAAGTGTTCTAAAGTTTCATTTTTCAGCTGAAGTAATCATCTCCATGCACAGCTGTTTGACCTCCGAACATCTTAATTAAAAACTTTTGGAAGGATAATAAAATTTGTCATTTAATTGAACATTGGATAATTTTGCAGCCGATACCAAATCTTACATGATAAACTTAGAGTTGAGTTTGAAAGCATCATTGGCAGTAATGACAATTAAAGACAGAGTTGATCTAAAAATGTCAGGTAATAAGTTTTTCCTGCACTCATTACTAAAGTGGAAATATTTTTATAAAGCAGTGTGGGACTTTTTTCTAATGTCAATATAAAAGCTAGTTCACGTGCAGTCCAGCTGAAATTTAGTGTGACCTAGGCATTAAACTCTTCATGAACAATTCGACATACCTGCTATGGAATTTTATTTTTTTTTTTAAATGACATTCTGAAATGTATCAAGCCCTGCTACCTTCAAAACAAGCCACCGACACGAGGGTAGCTTAATACAGGAAAGACAAGCTGTCAGTTGCCGTGCCTCACACGGGGCACGGTTTGTCGTTATGTTTGTCACGGCGGTCAAAAAAGACAGGAGTCAGAAGGATAGTTTCAAGCAAGCAGCATAAGCAAAGCAAAAGGCGCGCTTGCGTTTATTTTTCGCTCCATTCTTTGTACCCTCTCCCTCTAGCTGACAGGCTGTATGATTGGTTACACTCGCTGTCCATACACTTAGCAGCAACCGCTGATTGGCCATCACGCACCAGCCCCATGTCCATGGTCGGCAGCTGACGTGTCACGCCGCATCCTGCTCTGACACTGTTTCGCGTCCTCTTCCTTTGCTATCTTCCTCTTCACTCTCAGGCTCAACCGTTCAATGACATAGCTCCACCCCTTCTAGGTCTGAGCTGGCAGCAGCCCAATCCAACCCCTCAGTCAGTAACACCTAGACTAATGACAAGATGCAAGGATGGAATTCTTTATTAATGTGCCTACTTTTCAAAAAAAATGAAGACAGCTCTCAATTATTATATAATTTGCGTAACACATAACAATGATATCAAAGCTTTTTAAAACCTGAACATCAGATAGCTGAAGAGATGAACCAGTGAAAACTTTGCTTTCAAAATGTTCTTTGAGAGTCTCCTTACTCCAGTCTCTGGGGTATTTGTTTTAAAGTGCTGCACTCCGCTGTGGCACTTCCCAGAGCAGCTCTCACCACCTTCACACAGCTCGTCTTAGATGGGTAGGTAAAGGATCTAGCAGGGCAGACCCACTGTAAGACAGACCTTTGGGAAAAAATATCTTTCTGACCTCAGTAGAAGGTTAATTTAATTTTCTGAATGCTGACTTTACTTATCAAGGTGAAGTTAAACGGTAAATTACAGAGGTTTATGTGTTCTTTCAAATACCTCTGCACCAAGCAGATTCTGCAGAAGTCTCCTAACATCCTAACACCTGGGCTGGTAGCACAACTACAATTCTAGTAACGTGGGGGGTTTTGTGTAGGTTGGGTTTTTTTTGTCTTTTCCATATTTAACAGACATTATGCTTAGCTCTTTCATACTCAAGTGTTTTATTTCTCGTGGTAGGTACTTAGTCATCTAACATAAAAGAGAAATTAGCTTTCAATGTTAAGAAGAAAGCCTACTTTATTTTTGGTTGGTTGGCTTTTTTTTTTTTTTT
>VZSC01012371.1:56385-71471 GCA_013398225.1 Steatornis caripensis | reverse complement strand
GTTGGCTTTTTTTTTTTTTTTGTTAAAGTTTGCAAATGATTTAAAATCTTGATAAAACTGCTATCAAGTGCAACAGCAAAACAATTCATGTGATAACACATCTGTTAATTCCTTCTGTGAATAAATGAATGATTCAATACTTCAAAGTCAACAAGTAACTTTCCTGCAGCCCAGTTCTTATTGGCAAGAAGAGAAACAAACTGCTGCTACTTTAGAAAATGAGGTCGTAAGGAAATTCATTAGATGGGCAGAAAGCCTCAAGGCCTCGACTCTGCAATTAGATGCATGATACTGGAGGCTTTTGTCTCTGGAGAATCCCACTACTTTGAAATAGAGCTTCAATTGACTACCGTGGCTTACCAGACTAGTGTGGAGGGTCTGTCTCCATCAGAACTGATGAACAGGACATATTAGAATCGCTGTAATTTGCAAAGTTTTATAGCCAGTTTAAATCAAGTAAACAGACTTTCTTTAAATTTCCACCATAAAGTCAGGAAACTGTTAATGAAGAGGAAAAACAGACAGCATCCTAATTTCGTGCTCTGCAATAGGAAGCATTTCTTCACTTTCTGCATACTCTTTTTTATCTTCCTAAATTAAATTGTCATTTGCTGGAAGAAAAAAAAAAAATAAACCAAAACAAAATCATTAGTCTTTTATACTTTTTCTGCCCTCTGTATAACATATACTTTGAGTGTTGTCACCATTGAAAACTCAGGGAATTGTCTGTTCCTTTCCGCAGTGAACTTAGTCAGCATTACACCCTTCTGTATGCATGGACTCGATGATACCAAGGACCACAAGAGAATCTATGTACACTGTATATGTATAGTACAATCTGTCCTTTGATTTGCAGCCAGAATCATAGAATACCTCAAGTTTGAAGGGACCCGTAAGGATCAATTCACCGCTCCTCACAGGACTACCTAAAACTAAAGCATATGACAAGAAGTGTCATCCAGATGTTCCTTGAACCCTGATAGGCTCAGTGCTGTGACCCGGGGCTTCCCGGGAAGCCTGTTCCAGTGACTGACCTGTCTCTCAGTGAAGAACTTTTCCTGGTGTCCAATCTGAACTTTCTCTGATGCAGATTCATTCCATTTCCTCGTGTCCTATCACTGGTCACCTGCAGGAATAGGACAAGGTCCAGCTAGCGGAAATACTTATCATTAATTTATTTACCTTTTTTTAAGGGTTCCTCTTTGCCCATGGTGGAGCCACAGAACTTCTTTCACTGTATGCTACGAAAAGAGCTTCTCAGCTTTCTTCAGGGTGAAAATTGCCCTTCCCATTTTTAATTTCACACATTGGAAAAAAATTCATCACATTGGTGATGTTACTCACACATTTTAGGGATGCAAGTCTGAGGCAGGGAGTGTTACGTGTTTATTGGCTTTGAAATAATAATTAGCTTGAGCTGCTTAAGCTATCATTGCCAGAATATGTAGCCTTTTATACTACCTTCTGGGCAAATGCTGATAGAGCTAGGCTCATCTGGTGAACAAAGGCTTTGGTGTATATAAGCAAACCTGGTGCAGAAGTGATGTGCCTATACTAATAGGCATCTTGTGCAAGCAAGATACTGTAGCAGGCACAACACAGTGTTAATATGACCGTTTACATCTGGACCAGAGATGATGAGTGTCTGGCTGGGTCTAAGCTCATCTTTGCTTGCAGGTTATACTCTGAGAACCTTCAAAGAGCGCAAATGTTCTCAACATAGGACTTACATAGAGTCTGCAGGCCCACATAATGAGGACTGCTCACAGTAAGGGCACCCTAGCATTGCAAGGAAACTTGCAGAGGAAGGGAAAAAATATCTCTACATAGTTGTATTATTTTAATCATAGGACTGTCCTTTTTCCCCTTCTAGTCTCCTGCTCCACGTACAACCTATCTTTCAGTTTCTGCAAGTGAGATGACAGAAGTTAATATGAAAAAACCCACCCTAAAAACTAAATAGCCCCAAACAATACTTAAACTAAGAGAGGAAAAAACTTGCAGTCTTTTCTTTTTTTAAGCACAGATCAGCTACCTGAAAATGTAATTAATCTTTCACTAATTGTTTTGTTTTCACATTCGTAGCAGTTCTTTTTCAACTAAAGCCCAGCATGTATATGTCCCCTATGGAACGATAGGCTGTTTGCAGGTATTTTCTTCTTAGAAAAATTATACCATCTAGGAAGCTAACATAAAAAGGCAAGAACTCCCCACTTTTCCATTTCTCTGAGAACTGGAAGGAGACCACAAAATCATCAATTTCTGTCTAAGAGAATAAGGTATTATTTTTAATTTAAAAAGGAATTATTCTGGACTTTGATAAATCAGCTTCATAAGAAGGTTTAAATTAAAATAAAATAAAAAGGAGCCCTCAAATGGCATTTTGTTGAGACAAGGATTGACAATGAATTTGAAGAGATTAAATTCTGATCACTATAGGTCCCTATGCTAATTATGAAGTTCAGATTAACTATAAAATCCCAAAGCATAGTCAGGCTTCTTTATTTCAAAGTCATGTCTTCTAAGTTGTCTGATTCAGGTTTTATAAATTAGCTCACCTTGTTAATTTTAATAAACAAAAAGAGCTTTGCCCACTGCACTGGAAGTAACTAAGGAATGAGTCAATACTTCTGAGTGGGATATTAGAAACTAGCCTTGAGGGGAGCAAAGAAAAGAGTATGTAAAATCTTAAAGAAGATCTTGGTCCATTCTCCCCTTGAAATCTGGACTAGGGAATCTGAATATTACTTGAGGACTATGCTGTACAGATGACTGAAAGTTAATTTCTTCAGAGATGCTAATTTTCACACTAAAATAATGTTGTAGAGATATATATAAAATAAATACATAAAATGAAAACATACTGAATTAAAGTAAAACAAATTTTCACACTACAATTTGACAAATATTAAATGACTGCTCACAGACTTTGAAGGCTTGCTTTATGCTAGTTAATACAAAGGCTTCCTGGGAGTTTTAATTTAAGACAAAAGAGAAACTTCCTAAAGTAACAGCACAGGACTAAAAAAGATTTTTGTCCTTCAAAAGTTAACTAGGAGAAGCTGGTCAACATATTGGGTCACTACAGCAGATGAATATATAGTGCCTTCAGTACTCAAGGGAATAACAAAGGCAGGAGACCTTGAGAGCAGAATATTTCTACCTAATTTAGATTCCAGAGCAGAGACTTTAAGCTGCTTATCAGCCACCGGGTAAGCTTCTATCTCTTCAGAAGAATACGACCCTCTCCCTCGTTATGCTCCAAACAATTTCAGGTCGTAGACAATCTCATTTTCTTTCCGATATTATGATTTACTTAACTGCAAGCTGTTATACTTTTCCCCCTTTTCTTCATCCCTCATAGACATCACAAATTTTAAATACCTCTTCGAGAATTTTTTTTGGACCCTGTATAGTTCAATAATAAAAGAATACAATCAACAGCAATTTCCCTCTGTGACAGTACATTTCAGAAGCTCTACGGAAAGCAGTCAGACAGATCTTGTGTAGTCCTGTTACTTTCTGAACCAGATTTTTTTTTTTTTTTCATTTTTCCTTGATCGCCACAATAGCCAAAAGATCTGAGCACAGTGATCTGGTCTCTGTGCAAGGCTGGGAGGAACCAAAACAAACATCCATAGGGTATTTTAAAGATGAACTAGAATAGACAAAAGGATTTAAACAAGAAATAAATTTGAATGAATATTGAATATACATAATATTCCACTATACTGAACAAGTGAGCACACTAAAGACCGTATCTTTCCTGTTTCTAACAATTGCGTTGAAGCAGGTTACCGTATCTAACAGTGAGCACTTTTTACTACCTTGCGAAGACACTACTGATCACTGTGTGGTAAGATTGTCCTAATTTTATTTAGCAACTGGAATATTGTGGCTTTTTCAGTTATGAATATATTTTTAAATAAAATACTCGCAGGATCAAGATTAAGGTAAATATATTAGTAGCAGAACTTCATGGCAAAATACGTCATTACACTTTCTATTTAGACTCTCTTATGACCCCTGGTTATGAAACATGCATAACATCCTTTGCTTCTAATCACAAGCCAGGGTGGCAAAAATCCAAAATATCAGGAACTTCCTACAAGTTCATTATTTCTCCAAATAAAAATAGTGTGAAAATAGATAGCTATCTTCACTCAGTCTACAGTTAAACCCTTTTACGGACTGCAAACCTCACTTATATTAATGTGTACTTTGAACCGGGACAGTTAGTACTATTAAGAATAAACAACAGATTCCTGTAAATTCTTAGAATTTGCTACTAGTCGTGAAAGCATTGATTAAATTTGCCTTAGCATTCATTAACCTGGCATAGTGAATGAAGTCAAATGTAGGGAGAACATTTCATTAGCTGCAGTTCAGCTTCAGGTGGTGTCATGCCCAGTCAAGCAGCTTGCCCTCCTCCTTCTCCAAGGCCACACCTCTCCTTCAGAGCACTTGTGAGGGGAAACAGTTTCCCAGACTAAGCCTACAAATTCTTTTCAAGCTGTCTGTCCTCCCTCTGGAGTGACTCATGGCTAATTAATACTTAGTCCATTTGTCATCTTGTCTGCTCTTCCCTTGAATAATCAATCGCTTTAAAAAGACCCTGTTCTAGCACAGGGTGCCAAAACCTGCCCCTCACTCATACTGCTCTTTAGGAGATGAAGCCCACCCAGACTTGGTCTCAATGTCAGTAGTTGTCCTCTAAGAATAGATATTGTAGTTATTGCAAGAATTTGGAATCTACACACAGAAAATGTGTAGCTTAGTGTAAAGGAACAGCCATCATCCTTCTGGCAATGCTTCTAAAAATTTGAGATTCATCAGTTTGCAGATGACACATGGAGTCCACAGAAACATCTTTTAGATAGTTCAATATATAGAAGAGAGGCAAACTATTATCAGGAGTTCTTTACAAGTGTAAAAAATAAAATTTTAAGTTAAACTGTTGACAGGATCTTTTTCTCTGATATCACAGCAGGATTATCAAAGGCTACTTGAAATGTTGATACTGAAAAAAGCCTCTGAAAGGTATATAGAGGAAATCCTTACTGCCTAAGGTAATGTTGTGGGTTAACCCCGGCATACAGCTAAACCCCTCACAGCCACTTGCTCACTCCCCCTGCCTGGTGTTATGGGGGAGAGAATCAGAAAAGTAAAAGTGAGAAAGCTCATGGGCCGAGATAAAAACAGTTAGGTTTTTAGGTAAAGCACACAAGCAAAGCAAAGCAAAACAAGGAATTCATTCACAACTTCCCATCAGCAGGCAGGTGTTCAGCCATCTCCAGGAAAGCAGGGCTCCATCGCATATAGTGGTTACTTGGGAAGACAAACACCATAATTCCGAACACCCTCCCCTTCTTTCTTCTTCCCCCAGGTTTTTTTATTGCTGAGCATGACACCATACGATAGGGCATACCCCTGTGGCCAGCTGAGGTCAGCTGTCCCAGCTGTGTCCCCTCTCAACTCCTTGTGCAAGCCCAGTATCCTCGCTGGTGGGGCGGTGAGGAACAGAAAAGGCCTTGACTCTCTGTCATCCCTGCTCAGCAATAATGAAAACATCTCTGCATTATCAACACTGTTTTCAGCAGAAATCCAAAACATAGCCCCACACTAGCTACTGTGGAGAAAACCAACTCTATCCCAGCCAAAACTAGCACAGGTAATACTGTGATGACACATACTGTTAAAGAGCATAAGTGGAGTGACTATGGTGATTACACATTTCTTGAGAAAGGCTGAGCTAGGATTCATCCAGGCTAGCAAGACATAAAACTCATGCGGGTTTCATGAAACACACTATTAATTTCAGTGCAAGATAAAAATCAACAGAAATCCTCATCAAGACAATAGTCAGTCTAGAAGTGTGCTGTACCTGAAAGTAATGCTTCTACTTAGAGAGGGAAAGCTTACTGAACTTTACAACCCACTTCGCCCACTGCTATTGCAGTACATCTGTAGACAAGAGGCAAAACTTCAGCAATTGCAAGTTTTGAAAAGCTGTTCAGGGCTAACCGTAACAAACGGAACATCCCTCTGGTGCTCCAGAGGAGAAAAAGAATGGGGCTTTCTCAACCTACGGCAGTTACAAGTCTAAAGTTAACCCAATATTGCCTGTGGATCAGTATAATAGATGATAGATTTGTCTCATTAGACTGTAGCAAGCATTTCTAGCCTAAATTTCTGTATAATGAGATGTTAAGGAAGTTGTGTTGTCCATCACCAGACAGAAACCTTCTGTAACATCCTTACTTTTTTCCTTCTCCTCCTTTATATATCCTGCCTCCTCCTCTATGTTGTAGGTCCAAGAGTAAAGTGACATTCCTTAAAAGCAGAGCATAAAGCTTTTTTCTGATCTATTGTGCTGTACTGTACTTTAATCCAGGCATTTGAGGTAACACACAACTGAGAAAGCAGTGCGGAAAAGGAATCAGGCACTGGAGTTATATTGACATACTTGCCAGCAAGGATATCTGCAAAGCAATGGCCTCACTCTGGCTGCCTTTAGCAGTTAACTAATATTTATTTGAGTGGAGCAAATGAGATACAGCTGTATGCACTGCTGACATGCTAGGGAAGCAAACTAATTGGGCAAACCAGTCATTAAACTCACTAATTATGTTCAACTGAAACGTTCTTACAATGAGTTGGAAAAATACTACACTGAAACCTGTGCCTCAACACCAGTTTCTAGAAATGCAGCTCTATATTCCATACTATATTGCTAGACTGGTCCAAGCTACTCCAATTATTTCCAGGAAGATCTTATATTTTTAATTAACATTTTCTCAAATATTTCTAGATGAAGTAGCTAACATTTCTTCATATTTTTAGTTCTGCATCTAAGCACAAGTTATTCTGTTCAAATAGCTATTGGAGACCTAGACAAGGCTCACTAACAGAAGCAGGTGTCAGCTTGCGGCTATTAGCAACCAGGGCAGTATTAAGAAGAACATAAGTTTATATGTTAACGATGTTACAGAACCCTTTTCCTTGTCAGTGAGATTTTGCTTTTGACAGAAGAATTATCTACTGACCCAGTAAGAATCCTATGAACATATTCCATATGCCAGGCAAACGACATCTAAATTGAGGAAAAGTTCACATATTCCCATTAAGGCAAAATCAGATGTAACCTGAGGTTAATGAAATAATACAGCTTCTCCTGAGAGTTAACAAGATCTTATTTTAGAGGAAATAGAGAAAGAAATGTATATCTTCCTCTCTTTGCCTTCCACTGAACATTTGGGTTTGGAAAGACTAAATATTACTTACATTGTGAAGATTTAATAGGCACTGTTTGACAGAGCTTGAAAAATTAGTAATAAAGTTTACGCCCTTTATAACTTCCTGTTCTCTTTTTAAAGTAGGATGATGGAAAGAAAATGTCAGTTGCAGACCTGTTTCATTTGAGTTAGCCTATACTGAGCACTTAAGAGTAATTTGAATACGTCCAGCAGTGAACTTCAATATTTATGTGATAGCCTCAGTCAGGGACTGAACCAAGATCATATCACTCTATGCCCTGTACCATCATAAAGTGAGATAAAAGTGTCTCTGTCCAGAGTGTATACAGTCTAAATTTGGGCTATAAACTGGTTGCAGTGGAGCTTTTGCACCAAGGAGCCTGGTATTACCCCAGGTAAGTCAGTGCTCTGAAAAAAGTGGGTGAGCCTTCCTTATGCAGCGCTCAACTCAAGCTAGTTAGGAAGCTCTGCTGTCCTGCTTCTGAGGCCAGGCTACTGTCCACAGGGACAGCAGACTGGAGATGTGCAGTCTTGCTGGTCTTGTTTTTAACCACTGACTTTGTTTAAGTGCTGTTCATGTGCACTTGTGTGATCAAAGATAGTCATAGTTCCCTAGAGTGCTTCAGGCAATAGGCTAAATATGTTTTGCTCCCTGCCTCCCCAACAGAAGCATAAGAAAGACATCAATGCGGCAGTCAGTCAAAAATGATCGGGTATATAGTGATAAAGTGCTGCCACCTTATTTCTAGGCAATTGTACAATTTGTGTAGCTGACAGTCTATGCCTGCTTTGTGGATATAACAGACAAATGACTGATGAGGACAGCTGATACACAGTCATGTTGCTACACATCGGTGAGAACAATTGAGTTAAAGAGTAAGTATTATGGAGTTCAAGGAAAGCTTGTTTCCATACTTCTAACCTCTGGAAAGGGCACATCAGATTCAATGGAAGATCCATCAAATTAAGTAAGGGTTGGGGGTTTGAAAATATCTTCTTTTTCTTGGAAGGAAAAAATGAGAAAAAACACGCATTTCTCAATAATAGTCAGAAGTTCCCAGAATGCTTTTTTCTAATCATCTGATTATGTATCAGATGAAAATTGTAGTTCAGGAAAAATCATCAAGGGCATCCTATGGCTATAACAAAACTGAATATATGTAAGGAGTTTTGTATTGCATTATTATAATTTTGGAATGGTTACTGTCATGGTTTAAAGCTGGACTGACTATTAAACGGAGGACAGATGCTTTTTGTTAACCCCTTCCCTCCCCAAAAGGGGGAAAGGGAAGGAAAGGGAAAGACAAAAGGGAAAGAGACTTATGGGTTGTAAAACTTAAACCAGCTTTAATCTAACTATAATAATAATAGAAAAAATAATAATGAAATATATACAAAACCAATATTGAGCTCCCCCTCACCAATGATGAATACGTCACCCGGACACTGCAGGGCAGGCACTGGGGAAGTCCCGGACTGTACCCAGCAGCAGACAGGAGCTAGATTCACAGATGCATGGATAGGGATCAAAGGCAGAAGGATTGGACAGAGTCCTCCTCAGACACCAGCTGTAGAAGAAGAGAACTTGACCCTCATGATCCTTCAGCTTTATACTGAATATGATGTATATGGGATGGAATACTTCCTTTGGTCAGTTTTGGGTCATCTGTCCAACCTGCTCCTCCCCACCAGAGGGTCACAGGTGTAACCTCTTTTCTGCTCTTTCCTTTCCAGCACATAAGAAAGTTAGCAGAAAGAAGTATCGACCTTAGTTTCCATAGGGATAACTATAAGCAAGAGCCTTTTTGCATACCATTCCTACTGATGTTCCAGCACTAACTATATACATCAATCCTGATCACTGCTAGAAGCAGCTACTGTCTGAAAAACATGCAGTTAATTTTAGAGAGTGCAGCTTCTCAGAAGATACTTAACTAAAAAGTGAAGTTACAAAAAGAAAATTGGTTCTGTCCTAGCTCAAACCAGGACAGTTACCCTGCAGGACTCAACATATCAGAGGAAATGTATGCAATATACAGTTGAGACTCTCAGCAGATGTGTTCACTATCATTGTTGGTGCCCAATGATTAATTTTGTAGCAAATAGATCAATCTTCAGCCTATTTACAGAAGAATCCTTTACTTTTTACAGCTTCTACCATGCAAGTATTTGTAAGCTGTTGTTTTGATTTTCTGCCAAGGATTTTCTTTCCCTCTTTTTATATTTTTAAAAAAATAGTTCATCATAAAGCAAAATGCTCTTCTTCAACACATTTCTCAGTTTTTACTCTAAATTTAAAAGAGTTGAATAGTAAATAGCAATACCTACACTACAAAACAAAACGTAAAAGTATTACTTTCCCATTAGAACTACTTAATTTCTGAAACTTGTCTCGTCTGCTGATAAAAGGAGGTACTATGGCTCACCACATCCAGTGTTAAATTCAATGATTTTAAGAGGTGTTAATGTCAGCCTTATTTTTACATGCAATCTTTTACATGTTAAAAAAAACACTTTTAATTTCAACTGGACTAGAACTTTAAAAGGGTGGAGGCTACATCTCCTGCAAGAAACTGTTTTCCTTCATTGCTTACAGAAGCCTGACATGTGGTCAAGGAGCTACTCAGACTGATTAAAAGCAAGCTGGTAATAATTAACTACTCACAGATGTGTCCTGTAAATCTGACATGACTGTGATTTGTATGTCAAAATAGAAATATTCTGACAGGACACCTATGAATCATCTCTATTGTCATCTGTTTGAAACTTTATATAGAGTTACTATATTTAATATTCTTATAGGAAAATAGAGACTGAACACAGGTATTATCCACTGACTGTATATACTGTAAATATTTAGCTATTTTCCCAGTCTTTTTTTTTTTTAAAAAAATAACCCCTCATTCTGTAGACTGAACAAAGTTTAAAAAGTAGCATGGGCACAGCAGTAAATCTCCAAAGGCCAATCTGAGAAAGGTCAAATATTTTTTTTCAATTCTGGTCAAGATTGAAAAGTACTTCCATTTTTGGTATCTTATTAAAGACAGTGTTCTACTGTAAGAAAATTTGGATTCTAGTAAAGACTAGTGTACACTGGGGATCTGACACCATTAAATGATTGGGAGTCTTTCTCAGTGGAACTGTATTTAATCCATCTCATTGTACTAACATATACTGTATACTATATTATAGATACATCTTAACTTCACCTTGATTTTTTTTTTTTTTAAAACTGTCGTCCTATACTTCAACCTTCACAATCCAATTTTAGTAACTCTCATCAGAAAACTGTTGGGATTTTCAATTCAAACCACTCGAGCATAAATGTTTTTTTCCTTATCCTCCAAATTCAGCTGAATATCTGCCATTACTTGTAACAGGTGCTTTTCTATTTTTAATTGGTTCATAGTGCTCTAAAGAAGCATCAGAATTGCAGCGATATAAGAATCATGGCAACAGATGAATACACACTAACAATTCAGCTGATTTAAATAAGGACTATTTTATTACTAATGGAGCTACAGCCAATAAGGCAAGGGTCTGACACATGTTTCTCATGCCAGTAGTGCACCAACAGACTGACTGCCTTAAAGGACTTGTAACCTCCCTTCTGTATAATCCTCTGCAACCTCATCCATCCCAGGCCCAGAAGCTCAGCAGCTGGTGCTCAAAGTCTGCTCCAGTATGGCAATCGTGTAATTTCAGATGAGATCAGCAGAGTGATATTGTGAGAAAGAGCAACAAGAAGCCTCATCTGGGGCCCTCATGCCACCACCCTCCATCCAACATCTCAGAAACTGCCCTTGTCTTCAGCTATGCTGTAGTACTATGTAGGTGTAGGCAGCTACCTGCCTTTCTTTTTGGCTTCTTGACCTGAATTAAGATGTGTCTCATCATTAGCCTTCTCTAGCATTTTTTGGACTGCCAGCTGCACCTCTTTTCTCTGAGGGCACTGTCCTGCCTGCCTTGCTGCCGCCCGTGGCTCCTGGCTCACCTCCCTTTGCAGAGCCCCTCTTTTGCTGCTCCGTGACCATGAAAGAAAGATTCTCCAATTCCCTTGCCAAAAAGAATTGTCATTTAATTAGAAAGAGTTAATTCAAATCTGAATGAAATTCTGCTCTTCACTTCCTTGCTCAAATTATCCTTCAACATTCTACTGACAACTCTAGAAAGTAGGATAACTGTCAGAATAATATTTTTGGACTGAACTTGGAAATGCACAAAACAATTTCACACACAACAATCTATGGTCACAGAATAAACACCTTTGTTGTGACTGCAAGCTATTCTGAATTTCAGCTCAGAGGCTAAGGTTGCCAGTTAACATAGCCTCCCGAAGCAGGGACCTCTAACAACTGCTGTGCCATATGATGGCTGACGCCAGGCAGCAGCTTTACCTATTTCACAGTGGATGCTCCGCTTATTCTTAGACTTGTCTAAACAGAGATGTACCAACAAGACAGAGGTACTAGATTACTGGAGTTTACAAATGAAGTAAAATCTTCCAAGGAAAAGATATTTTTGTAAAATTACCTATAAATGTACTTGAGGTAATATTTTGACCCCCATTAAAATTAGCCACAGAGTTCTGCAGCTTCTATAGAAAGAGAATATCAGCCACAGAGAAATCTATCATAGTTCCTTCACAACAGATGTTTCAGTAGAAGTAATTTTTAAAACTCTATCATAAGGTCTAGTCTCAGTTACACATATCATCTTCCTGAAATTATTTCTGTGAGCAGAGCTCCTCAAATCCAGAGTAAGAACATTTTAAAAATGTGATTCTTTATTAAGGAGCAGTAAAGTTCTACAGCAAATTTGACTGCTATAAAAATTATTCAAAACCCAGCATGTTTTGCAGGACATTTTCACTTGTAATTCAGCATTCAAAACTCCTTTTCAGTATTGATGAATGAAACTGGTCAAAAGTTGTCTAAATTTATCATAGCTGCTGGTGTCTGAGGTAACTGATTGTTGTGATACTTACAGTTGCTGAGCACAGCTTGGAACTATGGGTGCATTAAGAAGATTGGGGTGCATTAAGAAGAGTGTGGCCAGCAGATCGAGGGAGGTGATCCTCCGCCTCTACTCTGCCCTGGTGAGGCCGCATCTGGAGTACTGTGTCCAGTTCTGGGCTCCCCAGTACAAGAGAGACAGGGAACTACTGGAGAGAGTCCAGCGGAGGGCCACAAAGTTGATTAGGGGAGTGGAGCATCTCTCTTATGAGGAAAGGCTGAGAGAGCTGGGTCTGTTCAGCCTGGAAAAGAGAAGGCTGAGAGGAGATCTGATCAATGCTCACAAATATCTAAAGGGTGGATGTCAAGAGGACGGGGTCAGACTCTTCTCAGTGGTGCCCAGCGACAGGACAAGGGGCAATGGGCACAAACTGGAACACAGGAAGTTCCACCTGAACATGAGGAGGAACTTCTTTACTGTGAGGGTGACAGAGCACTGGAACAGGCTGCCCAGAGAGGTTGTGGAGTCTCCTTCTCTGGAGATATTCAAAACCCGCCTGGATGCATTCCTGTGCAACCTGCTCTAGGCTAACCTGCTTTAGCAGGGGGGTTGGACTAGATGATCTCTAGAGGTCCCTTCCAACCCCTACCATTCTATGATTCTATGATTCTATGAACATCTCATGAACAAAGAGATACAATTTGCCTTGTATACCGATCAGTTCCACTATAGCTCCTGCTTTTAAAATAGAGTTTTTAGGGAGCTCTGAGTATTCCTGACTTTTTCTGGCACAGTGCATCCATCCATCCACAGCTGAATTTCATTGAACTGCTGCAGTACGAAGTTGATTTGACCTGCCATCTAGGTAAAATACTAAAACCAATGAATATAATCACAATGTTGTTGAGATTAGGATACTTTTTGGTTTTCTTTGAAGTATTCCGCTGTGCAAAAATGTTGGACAAAGTTGTTCCACTCCATAAAACAAAAGCATTGAAGACTTATCAAGTGTACATCTTATTTTGGTAGTAAAATCTCAAAAGCAAATTACTCAATATCAGTCACTCAAAATCTATCTACCTACTATCAAGACCTTTTAAAAATTGTAACTATGACCAATTTAATAATAGCATGACATTTTTCAGCAGACAAGTTACCTAGATGAAAATATCCAAAACATGCAATCAAAAACCAGTTACAAAATATGTTTGGAAGTTTTCCATGTGCCTTTTGAGCATAAGACAATTAGAATAAATGACAGGAAAATATCTGCCTCATTTATCACTGGAATCATTCTATTGCTACAATAAACATGAAACAATTTAGAAGATTATGTGAGACAGACTCATAAGACCTGGTGCAACTTTCAAAAAATTTAATTGAAAAGTCATAGGTGAGAATGCTTTTTCAAGATAAAGTAGTCTCCTGAGACCTTATTAAGGCTGAAAAACCCAGATATTTGCATGAAGTCACATCCTATTATGTTTTATAACAATCACACCCGTAAGAGTTATTGCTGAAATTTTAAACCACAGCAAAATCAAGAGACAGGGGTTTTTAAGGGTCCAAAGGGTAAATGGAAATACAATTAGTTTTGAAGACTGCCAGAGGTTTTTGTTCTTTTGCCTGATGGAAAGTTTCCTACAGCAAAAGTATTTCTACTATTTCTCTTGAACTGTACACTAACATCTATGTTCCTGAATAATAAAAGAAATCAGGGTTTTATCTACAATTGAAAAAATAAGCTCACTGGGAAATTTATTGTTTCAATTGCTACCTTTCTTTGTTTTATCATTTGCACATACACTATAAATGAAATAATAAAACTCAAATATGTAATAAAATGAGTATTAGAATTATTAACAATACACAGCTTCAACAGTGAATACGTGGCTGATAGTGTGCCTTTGATGATCACGTTACATTTATGCAGCAATTTAAGATTTTTCTTTTTTTTTTTTTTTCCTGATATTCATCTGTGATTTGGTAATCAGAAGTCTAAGGGCATTCAGGTTCTCATAAAAAAAAAAAAAAAAGCTATGGAAGCACATTGTGTTTTCTTTTCCGAATAGGAGTGGATGGGACTCAATGAATGCAAAAGAATATTCATGACACAATTCACCTTCACTTCTTCACTTGAGACAGGTCTGCTTCTATTTCTAAGGCATTAAGAGCTCTGCCTGGATTGAGGAATGGCAGTCAACATGCTTGAACTTCAAAGAATTTTCACTTGTGCTCTGTATCAGGCTCTGGGACCTTTTTGCACTAGGTCTAATCCAAGTCTTAACTGTATCTAAGGTCAAGGACAGTCTCTTTAAACAGAAGTAGGTTCTGAAATCCCTCTGTCCCTCAACATTTATTTTTCCTTGCAGAAAAGTGTTTATGCACTGAATAGGACAAAAATCCCTTCTGAAAGCAATCACACCACTTGTATCAGCTAGCTATGCATGTCCTAGCACAAGTAACTTTTAGGGTTTCTTTCATAAGTGTAACTGCATCTTTAGTTGCTTAAACATCTGTCCTTCATGACTGTCTATTCCCTTTTTATTCTCCAAAGTTATCCCTTTCTCAGCTTTCCTATCTCTTGCATCAAATTAAAGTTTCTCAGGTCAAAAATATAACTTACCATAGTGCCTCCTGAAGGATTTTCTTGGGTGTCAATAGAAAGAGAGTAACAGAACAAAGTCACTTTCTTCCAGCTCACTGATAAGTTTATTAAAGTTAAACCCTAGCACTATGGATCTCTCTCACTTGTACAGCTCCATCTGCACACTTGAACTATCATCTTTCCTGAGTTGCTGCTCAGGGTGAAAGAAGCCATATGTACATTTCACAAGCTAAAATAACAGTTTTCCCTTCCCCCCCCCCCCCCCC